>JAQISU010000094.1:1230000-1615000 GCA_029339505.1 Unio delphinus | reverse complement strand
TAATCCAAGTAATGAGGGTCCGTCGTACTATAAGCGGTCACGTGACGGCGGTTTATTAAAAAACAAATGACGTTTTAACATTGGGACAAAACAGATGAGAAAAATTCTAATTGTTTTCGTTTCCAAAACAAGGAGATGAATTAACACATACGAACGGAACAGCCAATGCATGATGAAACACAATAATGTAGACGATGTTAGAGAACAAGCACAAATATCATAAATATAGCACAAAATCGGAAGAGCCTATCTCAAGCAGTTAAGCGATGGCGGCCATCTTTCCGGAACAATCGAATGGGACAGTATGAACTAATGTTTACGATTTCTTATCGATATTGTTCACATAATGTAGCCCAGTATCACTCATACCCTAGACTGATGCAATAATAAACAAATATTACACTCGTTAAGTATGGCTTGTTGATATTATAATGTGGCAATGGCTTAATATCCGTTACACCCGAATGGTCTTCAAAGTCATCTTAGTACATTTTAAATGGCAACTCGTATTTGGAATATATCTCAATCATTCAACCCTTCTAAAGCTTTTCTCTATTCTCGTTTTGCACCTGTTCCCTCGTTGTTCATCTTCGTGGTGTACAATGTATATACATTGGCTAAATGCTATTGTTGAAACATGTTGCCTTACAAAATATTCCGATTTAATCAGATATTGGGAAGAAACAATATAAAAGCAATATATGTGCATTCATAACCGCTATCCGAAATCTGATAAGAAAAAGGTACGTTAGTTTTAAGTCGACTGAACCTTTTTGATATTTCAAGACAGAAAAAATATATGTTTCGGCTCCAGGGCGCCAAACGTTGTAAGTTTAAGTTTTGGGTTAAAGTTTTGCAAGTGAGATTCAAAAATATATAGCAACATCAAAATATTATTAAGATATCAAGTCGCACAGAACACTTATATGTTGAAATGTGTCACAACGGCGACATGATAACACTAAGACGGAGAGGAGAACATGTATTCTACTACAAACTACATTAATTATTTGAATCTTTTTCTATAGGTTTAGTACGGACAATCGTGATTAAAAGTGCACCAAAGTCTTGTGAACTTGATCAAATTCCGACATCACTGCTGCTTGAGTGCTTAGAACCAATATTGCCTTCACTAACTGATGTTATTAATATCTCATCATTTTTCATAACTGCCATCGTAAAGCCACTGCTGAAGAAACCAACACTGCACCATAACTATTTAAAGAACTACCGCCCAAATTCTAATCTCCCTTTCATATCAAAATTCTCATTTGAATTCAAACAGTCGTTTTAGGAATATACAGTCTGCATATCGCCCTTGCCACAGTACGGAAACTACTCTTCTGAAAGTATTTAGTGACATTCTCTCTGCTTTGGATAGTGGAAAGATTACAGTTCTCACTCTCCTAGATTTATCTGCAGCAAAATTTGACACAATAGACCATGATATATTACTTCACCGTCTCCAGCATGTATTTGGCATTCAGAATATAGCCTTACAGTGGTTGAGGTCCTACTTAGTCTACAAGACACAAATTATATCTGCAAATGGAATAAACTCCAGCCCAGTTGACGTATGTCAACCGTTAGAAGTCTTAATGATAAAGCCGAATTCAGAAAATTGGATGTGGAATATAGTCGGAAATTTTTAGAGTTACCGATCTATCAACATATGCTAATTTTGAATCATTCCACTTTCTTTACCTTTGATCAGCTGTAAATTTGCCTATATTACTTGAAAACATCCTCAATCACACACTGAATTTTGTTTTTGAAATACACCTTTAAAATACTAATTCCATTCTTGTATAGGGTGCAGAAGTACAGATTATCTTAGTTTAATTTTAATACTTTTCTCTGTATTATCGAATACTAATTCCTTATTAACAAGCAATATTAATTTATTTATAAAACTGTTAAGTATAATCATTTATCATTTACATATGGGATTTTCCATTAAGCGGTTTACCATTTCCAAATATTCACTATGTATTCCTTAGTTTAACATATTATGTCGTTGCGATAGTTCAAGCATAGAAAAAAATTTCATATTTAATTTGATATAAGTTATACAGTATAATTGCTTTTATATGAGTGCTTAAATTACTTTTAAATGGCCTAAATAAGTAGTTGGATGACAATGAACATGTCAGCGAAAGATTTTGATAACAAAAAGAGATAAATCTTATCACACAGTTCTTTATTATAGGTATCCTAATAATTATCGGACCTTCGAAAGAAAATTTGGACGACTTTTGTCACTAATGTTAGATCTGTTATAAAATGTATCAAGATTTGGAGGCAAATAATTGTTCCCTATAGCAACTATGTATGTATTGATATTATGTATCTCGATTGGATACATTCCGTGCTTCTTATTCCATAGACAGAATAACTTGTTTCTATTGTTTGATAAGGTCGTATCTTAAGCGGGTCCATACGATTTAAATCATAAATGCATATTGGAAAAGTCTAGAGGTTTTGAATCTCTCGCATATTTAGATCTTACGATTCTGTACCAAAGATTCAATATTTTTACAGTATGGACGTTGCGATCACATGTTTACTTTACCATGACATTTATGGCGATTCGTTCGGATGGTTGTAAACGAAATACTTGAGTCTTTGATTCTACCGCATTCAGTAAACACAGAGATGTTATCCGTGACCGCACCAAGCACTCGTCGAACTATATAATTCCATTTAATGTTGCTGGATTTTAAAACACCATATCGAGCATAGTAATTGCTTCACAGCCGCATATTCGCGTATCGGTTAATTTTTGTGCTGGTAGCGTTGATTACCAAACTGCTGCACGAACTGGTGACCCATATTCGATAAATTCCTGCGGTGGAGCTAACCCGTACGAGTCACAATAAACAATTCCACGAGGGACAATCGCGTATGATACCCAGTGAGTTCATGGACCAACGATATCATCGATATTATTTGATTGTTGTGGTAATTGATCTCGCAAAAAATCACCTCTAAATGTTTTTATATCTAACTGTTTCGTAGCATCGATTCAATCCAAATTTTACATAAGAGTAAAACTTCACTGCGAGTTCAACGTAGATAAGTTTCTGGAAGTCTCAGACTTAATCCGTAAACGGATTGTCCTAAATAAGTTCCTGGTATTCTTAAGCCCACTCTCTTTTTATATCTTCGTCCGGTCGCTTTCTTTAATGCCATTCCAACAGCAATTCCAACAGCACCTGACGCAGCTGCTTTTTCAACAGTTGGTGTAACAGCAGCAGTTAATGCTGGTATTGCTGCGAGAAGTGGAAATATACCACCGGTTTTAATCATGTCTTTGATGGCACTTGGAGAAAAATCAAGTTGATCTCCGGTTTTTGCTTCTCGCGCTTTATTTAAATGTTTTAGCTGAGTGTTAGTCAACGATAACTTGTTTGGACCACCACTAGCAATTTGTTCTCGTTTTAATGTTATTTTGTCCCACATGTGCTCACGCTTCTTGATTCTACTATTTTCACTTGACCGGGGGTCAGAGTGACATTAACGGTAGTATATAACTTTTTTTATAATTAACGCGGTTGGTCTAATTGTCTGCATATTTTCCACTTGGGCATCAGTACCTTTCATTCGTCCACCAACACCTTCAAACAACATTGCTTTATCACTGAATATGACCGCGACTGCTCTACCATCGCCACTTATGGCATTTAAGCGAGCTCGAAAGTTTACATCAACGAAACAATGCTTAAATAAATCTAAATGTTTCAAAGAAATGTAATAGATCGGATACAACTTTGTAAAATCAAGTTGAGATATATGCAACCCAAGGTCAATATTTTGATCACGGCCCAAATAAAATATTATACACGTGAAACATCACTATCCGAATCTAGCGTTATATCTTAAGCGGGTTCTTGGTATCCGTTTACCCTTAGAGAGACTTCAGAAGCCCAAATTTGTCAAATGCCATTGAATTTCTTTCTTGATTATCTCTTCTATTAGCTTCCTGAAATGAAATAAATATATGTCGTGGTGCTGAAATTCCTGTGTTGATTATTGTAACGTGAATAAATCAGTGTTAACTGCAACGCTATCTGTACTCATTGTCAACCATGATAATGCTGATGTACCGCCTGTATCTATAAAAGAAAGTAATCGCTGTTCTTCAACGATCGATGGAGTCAATGTTGGCATACACAAAGATAGTTTTGCTAGTTCTACCTTACCAGCAGCAACTGCATTATCTCACCATAATGCACCATTGCTACTTCCTGGCAAGTGATACTTCGTGCTTAGCGCCAAATATAATCTTTCAGACTATGAAATCGTACATGAAAACTTTCTCTCATCACCTCGTAACATTGATATACGTGCTGCAAAACACATGTTATAATTAGGATTTATTGGTATTACTGCAGGTGTCTCCGCGGTGCCAGCTGCGTTTCTAACATTATCCAAGGTCACATATTTGTGGTCTGGATGATCATGTGTGTCTTTTGCAAACATTAACGGAATCATCGAAAACATCGGACCACTTCCTGCTATCAAAGTCGAGGTTATATTGTTTCTATTTCTTCAGCCAGTGCTGCTAATGTTTTATTTGCGGCTAGGTTTATTATTTTACTTACATTTGCCGGCGTAACGTCAGTGCACGGTAATTTCACTGGTTGAACCGCTTTTTGTTTACGTAATTATCGTACTAATCTGTTTTTGATTGCCGAGAACGAATTACCAGTAACGTCACTGATTGTACTAGGAGATTTGTCACGAAGAAAATTCATAGCTTTCATTGATAAGTGTTTTGCAATTGGGCCTATCTTTGGGGCTATCGTGTAAACAATCCCTGAATAACATTACCGAATCCATCCCCATAACACGCGCTGTAAAAAGGGGTATCGTGAGTTTATTACTCTAATCATTCGGACTTGACGGTAAGAGTCAAGTATGATCATCTTATTTGTTAGTTATTAGTCTAACAATTAGTCACTATAGTATCCGTCCACGATTGCATCAACATGTTCCCGGTAAATATTCATATGTTTGCAGAAAGAGACAGGTCAAACTGATTTTCTGAACATAATCTAAATCATGTAAAGAAGGTACATTATGATATATGTAATGTAATTAAAAAATTAAACTGACACACAAACAATTAAATTAAACACATATGTATTAAATTAGAGATACGTAACATAAGTATCAAAAATAGACAGTAAAAGCTGAGTATTTCTGCCTTTCTATGGGGTCCTTTTATTGGGCACACTTCTATGAGGCTTATTCTTTTAGCCAATTTTTTTGTGCCGATTCTATGGGGTCCCTTCTCTATTTGTCAGTTTATTTTCTGTTCTATTGATTCTCATGTAATTTTACCAATTTACTTGCCATTCCATAGGGTCCTTTCATGTGATACCTTTCATGAGACTGTTTTAAGTGTATTTATAGCTTCTACGTATTTCTGTCTATTTTTGTGTCTGGCCATGTTTGTGCTCACTACATTTTACTGTCCATTTTAACCATTAAGGGAGGGGGTGTTTTTCCTTCATGGTCATGGACACATTTCTTGGCATATTTCTAGATTTAAAACGAAATTCTAGAAATTTAAAAGTCTTTCCAAGTAATTTTTCTACGGATGTTCATAAATGGACATATCTTCAAGCAAATTCCTAGATACGAAACGAAATTCTAGAAATTCACAAGGCTCTCTAAATAACTCCATCTGCTGTTTCACGGTCAACAAGAAAAATAGAATCTAATTATCATTGCTGACTCGCCCCTAACCACGTTGAGCCACCTGAGGGGTGCATTTTGCGTTCCCATCAGATTCGCATTGTTATTCCTACCTTTAAGATCAGTATTGTTGCGATCATTTAGTTGTCGTAAATTATCATTTTATAGAATTTAATTATTTCAATTATACATAGGAATTACTATTTCCTCATAAATTTCAGGACTAAGTAAATTTTTGGCATGTACTGTAAATTTATTTAAATACAGTTTGGATTATATGATTGTGATACACCAAGACTGTTAGTCTATCAAGCTGACAATTATATACAGAATTAAAAACACAACACCTTGGTTTTTCAAATTTTTCAGCTACGTTGTTTAAAATCATGGAGTCGTAACAAAACTTATAACATCGTGCACAATTATTCTACCATAGCTTGATATAAAGGAAACTAAGACGTACCAAATATTCCAGGAGTGAAGAGTTCTTTAAAATGAAGGTAATAAAGGTTCAATCGAATTTTAAACAGGTCATATTCTGTATAGAATGTATCCTCGAGAACCACAAGGCATCACTGACACGATAGTATCGATTTCAATGTTTGCCCAGATCATTTATGTACTTTTGTTACAACATATTTGTGAAAAAAATCAAGCTTCGATAAAAACGATACAAAACGTTTTGTAGCGTGATTTGTTTAACATGTTATGGCAACATAATTGATTGAGCATGATCAATCTGTCACTTAATGCATTAAATTGACGAGCGGGTCTTGGTACCTTGTTAAATAGATAGACTGCGATGGGTTAACAGTCCATGGTCTAGGGTGTGATTGATTTTTTATTTGGGTACATTCGATAATGTACCCAAATGTGGATTTGCAAGGTGAATTTGAAAATCTAAGTACCGGAAAGATAACGGTGTTGAATTAATGAAAATACAATTTTTTATTATTCGAAATAACTGTCTTGCGATGAGAATTTCCAGAAACTATTTGTTAACAAGCGCGGAAATTTGAGGTTTGACTCAGTTCTGGAAGGTTAATTTTCGAGACTTTGACAAAAATTAATCCTGATTGGCTATGATAAATAAAGGGTGTGAGTTTTCCAGAAGAAGTTCAATGTTTTAAATATTAACACTAGCAAAATTGGTAGTGTCAGTTTTGTAGACAGCTGGGTTTCTTTGGAGGGAAAAAATAAAGTATGTATCTTTTCTCGGTAAATAATTGAACAATATTTGCAAGATTTTAGGGACACGGAACATAAAGTACAGCGCTAATTTCTAATGCACAATATAGTTGACTCAGTCTAATGCTGTTTTTACTTTGATATGAGCTTGAAATTATTCGCTTCCGTTTAATTGTTTTAAATTCATAGATGTATTTCCTTTGGTAAGTTCGGAAGATTTTTGTTTACAGTCATTTTTCTAGAATGTAATATGACTAATTTATTCTAAGCATTTCAGACATTACTTTATAATTAATATTTGAGAGAAATGTATAGCTATATCCGTATAAAATGATATGAATCATATAGGAAAGGAATTGATAATACTATGTATGGAAATATAATGCCAATGAAGTGTTAGTTAGCAAATATTATAGTTAAGACATGACGTGAAAGAGACCGTATATTTTCCAATCACCATTACAATGTTTGAACGATTATGTCAAATCTAGTATTTTATTTTGTCTGTAGTTACAATCTCATGTCTGTAGCCAACAGCTGGTGATGTACCCCATCAGCACAAAGCAGACAGCAACAGAAATGAAAACGCTATATGAATAACGTGAAAAAATATATTTTATTGCTCCATACGTCGATGATATGTACGTTCTTCAAGGTAGTAAGACAAATAATCACAAAATATGATCATAAAATGCTATTAGTAATATGTTATTCTCGACTAAATAAATGCCTTCGACAAAACAATTTTAAGAAACACATATCAGATCATAACCTCATTAAAAAGATACATGCTGAAAAAGTAACCGAAATGTCGTTTTTGTGGAGTGTTAGAAAGATTCGGAAACGTCACCGTCACTTGATTATGTCACGGTATCAAATTCAGATAACGATGTACTTTGAAACAAGCTAAACAAATTAAAGTGCATATTGATCTATCCGCTAGGACATTTTGTCATTAAAAGTCCCTTGAAGAAACATTAATTTGTAAACATACATAATCTTTTCTTTCGCTAAATCGGATAGTCAAACTGTATTATTGCTGTGTGGTTATGTTTAGTAACGCTTGGTCAAGAACACACGTTTTGAAATAGCGAATCAAGACGTCGATTTAACACAGACACCATCTAGAAGAGCAACGTGTCAGCATGCTCCACATATTTACACATGTACTATTACTTGCGTCTTCGATCGTATATGTAATCAACTTGAAATTTATTACTTCTATTCATGGACACACATCCAGAAGACATAATCTCTACCACATTTTTATAAATAGGACCGCTTTGCCTTCCGTGTTCGATGTCAGCTAATAACTTGATGCTTACAGCCATTGTCAGTGCCATTGCGATCTATTGGATTTAAATTAGTTTTGTGTTACCAACTGCTACCATTCGATCGGAATAACGCGGATTCGGACGGAATCTCTGACTATGACAGTGCACAATATGCAGGCTTCCTTTAGGACATGTTGTTGTTGCCATCAAAGAAAAGGACGTTATGGAAGAAGCAACAAGAAACTAGTCGTAAGTTAAGGAAATGTTACCAGTTTCCAAAGTCAATACTACAACTTTCACCAGGAATGATTCGCAATTAAACTAGGATAATGACGATTTTATGTCCTCACTTCGTCTGAAGCAATTCTTTATTCGATTGTAGTCTAACATTATGTTCGCTTTCCATATGAGCACATGCTCTGGGTACTCAATAATATTCTCATCACTGAAGAAAATGTCCTAAGTTACAATAATCTTGGATACTCTTCTATATATGTTTTAAAAGCACAATTTTCTTAATATCTGAAGACCGATGTCGTCCATATGTAAATGATGGACAGTGTTGAATTATGTTGCTATGAACTTCCCAACTGCATGGATATGTTTTCTGCTAGTAAAATTGAATTTCATATAGAGGAATTACTGAGCGAAATAATGGGTACAAGAGTGGTCATATTCAGTGTGGTGTTGGTTTGTCCCTGGAACGCAATTGGAAAACTATCGAGGCCGTATGCTGCCACAGCTAATGTGCAACTCATAAACACAAGGATCAGCACAGCCAGAACGTTCACAACTATACCTATTTTCAACTGAAAATAAAATCATATATATATTTTATATGTATAAAGAGAGAGACAGAGAGAATCAGACAGAGCGACAGAGAGAGAGAGAGAGAGAGAGAGAGAGAGAGAGAGAGAGAGAGAGAGAGAGAGAGAGAGAGAGAGAGAGAAAGACAGAGAATGAGACAGAGAGAGAGACCGATATAGAAAGATAGACAGACAGACAGACAGACAGATAGATAGATAGATAGATAGATAGATAGATAGATAGATAAATAGATAGATAGATAGTGTTACATTACTCGTACAAATCTACATTATAAAGGGGTTAAACGTAATTTTTCTGACATTGAACAAAATGATTTATATATTTTAAGCCTTCCATTTTATCTTATCGATGTCACCCACAAGTATGCTATGAAATACTTAGACAAATAACGTCAGAGACTAAATATGCATAATATGAATATCAATAATATCATTGAAAAAGGGACAAAATAGATTGTTTTTATTTCCTCTCTGGTTTTAAATAAAATGTTCACAAGAAACAAAATTGATATAGAAAGCCGCCATAGGTAAGGTGTATGCACACGTGGATGTTAGCTGAACTTTTCATATTTATTTTACAATATTCTAAATTTAAATGTTCATTTAAGGCTAGGATGTCATTGAAGCTTCGTTTGGAGTTAAGCAGTTTAAACTGGATCTGAATAATGTGCGTATGACTTACCATATCTCTGGTTAGAAGGTATCCGCTGGAGAACACTATGGCATTAGGGGGAGTCCCAACCGGAAGTAGGTATGCAAACGAGGCTGAAACAGCAACTGGTATCATGAGGTACATAGGGTTTATCTGAAGACGAAGCGCCTGAAAAAGATAACACTATCGTTATTTGAACTATGTTACGTCGATGGTAAAGTAAATGTACAGACAAGTTTAAATTCATAGGGTGTGCAAATATTGTGGCTAACATATGAAATTTATTATCACTGATTCATCAACACAAGATGTATAACTATGTGTAATAGAGCTGCACCTAACACTTTACTGGACGCTTTACAACTACCTTGACGACCCCATATATTTATGCACCGAAACACAATTATAATTGACAAGAATCTCAGTAGTTAAAAGGGGCGACTGAGATTCTATGGGAAATCCAATTTGAAAAAAAGTCGTGGGACGATTGAGATTCAAGATTGCATAGGGTCTGTAGGAATGGACATGCAATGGTGCTGGCTATAGGCAACAATGTAGCAGGGAGCGAACATAAATCGGACAGCAAACAGTGACAGCGGGTATCGGGTACGTTCCGCTAGTTCAATGTGGGGTGGGTGGCGGATACGTTCAGCCTTTCCAGTGAGTGGCGGGTGGGTGGTAGTGGGTTCAGCTAGTTCAACCGGTAGTTGGTCGCGGGTACATTCAACTAGTTTATAAACTATAAGAAAAAAACAACGCTTGTCCCGACGGTTAAACAAACAAACATACAAAGATAAACATATATTGTACAGAGAATATATATCTTTTTGAGGTATAAGAGTGGCCCTGAAAACGTTAGTTGGGTTTCTTCTATTCTAATCTCTTCTGTTCCTCCACCATCTCCTCATATGCGTGCGCGTACGTCTTGTTGATAGTATATTTGAGGTTTGTTTCTTCTACTTCCTGTGAGTGGATAGTGATTTTTGTGGGCTATGTACTCCTTCACGTGTGTGGATGGTAGATGTTGTTCGTTTTCTCTCCTTGCCGTGTGTGGATATTAGATTTGGTGATTGGTTGTCCTCTTTCCTGTGTGTGGTAAATATGTTTTTTGGTTTGTTTACTCCTTCCCATGTGTGGATAGTATATTTGGTGCATGTGTTTTTCTCCTTCCCGTGTGTAGATGGTAGATTTTGTGTTTGTTTGGAAAGTGGAGGAAATGTTAGTGAAAGTTGAAGACGGCTATGGCTACAAACATCACAAACTGAGAATGGAAATTAACAACATGAGAAAGTCAAAGCAAATATTAAGAATAGTACTTAAATAAAAACAACGATGAAATTAAAGACAAGAAAGATAAACGAAAATGAGATATTGCAATGAAAAGATAGAGAAAGAAAAAGGAAACTGAGAAGTTAAAAAAAGAAGATATAGAGGAGAGGCAGAAAAAGGAGAAGGAGGAAATGGAAGGGAAGAAATAAGGGAAAAGACAACAACAATGACAAAATTGAGAAGATGGTGGAGTAAAAGAAGAGATTAGAAAAGATGAGGAAACTCAGTGGCCAATGCCTCGACAAGATATGTATTATCTTTGCCATATATGTGCATCTTTGCTTGTTTGCTTGTTTGCTTGTTACTTTACACACACCGCCAATTGTTGCTTTCGTCAAGATTATGAACTAGATGATCTTACCCACCACCAGGTACCTGCTGAAATAGCTTAACTTACACGCCATACGCTAATCACTGAACAAACTTAACTTGCCCGTACCCGCTGTCACTGTTTGCTGTTTCGTCTGCTCTAGGTCATCTCTTTGCTACATTGTTCCAGATAGCCATAACGGGACGTGACCATTCCAATAGACCCTATACAAATCTCGAGTCTCAATCGTCAAACGAACGTTTTGACTGGGTTTCCCATTGAGGCTCTATCGCTCCCTTTAACTAATAATCTCCTTCGTATACAAATGCTTTTAAGGGTCTTATGATTAAAGTCTCGCTCGACAGTTCTGTGTCCATTAAGCAATATGTATTTGATACTAATTTGAGCCCGGTGAATAGGCACATGAAAATGAGGACAATTATACCATTGTGAAACATTTTGCAGCAATATGTGTCATTGTTTTCTGTCGCAATTCTTCGTGACTATTAACATTGCCATTTTGTTAGATAGGCCGCCTTAATAAGACAAATACGTCTATCTCAACTGTCTGAAAGAGAAATTGAGAATTTTACATTTGTTTTCTGCTAATTAATGTACAAACCAGATCGGCCGCTATTGGCAGGAATATAGTTGCTGTTGCAGAATTGCTGGTAATATTGGTGACCGCGGCGACTACGATCGCTAGAATAAAAGAGATAACCCAAGGAGACAATGTCCCTAGTACTTCAAGTTTGGTACCAATCCAATCGGATAACCCGGATTTCTGTAACAGAAAAAAGTGGCAAGGATCAGTTACGCATAACATAATATAGAATAATTTGATCTCGTTTTGGTTACCGTCATCACGGCCGACATACAAATGCATACACAAAGAGACTCAGAGTCGAGAAGATAGAATCTTCTTAAAAGAAAGGATAAATTATCCTCGTCCTCCTTAATTTGATCAGTTGCATGTTTGAAAGTCAATCATCTGTTTTCATACACTCAACATTTCAATGTATGATTTGATAATATCTACTAGACATACCGCAATTGTACTCACATAGTTTTACATATGTTTGACTACTCATTATCTTATAAGTTCTTGATGATAAAAATTCATCACTTTCTCTGCCTCTAAAAAGTAAATCACGTCATCATCAGTACTTGTATTCAAATCTCTTGTGATTAATTTCTCAAATTTTATTCTGGGGTATCTTAACATTTTAATATTTGGCATACTCATGTTATTCCCATGGATTATATATATATATATATATATATATATATATATATATATATATATATATATATATATATATATGTGTGTGTGTGTGTGTGTGTGTGTGTGTGTGTGTGTGTGTGTACCTACAGTGCATCCGTCCGACATAGCAAATCCACCACCCATTAAAAGCACAACATCCCACGCTATTTCCTCGTTTACAATTTTCCAAGTTAACAGTGGTGTGAAACCTTTCTGAGGTAGCAGTTTCGTCTCGATAGCAGCTACTGAAAAATGTTTAATTTCCGTTATTGTGCGAAACAGATGACAAAATAACATTTTGCCAGCAATGAAGACGAGAACATGTTGTTATGATGCAAATTAGCAATAAATGTGCCACTTTAATTAGTTCAATTAACATTCCAGATGTTGTTAATTAGAGCAAACAATTGTCAAATTATAGAAAGCAAATTTTGTAGTAAATTATGTTTCTCCGAGAATACTTACCCAATCACATTACTTTAGGGATATTAGCCTGCTACCTCGCGAATCCAGCCCTACCAAAAGACGAAAATTCGTCTTTCCTGTCTATGTCATATAGACAAAGGGCAATAACTCTTGCCCATTACCTCCCCTTGCCGCCCGTTAGGTGTCGCTTCTTTATTTTTTAAGCTGAGCGATATATAAAACACGAGGATGCTCGCATGGCGGGGTGGTTGGGAGGGTTTCTTAGTAATGTGATTGGGTAAGTATTCTCGGAGAAACATAATTTACTACAAAATTTGCTTTCTCCTTTGAATACGTTCCCCAATCACATTACTTTAGGAGAATAAGTAATAGGAGGAGGGAATGCGGAGCATCCGACCTCCACACGGGTATCCTCTAGGGAATGATGGTTGGATTCCCCATGTGAATGATAACCCGGTCTCCTAATTTTCAATCAGCAACACAGCCCAGGGTCACGTGATATGTGACCCTTTTATACGGTTAAGAAGATAGATATTGAAATCTTCTTACCTACGAAAATTTATCTGGCGAATCCAGCAAAGCTAATAGGCTGTGCTGATTGTTGTACATGAGTCTGGTGGGCGTCTGGGCTGCCCAACACCGGACCTACTAGAATCAATGTTTGCCTCTGCGAGTACAAACTTGAAGATAAAACTGTAGAAGGTTGACTCTGCATGTCAGCCAACAGCTTCTATAAGGTGACTGATTTGCGAATTCTCAGAGTACGCCGAGCGTATAACCCACTACAGCCATAAAGCAAGGGCTTGAATGGTGATGTCTCATATCCCAGCTATCACCAGAAAAAAAAAGAGGTGCTTGTATGTGACCTGACTCACCTCTATGCATTGAAATGGTGCTAGAGTGCTCAAACAGGATCTTACATGGCTGTTGATCCTGACTTATCTATAAAGAAAGCGAGCTAATGACGACTCGTTGATCGCCAATGTATGGTAATCTTTTTTGGACTACGAAGCCTGGCTGCGTCAAGAGGACCATCAAACCCTCTGATCGGAACGGAAGAGAGTTCGGGTCACTAGAAAGGACATGTAACTCGCTCACCCTGCATGCTGAAGCTAAGGCTATCAAGAAACCCAATTTGTATGATAGTAGCTTTAACTAATCGTGGGTTAAAGACTCAATACTGTCTGAATTGAGTCATGTTAAAACCCAGGACAGATTCCATTTGGAAACAGGGTGAGGGATATAAGTCGATTGAATTTTTTTTTTTTTTTTTTTTTTTTTTTTTTTAAATGTCTAAAAGATCTGACAAATCTTTGTCATGGCTGATAGCACATGTACCAGAATGGCGGAATGTGTCTGATATCATGGAGCGGTAACATTTGAGAATAACTGGAGCCAGATGTTTCTCCTTGAAAAGCCAGAGAAAAGTTGGCCAGTTGAGGGATTGTGACACTCAGAGGAACAATGTGAATGATATGGTACCAGTCTCTGAAAACATGCCACTTGCCCTCGTAAACCTTCAGAGTAGAGGGCCTTCTTGCTCTCGAGATTCTCTCCGCAATCAAAGATTTAAATTGTTTGTCTTGCAAGGCTGTCTGGACAAGAGCCAAGCTTGAACAAAAAGACGGTCCGGACAGGGGTGGAACACCCCTGGCCGCGGTTGCTTGTGAATACTTGTGCTGACTGTAATCTTCCTGGGTAGATCTATCGCCTAGATTGAGTAGATCGGAGACCCAGTAGTTGTTCCATCTGAGAAGGGTAATCAGAACCATCTGACAATTCTGACCCCTTAACTTCTGGATTAATTCCAGTACCAAGACCGTGGGAGGGTAGGAGAATGACCACAACCCTTCCCAGGTGATTGATCGAGCATCCACGACCCAAGCTTCTGGGTCTGGAACCTGTGAGATGAAAGGTGGAGAATTTGCTATTCCACCTTGTTGCAAAGATCAATCATCGGACGTCTCCAAAGTGTGTCGATTGGAAGAAAGTCCGATTGATGGAGTGACCATTCTGTGTGTCTGAATTGTACATTGAGGTGGAGATTGTCGAACCAATGTAGAAACTGCCAGTTCAGATTGCACAGGTCTGGTGATTGGTGTCCCCTTGTTTTGAGGCAAGGCACCACCACTATGTTGTCTGACATAATGAGGGCAGTTTGTAATAAGAGTTGATCCTGCCCGAAATGAAAGGCATTGATGACAGCCGTTATTTCTGAAAGGTTGATGTGGAAAGGGCTCGCCCCTGGCACCCACGTGCCGCTGACAGTATCTAAGTCCGGCAACAGGTGGGCACCCCAACCGTAGGTATTAGTGGCGGAACATACCGTTATCCCCTTGGGGTATCTCCAGAGTAATCCCTGTGGACAGCCTACAGGGGTTGTGCCATTGACTCAAGAATGATCGTATCTCTGGCGTGAGCATGACTGTTTTCTGGGATCGAACGGACTTGAAAATGGCGCAATTACGCTAGCAAAGTCCTTTGTAAAGGGCGCCTAAAAGGACGGCTGAGAGGGATCAAGTCTGCTGTCGCATTGAATAATCCGAGGATCTGCAACTCTCTCGCTAAAATGCGCATCCTGCCGGAAACGGACTCTACGAGTGCAATTATCTGGATGATCGCAAACTCGAAGAAGCCTTACCAGATTCAGATCGGGAGAAACTCCACACCCAGATGGACCAAAATCCGGATTGGACAGATCAGACTTTATCCAGTTCACGAGAAAGCCTATATGACGTAAAGTGATATAAGATCGTTTCTGCCTTTGAGCAGAGTAGAACTTGACAGATGTTACTGGAGGATGTCGTCTTCAAATATACTGCCGACGCAATAGATGAAGTCGAGCGGAACAGGGTGACGACATAATCCATAACCTTGGTACTAGCCCAAGGGCTTAAATTTAGGCCAAAAGGTATGACATGGAACTGATAAGCCTAGTCCCGACAAGCACAACGGAGAATGTCCGCAACTCGTGGGATAGGGACGTGAAATGTGCGTCGATCATATCTAGCCAGCCCATGATGGGGTTTAAGCGACGTGCCCTTCATACATGCGTCACGACGTATCAGGTCTAGGTTGGCAGAAGCAGTCAGCGCATTGGCCATGGAATGGTGAGCTACCCTGTTAAGAACCCTAGCTAACCGGGCCGTCGAATCCCAAGCATGTTCATTGCCAGATTTATCAGCGATCCTGAAAATGGCTAGGGAGGCTAGATCTAACAGTGAAGACGTAGCGACTACATTTCGAACCAGCTTGGGCTTGGCATTGAACACCGTTTAGTCCACTTTATAAGACAATGGAGCAGACATATGGACTGCTGCCATATTTTTATCCAGAGCCGGGACCTCAGTACTGAACGCACCGGAGTGAGTTTTGTACCATCGACCTGAAAACGACGCTGGTACTTGGCTTTCAGAAAAGAAAAACCTTAGCAATTCCTGGATCCCCTACGCGTGTCGACAGACGGTCATTAATTTCCTTAATTTTGTCGACTGGGGAAGGAGGCGGAAGGATAGAGTCTCTTCCCCCTCATCCAGATCGACCGACGCTCTAACCTTATAGTCGGTAATGTCAGCAGGAGGTGGAGGGCATTCTGAAGGGGCCAACACCTTATAAATTTCCTCCACTGCGGCTTTGAAGCTGAACTCAGTCCGTTCCATAGTTGGATCTGCATACCGCTTATTTGCCTGCGACTCATCGCACTCACTATGTACATAATCTTGCTCTGGTAAAGCATCCATATCGGGGTAATGCATACCAGGTGGCATAGATGACTCGATTCCATCATCTCTGATAAAGGCATTCACTCTCCCTTGTGGATGAGCTGTTAGCCTATGGACGGCCGGCAATGCCGAATGAATTGATTGGCATATGTTTGGCCTGAATGACTGCGACGGGCCGGCTATGACCGGCACCGACCGCTCGAATGGTCGGGATGGATCGAGAGATTCCTCGCCAACTATCTGTGTCATGGTAGTGATATGTAACCGGTAGTACGGATTGACAGACGGAAACATCATTAGAATCTTCGTCAATCCGATTTGTGCGGATTGCGGTATGATAAAAGTCCCCGTGCTGGTACAGCGGTATAGTCGGATGGACTGGTATAAGACTAAAATCTCCATACGGTTGGACGACCGGTGTCTGTTGGGCTGGACGGCCGGAGCCGGATGAACGGTCAGTGCCGGCAAGTGTCGGCTGAAAGCTTGGCTGGACGACCGGTGCCATATGGGCTGAACGGTCATTGCCGGATCGCCCGGTGCCGGTTAGTGCCGGCGGGAAGGTCTGCTGGATGACCGGTGCCATATGGGCTGAACGGTCATTGCCGGATGGACGCCCGGTGCCGGATGTTGCCGACTGTAAGGTAATAACAATTACATAATGCTTATGTAGTGCGTCCAGCACTACGCGCCCATCTACCATTCGCTCAGAGGGAATGTTGGTTCTGGTACAGCTTGCATATCTGTACAGCATACAAGGTGACTTAGATGACGCAATTCTGTCATAATTGACACTTTCACTAAATCTCCCTTGTGGAGAAGCCGTGAACATATGGACGGCCGGCACTGCCGGCTGATTGAACTGGCGGATGGTCGGCCTGAAAGACCTGTTCTGGTAAAAGCTGTCATATCTGGGTAGCACATACCAAGTGGCATAGATAACTCAATTGCGTCACCTCTGATAAAATCACTAATTCTCCCTTGTTTTAAAATCACACCGTCACGTATTTGACATGACGGGAGGTGTACACCGGCAATACCGACTAATTTGTCTGGTATATGGTCGGCCGGAATGTCGGCGAAGGTTAGGCTATGACCGGCACCTGCCTCTCGAATGGTCTGATTGGAGGGAGATTCATCTATAACATTTCTCTCATGGTAGTGATATGTAACCAGTAGTGTAGATTGACTGACGGGTACATCACTATAATCTCCGTAAATCCGATGTACAGCCGGTACAGGTTGATGCCGGCTGGAAGACCGGTGCCATTTGGGCTTAACGGTCGTTGCCGGATGGTCGGCCGGTGCCGGTTGATGCCGGCTGGAAGGTCGGCTGGACGACCGGTGCCATTTGGGCTGAACGGTCGCTGCCGGATGGACGGCCGGTGCAGGTTGATGCCGGCTGGAAGGTTGGCTGGACGACCGGTGCCATTTGGGCTGAACGGTCGTTGCCGGATGGACGGCCGGTGCCGGTTGATACCGGCTGGAAGGTCGGCTGGACGACCGGTGCCAATTGGGCTGAACGGTCGTTGCCGGATGGACGGCCGGTGCCGGTTGATGCCGGCTGGAAGGTCGGCTGGACGACCGGTGCCATTTGGGCTGAACGGTCGTTGCCGTATGGACGGCCGGTGCCTGTCTACGCAGGCTGGAAGCTCGGCTGGCCGGCCGGTGCCATTTGGGCTGAACGGCCGGTGCTTGTTGATGCAAGCTGGAAGGTCGGCTGGCCGTCCGGTGCCATTTGGGCTGAACGGACGGTGCCGGATGGACGGTAAATGCCGGTTTGCCTGCTGAAGTGCCGGCTGAACTGACGGTGTCGGCTGGACTGACAGCTGGAAGGCCGGCGAAAGTGCATATTAAAATGGATCCAATTGATCCAGCATAGACTCCATGCGTCCTGACTTACAGGCCCGAAAGCCATGTACGGATCTGCGGTGAAATTTACACCCACTGGGCAGCCTAAACCATGTCAACATAATTTCCTCCAATTCCACATTGCCAACACCCATTTTGCCATTCATGCCTTCGTTGTCGACTTTGCTTACTGAAACGACAAAAGAAGAGAACAAAGCACAAATTAAAAAATTCAGCATATTATTAATTCGATAATACTATAACCGTTATTAACGGAGTAGTCAAATTATTCCGTGCCATGTTAACTCTTAATGACAACACTAGTTATCGCCGTGAGCGTGTTGCAATGGTTCGTTCAAGACGAAGTCTACTGAAACGAAAAAGATGATAAACAAAGCACAATTAGCAATTCAGCACGCTATTAAGTCGCTATTACCATAACCGTAACTAACGGAGGAAGTGAAATGATTTAGTGTCGCGTGAACTCATGACTTGAACATGAATTCCGCCAAAGCACAAATTAAAAATTCAGCATATTATTAATTCGATAATACTATAACCGTTATTAACGGAGTAGTCAAATTATTCCGTGCCATGTTAACTCTTAATGACCACACTAGTTATCGCCGTGAGCGTGTTGCAATAGGTCGTTCAAGACGAAGTCTACTGAAATGAAAAAGATAATAAACAAAGCACATTTAGCCATTCAACACGCTATTAAGTCGCTATTACCATAACCGTAACTAACGGAGGAAGCGAAATGATTTAGTGTCGCGTGAGCTCGTGACTACAACACGAAATTCCGCCATTAATAGTCGCAACTGGTCGTTCAGAGATGAAGTCTACTGAAACGGAAAAGAAGATAAACAAAGCACAAATTAACAATTCAGTACGCTATTAAGTCGCTATTCCATAACCGTAACTAACGTAGGAAGCGAAATGATTAAGTGTTGCGTGAACTCGTGACTACAACACGAAGTCCGCCATTAAAGTCGCAAATTGGTCGTTCAAAGACTTTTTTGAAGTCTACTGAAACGTCAAAGAAGATAAATAAAGCACATATTATCAATGCAGCACGTTATTAGTCGCTAATATCGTAAACGTTACATACGGAATAAGCGAAATTATTGAGTGCTACATGTATTACATGCTAGTACCGCCATAAGCGTGCTTTGACCACGTTGCAACCTGGTCCGAAGTCTAGAAAAGGTGACAAAGTCACTCAAATTGGAAAATATTGTAAAATAATGTATACGACCTGTTGGGGAATGATTATCCAACACAGTAATTCCAAATTTAACTTCGGATGGTCAGAATTTACACTAAGATGGCTTGGATTCATTGGAGGTCTAATTGTACGTGTTTACACACAACAAGCGAAGCTAAAAAACTAAAGAAGCGACACCTAACGGGCGGCAAGGGGAGGTAATGGGCAAGAGTTATTGCTCTTTGTCTATATGACATAGACAGGAAAGACGAATTTTCGTCTTTTGGTAGGGCTGGATTCGCGAGGTAGCAGGCTAATATCCCTAAAGTAATGTGATTGGGGAACGTATTCAAAGGAGAAATGACACAATGTTGTGAAGGTACGTAATTGTTTGCAAACTAATTAGAGTCACATTTTTAACAATTATTACTTTTCCTTAAATTTCTAAGTTTAGATCGAGTTGAAATAGTTTCTATATTATACTTCTTTGACATTTTTATTGATGCACTAAATGTGTGATCGTGCAATGCACTTAACTGATGCACAAAAACAGTATGCATTCAACTGTTAATATTATATGTGGTCTTCATTTAATGTCAATACAACATATAAAAAATAACCTGAATAAAATATTTGTGCATAAACAACTGTCATGCAAGGTGTCTTTGTTTTTAACCAGTTTTTAATCTGCATAGTAGAAGTTTTTTGCTGGTTTTGTGTTTGGTTCTTTTTGGAAATTATAACAAGTGAATTTTCCAATATGAATGAAATGTACCAGGAAGTTTAGGTTCTCTGTCATCTTGCGCCCGATAGCGGAAGCATCGTGGAGGGTAAGCCGGTAGTACAAACATGATGACGGATATAAAAATGGCTGGAGTTGAATCCTTCACAAAACTATGATAATGAAAAAAAACTATTTAAATTTCGAAAGGAAGTCAATCACGAGAGAGAGAGAGAGAGAGAGAGAGAGAGAGAGAGAGAGAGAGAGAGAGACAGACAGAGAGAGAGAGAGACAGAGAGAGAGAGAGAGAGTACTTCTTGCATCCTGGATATTTCACAAATTTGGTAACTATATTTTATTTGATGGATTGACATCTTCAAAACAAGGAATCTTAATTTCTTTATGCTGGAAACATTTAAACATTTACTGAAATCGCACAAATGCCAACAAAATAGAATGTTTCCCTTTTTATATTAAGGTGCTGTATTAATCACGTGAAACCTTATTAAATGTAGGCGACCACATCAACTTAACCATGTTGACATAAGGTCAAGGTAAATTACATTTTATTTTTGTATACGTAATTTTACGCTACAATCCTGATATCAGGAATATCAAAGACGATACACATATGTTATCACTTCGTGAATGGAAATTGTTATTAAATCTGAATGTTCCAGAAAAAATACATCCATCTAGTCAAGCAGTTGGCTTCCAAGAAAATAACAGAAAACAGACCAATGATACATATTTACTACTATTACATATAATATTATTATTACTAATAATACTATTTATGTTACAGAATATATGAGCAGAGAATATTGGTGATTGGAGAGTAAGAAGAGAGTAGTAAGTATGTTTTACCCTTTCGGAAACAAAATTCCCCACCCATCGATGAACTGTGGGTCTCTCGTGATCCATAAAACAGCAAGTAGAATGAAGCACACGGCAACAACAACCTCTGCAAATCTTAATAGGAGATAATAATAATAATAATAATAATAATAATAATAATAATAATTATAATAATTGTTTAGGGATCATACAAAACGAATTTCATCTCAATTTAAAGCTCATGGTAATAAATATTGATGGTGTATTGGTGTAACGATTATCACGTAGTTAACTACTGTAGCCGCCACACATAACGTAAGTTGTGAAATACATCACTCTCTAGCTGTCAATTGAACGATGGTAGTTCATTGGAAAGCTTCAGATATATCTTTAATTATATCATATATATTTCAAATATCTGATTATTAAACCAAAAATAACTGTCAGCACCATTCAGATATATCAGACATTGTATTCCTATATGAATTAAAGGGACGTAATAAATAGCAGTCATCTGGGTTATCAGTCTTGATGGTTTGCATGAGCCATTCAGAATATACATTTTTTCTTTTTATCTGGCTGGGGATCGATTTCTCTTAATTTATAATACTAAACACATTTTTTTCAATGCAGATATTGACTTTTGCAAACTAAGTTCTTTTTGGATCAAGGTAAGTACTTCGAAATGCAAACAGTATGTGAGGTGAGTTGGGGTGGTGGTGGGAATATGTATGTGTACTGCGGAAGGGGGACGCCTAACATATCATTATCATATGATTGCTTAATAGGATTTTCCATACGATTCGTTTGCCTACAGTGTCTGTAAAGGAAGTAATTATTTTCTGTTTTTATAAACCGCTATCCTCATGTTGACGTTAAACAAACAACAACAAAAAAACAGACAAAAATTACGTCATGCTCCCTAAACTAGTGTACTCCATCCTCAAATGTGTCTTCACTGCATCCCAGGAACGCTTGTCTTTGATGCAGCATAAAAATCTAGAAGGAAATAAAGCACACATATATGTCTAAAGGTGCAAAGTTTTCAGATCGTTTAATTATTTAATTTAGCACATAAGCAACTAAAACGATAGCTTTATCAGACATGACATGAACTAATGAACTTCTTTTTATGACAATCTGGCATTTTGACTGTTTTAACCAACCGAAACAAGCATACAGCAAACATCAATTATACAATATCTGAACATCTCACCTACAAACCAAAAGTAAACAATCAAGCACTATTTTATAAATAGGTGTCTTTGTGGGCACATTAAACTCAAAGGGTGCTCTATGAAAAATTAATAACCCGATTTACCAAAATGTAAATAGTCCAAAGCATACAGCTATCTGATAGCCATAATATTTTACCAGTACCGTTAGACTCTTTGATTTTGACCAAAAAATAATTGTGCAAATATATATATATATATATATATATATATATATATATATATATATATATATATATATATATATATATAATGTTTATGTATTTGTTTCGCAATTATTTGTTATAATTTCTTTGTGACGTCCGCATCGGTAAAAGAAACATCCGAACACCTAGAAGGCGCTTTGCCAGTGTTGGGTTCTGTGAATTAAAAAAAAAAAGGTCCTCCTCATGGTCATATATGTCTTCTGATTGAAGAATTCGTAATTCAGAGTACTTTGGGTAATGTCAATACGTGTTAAACCAGTGCTGTCCAACCTGTCTTAAATAATATTACGTTTTTAGACACACAAAGATATATATATATATATATATATATATATATATATATATATATATATATATATATATATATTTGTACTATTATTTGTTGGTAAAAATCATATATATATATATATATATATATATATATAATTTTTTTTTGTGGTGGGAGCGGAGGTGGGGGTATGCGTGCTAGTTTATATGCATTGGTACCGATATGAAACGTCGATAATTCGATTACTATGGATATAAGTTCATACAAGTGTATATTGGTTTATAAACAATAATTATCAAATTATCGTTTCGTTTTTATCTTCATTTCTGTCTGTCTGTTAAGGAGATCCACATACCGTTTCCTGAGGTACCAAAGCTGCAACCAAAGCCACGTCATCAGGAACACACAAAATGAGGTAGGTAGTCCAAAGATCAGCCAATTGGCAAACGTTAAGCCAGGGTCTAAATCATAGCGTCTGTACAATCTATTTTGGAAAAAAATCTGGAGATTAATATTTAGTGAATAAAGACGATCAGCGTATAAAGCGAGAAAAAACGAAAACTAACGAACCACGTTTATTTGTTGTGAAAACCTCAATTATTTTGTGTACTTTTTTACACATCATGCTCATTCACTCACTCTCTTATAGTCTGAGTCTCTGCGGTTTGTAAGTCTATTTAGGAGATTTAGGAGAAGACAAACCAACATGAACCCGACATTATACGGAAATATTTACTATAATTTGATCCCCAGCACCTTTGCAACAGTATCATTATAATTGATAATTATTTTATTTATGTGCAATGTTTCAAAACTTTGCATGGCCATGAGACGTTTTGGTTTCATTGTCATAACGACTTAGTTTTGTTCTCTTCAATATACAATTTAGTTCTCTTTACCGTTTCTTTTTTTGGGGAAACGCGAAACAATGTCCCGTTTACATTTTATTAACAGTATTTTGGGGACTTACTTGTCAACGTGTCCTTTTAAAATGATATTCGGAGGAGTACCGGTCAGTGTGGCTACACCACCAGCATTAGCTGCATACGATATACTTAGCGCAAAGATCTTAGTTAACTCGTGAAAATCTCTTTCCTTATCAGTTCTATTTTTCTGTGTATACTCTGTAGTTTCCGTTTGATTATGTGATTTACTCCTGAAACATAATAGAAAATTATATTGATTACAAGTACGTAGTTAATTACATTTGAACTTGAGTACTTAACTAAACTGGTCATATAAAAACCACAAAAATACATGACTTCAACTAAGAAACGCTAAACTATTTTAAATCAATGGGACAAAATGTTGTGCTTGTTTAAAGAGTTATAAATATTTGCATATATACCACTTCATGAGTCACAATGGTGTCACAGACTTACTAAGGAAAATGGATTCATGGTCAATACAGTATACGACATTGTATGTAACTGGAAATATTGTCGGAGGTTATTAATGATAATGACGTCAGTGCCAGACGTACGTTACTAATGAGATTACATTAACGTCAAGTCCAGGACCTGGATTCCACTCATACGAGTGACTTTAATAGCTGGAGGCTATTGACAAGAGTGTATCTCTGTATGTCTGTTTATCTGTCTGTCTCTTCAATGATCAAGGAAGCCTTCAAGCGAGGGCAACGTTTAATATAATCTTAAGATACGTAAAACAGTTTGATGTGGCAATTGTTCGCCATCATCTTGAAGAATATAATTATTCGAGACCATTATATGGCAAGCGTACAGTTTAATTTGATCAAGACAGTCATCTGAAAAGTAAAATAATTGCCTTTTATGAAATATGACTACACAATAAAGTATGCTTTCTAGTTTAATTTGACGTAAAGGACATTGACAAGGTGAATGCTTAATTGTTTATTTCCACAGTAATTTGAACTGGGGTGGGGGGGCACGACTGCATCCTAACAGTTCATTGCAACAGTATAGTTTATAAACCTCAAAAAAGTAAGGCCATGTGATAGCTTAATAGAGGTGACCTTTCAAGCAGGTTTGACTGTAAACTCATTGTTAAGTTTTATATTTACTTACTTCAGTGGTAATCTTTCCATTGATATTCCACTAAGTGGTGTCGTGATTTCCATTTCATTGTCATCATCGTTTCCATCTTCTCCAGAATGATGTGCATCCTCTATGTCTATTGGATATAAAAGAATTTAACATAAATATTCAAATTCTTGATTGAGCGAAGACTTTTATCTAAACTCTTACATAACATAGATACAACTCTTGACGGTTAATGAATGATTGACATTACAAAAGTAATATACGTTTAACAATAGAATTTTCCTTGGTAAGTCTGTGACACCATTGTGAGTAGCAAAAGGGATGATATTTCCCAACACTCGTCTTCCTAATTAACTATACTTTATTTGATGGCTACGTCAAATTGATACAAAGTCTAAACGTAAGTGGCGAATATCTGGGAAGTATCAACCACTGCACTACCTATTGTATTTATGTAGTAACAGATTATATCGAGTAGTATGACTCACTAATGAAACGTAAAGGAAGCAAAATAATTGTTGTTGTCGTTGTAGCTTTTAACGCCATTTTTTAGCAGACGATAGGGTATACATGGCGGCCAGTATTATTGGTGGAGGAAGAACGCGGGAAAACGCACTGAAAGAAGCACCAACCAACGAGAATCTACTGGCAAGCTTTCTCACATACCCACATTGGCCAAATTTGAGGCTCGAACCCACGCAGACAGAGGTGAGATGGCGGTGATCTGAAACAGAGAGCTCTTTAGACCATTCGGCCACTCGCCCCCCACCCTCCAATATATGTAATATCAGAGTTATAAGACAAGAAAACCAATCACAGAAGACCCTAAACGACAGGGACGGTATCTCGAACATGAAACACTGCATTAAGCAAAAGGCTAGAAAATGGAAGGTCAAGACACGGCCGGGGTTTGAACCAATGATGTAATTTGGGGAGGACACGAATGTCTGTAAAGTATGCTCCCCCCCCCCCGAATTTGCATACACTGTAAAATTGCTGTAGCCTATATAAGAGTTTTTTTTAATGACATCCCTGGTTTGAACCGGCGGGAACGGTTTATAATCAGAGTGGAAATAAAGAAAAATTGATGGTAACCCCCCACCCCCGAAAAAAAAAAGAAACAATACAAGAAAGGATTTAGTTGATGTTTAGTAATTTAATTCAATTAGTTGATCCTAGCATGCCAGAGTTAACATTTTGTTTTGTAGACGCCACCTCATGTGTAAGTCATTCACAAACTTTTGTTAAAGCACGGTGTCGATAAATAATGTCTCGTTTATAAATCAAACATATGTTAAGTTTGTAACCACAGCCATCTTAACATTGGACTTTAATTTTTTTTTCTCAAGTGCAAGCCATCGAGAAAGTGTAACTGTTGTTAGCGATGTAAATGTTATAGTTTGGAAACCAGTTTTCAAGTTTAACTTAGTTATCTTAACCTTTTACTTTTTGATACCACAATTATTAAGCCATTATCATACTCCAAACGAACGTCACTGGCAATGTGTGGTTTTGGTCTGTAACAAAAAAAGCTTTATTATTTGCAAACATCCGCTTGTTTTGTTACTGCAACATTGTCTTTAATTTTGGACTCTTTGGTCCCCGAATCAATATGATTCGCTCATATCCTATTTGCAGCGCATCAACATAATTTGGTAAAGCTCTATGATATTAAATTACAGACACACAAATGTAAGAGGTACAGACTAACATAGGTATGTACGGACGGAAAATGCACCAGCATTATGAGATATTTTATTTTGGCAGGCAGAAACAAAAATGTCGGACGATGTTATAAGAGGATTTATTTCGTCATATTGAATTTCATTTAAAGAAAAGAAATGCACCATGACCAGGTTAACGCAGAGATAATTGTAATGACTGACAAAATCGCTGTAGATGGCAAATCGCACAAGAATTGAAGCAGAGACTGATGTTGGGTGATGTTTGGATAAATGTTTAGTGAAGTTTGAAGTTTTCAGAGCAATACAAATTAATTCTTGGTTGACAGACTGGTTTAAAGACGTAGTAGAATAAAGTATA
Organism: Unio delphinus; assembly: GCA_029339505.1. Classification (NCBI taxonomy): domain Eukaryota; kingdom Metazoa; phylum Mollusca; class Bivalvia; order Unionida; family Unionidae; genus Unio; species Unio delphinus. The sequence continues at coordinate 1,587,916 of JAQISU010000094.1, read as the reverse complement.
GCTAGTTGTTTTTGTGCTAATGTACAACAAAGTTGGCTAAATTCCAAAAACATATTTTAAAAACAAACATTTAAATTAATTACTTTACCAAATGAATTGCAAACTCATTTTCCAGAAAATTCCATGTAACAAATGGCAAATTAGAGAAACAATGTAACTAACAACGTTAAAATACCGTTAACACCGTTTACCATTGAGCGATTAAATCAGCTGTTATTGACATTTACGACATATCTTGGGGGAAGTAAAACGTATTGATAAAGTAGGCAAGTTCAAGAACAGACATGGAATTAATTAATGCCATAAGCTGATATGTCGAAGTTCACTCATATACTCTATAAATTAACTTGGACGAAATTAACATAGAAACGGTTACCGGTGAGATTAGAATTGCAGATTCCGGTACATGAATAGCATCAATGTCGACATGATTTACACTTTCTCAAGCATTTACTTGGACTGGTGCAGCATTCCTGTGGTTTGGTAAATAGACATACATAACAACATGATATAGAACCAAGTTTAAAAATATAACGATGTACTGACCTGTGCCATTAATAAAGAGTACTGATGGTATGTTGAGTAAGACTATAAGAGACGAGAAGAATGACGAAGAATTCGATAGTAACCTGGTGCATAATATACATGGAGATCACAAAGTTAGTCAGGAACAAAATAAATGAGAAAAGGTATCAAAATGACGCAGAGCAGAACTATTTTGAGAGAATCAAAAAGTCGAAGGAAAAATAGGTTTTAGAGAACCTTATATGAATATGAAATCAAGCATTGCTACACCAAATGATATAACTTGTCGCGGAAAGCTTAAACTCACGGCGGTATTAAGATCTCACAGACAAAAAGAAATCTATAGGCCCAAAGAAGGATTTGCTGATAGTGACATCTATTGGACCAATTATATTAAAGCTAGAAATGGAAAAAAATATATCCAATTCATTGCAGAAAATATAACATTTTGATGATGTTTACAATATTAATATTTAACTGACAAATCAAATATTCTTCTGAATCAACGACACATCAGAGATATAGGTCTTGACTGTTGGTGATATGTGGATGAACAAAGTCAAAGATGAGATGACTGAATACTAGACCAATAAAGATGAGATGACTGAATACTAGACCAATAAAGATGATATGACTGAATACTAGACCAATAAAGATGAGATGACTGAATACTAGACCAATAAAGTTGAGATGACTGAAGATAGTAATACATTATTGCTAATAAATACTTGATCAGCAAAAACTGCAACTCTATAAAGTTAGGATTCGAAAGCTGATACGGTTTATATGATTTTGAAACCTAAGCTTCTGTAAATTTTCTTCGATCGAAAAGACAAAACAAAACATGAAGAAAATAAAAGAAAAACAAATCAAAACAAGACAAAATGAAAAGCAAAAACAAGCAAAAGTGCTAACAGTTTCTATGACTATTATTTTTCTTGCTATATTCTCTAATTTCTGTAAATGTTTTCCAATGTGATATGACGTGTACACAATGTTAATCATCAACATTAACCTTGGTTGACGCTACGCAGCTATATGTTGTGTGCATATGCGTTGTAAAAACACCATTATACACATACATTGAATATGAATAGAGCATTCAAAACAAACAATCAATAACATGTAGACTGGTAATAAAGTAGTAATATTTGTTTTATGTGGTATAGGGTATTATTGACGAATTCGACAAATATAATAAGCTGTAAGAGGTATCTTTATTTGAGTTGAAATAAACGTTAACAACGGATATAGAGCCTTGTAAAACTCTGGAATAGATAAAAGGACCATTCTGTATGACTTAATATTCATCCTACCGAAATAGCATTGGTACAAATATGGAGACATTCCAAATTTAATTAAACATGGAGATCATTGCAAACAATATTGCACTTAGAACTTGAAAATATCTCTTTCCGGTATGATGCGATTAATTTAGATTAGCTAATAATACATACGAGAACGAATTTCTTTGCTTTTATCCATATATAAATAGGGTGATGATACTTGATATCACATCTAATGCGACTTTAATGCCACATTTGATTCACCGCATTTGAACCCAAAAGAACGTCCAATACTTGGCACAAAAGACAAATAATCTAAACAATGGCTATACAAGATTACGTTTTTTTCATATGGGGACAGATCGAAGCAATGGTTCAGTACTTTACTTTTATATTATCAAAGATACGCGCAACTCAGTAATGCACGTAATGGAATGCAGATCACGATATTACCTGGCTTGATTTGGTAAGCATGCGCCATAATAAATGTCATGTACGTGCTATGACAGCAAAGTTCAATAATGTATATAACTACATAATACGTTACAGTTATGTGGAGTATTGTCATTAAAAGAAGCCGATTAAATTTATGTTATTTCAAAGGTTAACATAAATGCATGATAATCTACAATATAAGATTTCATATTGTGGTATTTTAGTGAGCATGACAGGTATAACACGGATGGTATAAATAATCGAATAGCATGAAGAAAAGACGAAATATAAATTAAAATAAATACACCACTACCAGTTTGCAAAACAATGATATATCTCATATATTTATTGCATGGTCTATTAACCATATAATATCCCTCAAGATGGAAATATAAACTGGCATCAGATGGATACCACATATTTTTGTCTGATACACAAATGATGCATTAGAAAGAAACTAATTATATAAATACATGTCGTGTTTCTAGCTGTGGATAGTCCATGTGTGCACCAGATATTATATGAACTGAATACAAACAATTTTATTCTTCTCAATTCACTATCTGTATAACAGCCGTGTTCTACGTGACTTAGAAAAGGCAATGGCTTTTGAAGACGGCAATGTATCAATGTATTTGTGATATATCATGGTGATAAATGAGGTATTTGGCAATAGTTGCCAGTGGTTAACAGAGCACTAAGTCATTGATTCTAATTGGCAATTGGTGGATGCCAAATGCAAAACTGACGCAGTCAAGTTGGTATTCAGTGGCAGACATTACGGAATAGTTATGAGGGTGATCATGCACCAGTATAATCAAATCATAAGGGACCAGCGTGAGAACAAGATGTAGACGAAATATGTTTTCGAGGATAAACGACGAGATGCCTGTTGTTATGGGAGTGGAAATATCATCAAAACGTAACCAAGACACAACAAATGTGTTGACGAGGTTGGAATGTGCGCTTAATTACATGCTGGTACAATATACATATGGAAGTGTTCTAATGTTATTCAACTAATGTATCTTGTTAGACCAACTAATCTTGTAACATTAATAACATTAATGTAGTTTATATTGTGGTTCTTATTTACTTATGTTTAAAAATGGTAATTTTATCAGATAAATTTCAGAGACGATGAATTTCCTTATCCATTTACGCTTCTTCGGATCATCTTTAAGAGCTTAAAAATATAAGTTACTTAAAGAAAAATTACTGGAATATAAAGACAACCCAATTATTTTTTTAGAAGAACAGAGGCATTTTATTTTTACTAATTTACAATATCTTTCTGTGGAATTACTTGTGCCGAAAATCTTAATATTGCATTTTACGCCATTTTTAAGGCCACCATTCGCTAAATAAATTGGCATTAACATCATCACTCCATCACTATATACTGCACTTCAGGTTCTGTAACAGAAAACACCAATTTTCCACTTACTTCTTTCAAGATTTGAATTATCCACAAATGGGTTTCGTTAACATTAACAGTCCTTTAATAAAATGCCTAGCAACAAACCTTTGTATATACTTGTTGTTGTTTAAAACATATTTGATATCCTTGAAGAGAAACGCACCAGTGCATTAATTATATATAGTTTTTTACGTAGACTTTTTAAAATGTTTATATATATATATATATATATATATATATATATATATATATATATATATATATATATATATATATATAAATATATATATATATATATATATATATATATATATATATATATATATATATATATATACATATACATGATTATGTAGTTATGTAGAGTTCCTCTCAGAAATTGACTGGCGCCATATATGCAGTGTTTCAGCGAAATAATTTAATGAAACAAAATATCCCAATATCTTCAAGAAGGTTTTCTGCGAACTGCCAACTGATAAAAGAGTTTTCGTGTCCGTTCAACTTCAACAACACATATTTGTATAGTTCTTTCTTATATCTTAAAAATATACTTTCATATTGTACAGAAACCAGTAAATAAACAAATTTCAGCTGTCGTTGTGTAGACAGCATAACTTTTACAATACATCGTTATGACTAATCGACAACAACATAAAACTGAATTGACCTAAAATATAGTTAGGTGAAAGACGTTTGTGTGAACATCAGTTTATGAACTATACCTGATGATTCGGTATTATAAAATTTCAATTTTAATATTATATTGATGCTCTCATAACATAAACTCTAAATAAGTTGACAAATGTAAAATATCCATTTCATGTTCCTGTTATATTAATTCCGACTTCCACACATTCATTGTATAATGCCTGTAATTTTGTAATTTTAAAAAACTTAATAAGTTAACATTATTTTCAAATTTAATACAAGCCCAATTGCTCTCTATAGTCAGTGAAAAAAACCAGTCATGCATTTGTGACCATCTCTAGCAAAAGACCATCGTCAGGTACAGATTTCGGGATTTTCTTCGATCTGGATGTTAGGTTTGTTACGTTAAATCATATGGGATGTCTCTGCCATTTTTTAAATTACGATGTTTAATTTAGTGCAACGAGGGCAGAATTATATTGCAGCATTCATTCCATCAGTAACCATGCATAATATGTATTTTAACGTTCCTGGTTTAGCAGCTATGATAATTTAAAAAACATTGGAGTGTTAATATATCAGGTAGCAAACATTTCACCAAATGTGATCACTCACCCTCGTCAAGTAATGAAATATTTCGGTAAGTTTTGCTTATGATTTAAATAACCATTATGGAATACATTATATTTTTTGATTTCACATTATTTTTGTCATTTTTGTGAATGTGTTAATCGTCTTCAAACTAATTTGATTGTTGTAACTACCGTTATTTCAGGCATATATATATATATATATATATATATATATATATATATATATATATATATATATATATATATATATATATATATATATATATTTCAACTTATCCAGAATATAAAGTTTCTGATTGTTATATGAGGTATATTTATCCTCAGCAAATAGTAAATAATATGACACTACCTGGCAATGTAACATCTCTTATCTGCTTCAGAATGGCGTTTAGAATTGGTAACATCATGGCGGCTGTGGCGGTATTACTCATCCACATGGATAGGAACCAACATGGAAACATGATTCCAAATAGCAACCTGAAGTGATATGTAACAATACTAAACTGACATATGTCACAATACTGAAATGGCATGTCACAAAAGTGAAATGATATTTCAAAATATTGAAATGATATCACGGTAATGAAATATATATAAAGTTTCAATAAAGTTTCAATCAACATGTTCCGTCCAAAAGAAAACATTACAAACGAAAACATTTTCTACCTTATAATCAGATATAATAAACATTGGCAGAAAAATGAGTAATACCTCGCAGTGACATGACATAGTAAGATGTGGTATGTCCGAAGTTATGGGACTTTGTGTTTGAGACTATTATTTCCCTAGACTGTCCCTGTGATGATGGGTTATTAGACAGGTTGTCGCTCCGAATGCGGTTCATCGCCTTATGTGATCCGGGTTGTCGAAAATACAGCACATGCTTCCATTCATTAAAGGTAGTGGTTTGTTTCAGTCTTCAAAGGATATATTCGGTCCAGATCCGTTCGAACCTTTTGCAAAAAGATCTCATGGTCTGCACCTAATTACGTAACCGGAAACCAATAACTCATATGCTATTGTGAGTATGAAATGAAATGATACTGTAAGTATGAAATGAAAGGCTATAGTGAGTATGAAATTAAATGCTAGTGTGAGTATGAAATAAACTGATACTGTGAATATAAATGAAATGATATTGTGAGTAAGAAATTAAATGATATTGTGAGTATGAAATGAAATGATATTGTGAGCATGAAATGAAAGAATATTGTGAGCATGAAATTAAATGATATTGTGAACATAAATGAAATGATATTGTGAGTATGAAATGAAATGATATTGTGAGTATGAAATGAAATGATATTGTGAGCATGAAATGAAAGAATATTGTGAGCATGAAATTAAATGATATTGTGAACATAAATGAAATGATATTGTGAGTATGAAATTAAATGATACTGTAAGAAATGAAATGCTATTGTGAGTACGAAATGAAATACTATGGTGAGTATGAAATGAAATCATAATGTGAGTACGAAATAAAATGCTATTGCGGGTATGAAATGAACTGATACTGTGAGTAAGAAATGAAATGATATTGTGAGTATGAAATGAACTGATACTGTGAGTAAGAAATGAAATGATATTGTGAGTATGAAATGAAATGATATTGTGGGTATGAAATAAAATGATATTGTGAGCATGAAATCAAATGATATTGTGCGTATGAAATGAACCGATCCTTTATGAAATGAAATGATATTGTGAGTATGAAATGAATTGATAATGTGAGTATGAAATGAAATGCTATTGTGAGTATAAAATGATTTGATACTGAGTTACAAATTAAATCATATTGTGAGCATGAAATGAAATGATACTTTGAAATCAAACGATTATGTGATTATGAAATGAATAATGCTATTGTGAGTTACAAATGATATGCTATTGTGAGTATGAAATGAAATGCCATTGTGAGTATGAAATAAACTGATACTGTGAGTTAGAAATGAAATCATATTGTGAGCATGAAATTAAATGGTATTTTGAGTACGAAATCAAACGATAATATGAGTATGAAATGAAAAATGCTATTGTATGAAATGATATGCTATTGTGAGTATGAAATGAAATGTTACTTTGAGTACGAAATAGAATGGTAATGTGAATATGAAATGAAATGCTATTTTGAGTATGAAAGGAACTGATACTGTGAGTAAGAAATGAAATCTTATTGTATGAAATGAAATGATACTTTGAGCATGAAATCAAATGATAATGAGAGTATGAAATTAAATGCTTTTGTGAGTATGAAATGAAAGGCTACATATAGAAATTAAATACTGAATATCCAACAAAAAATAAATATTGTCTTGTCAACTAGTGTACACAAAAGGTTTTTTATGAAATTAATACCGGAACATACCAAATCCTTTAACTACCCAATGAGTATAAATGAAAAATACATTCGTCAGCAATGAATACATCTCCAAAATCCTTTAAGTATTCAATGGATACATCTCCAAATCCCTGCAGTATCCAATAGGTACATCTCCAAACTCCTTCATTACCCAATGGGTGAATCCCTATTTTTTTAAAACTATTCAATAGGGTACATCTTCTAATCACTCCTCTATTCTATGGATACTTCTTTCTTTCCCTTCACTAGTCCAAATCCTTTAACTATTTAATGGGTACATTTCCAAATTTCTTCACTATGCAATGGGCACATCTCCAAATCCCTTCACTATTCAATGGGTACAGTTCCAAATACCTACACTAGCCAATGGGTATACCGCCAAATGTCTTAACTATTCAATGGATACATCTCCTAATCCCTCCTCTATAAAATTCACTATTGAATGTATTTCTCTCTAAATCACTTCCATTTTCAATGGGTACAGCTCCAAATCCACTCACTGTTTAACGGGTATATCGAAATCAGTTTACCATCCAATTGTTACATCTCCATATCTCTTCACTATTCAACAGCTTCATCTCCAAATCTTTTCGCTATTCAATAGCTACATCTCTAAATCTCTTCACTATTCAATAGCCACATCTTCAAATCTCTTCGCTTTTCAATAAGTACAGCTCCACATATTTAAACTTCCTATCAAATAAGTAATGTCCCAATACATATACCTAACATCATATTGTTTTACATGTTTCTGTATTGACGTCCGTGAACATCAAGTGTGAATTATACCGTATAGATTCGCAATAAGTCGAGTGAAACTCCGCCATCGCCGGTCTCAAGCCCGGGTGGAAAAGGAGGAGGGTTGGGCATGGGGCTAGCAACCCGACCCTGTAAAACCCAACTTGCTACAAAAAACGTCAACAAAAGAAAAATCAGAAACTGAAAGCCTGTGGGAGGAAGGGTCTTCTCCTGGAAGACTTATGACGCTATGTGGTGAAAGCCGCGAGCCCGCGGCAGACATAAAGCAGACCACCCTTCTATCAAACAGGAGTATTAACATCGCAACATGGAATGTGAGGACAATGTATGAGGCAGGAAAAACAGCACAGGTAGCAGCAGAGATGAGAAGCTACAACATATCCCTACTGGGCATCAGCGAGACGAGATGGATTCAATCTGGACAAAGAAGACTGATGACAGGAGAGATACTACTGTATTCAGGACATGAGGAAGAGAATGCGCCTCATACACAAGGGGTAGGGCTCATGCTGTCGAAGCAAGCATATAATGCACTAACTGGATGGGAACCACATGGGCCCAGAATCCTCACTGCAACATTTAGGACCAAGAAGAAGAAAATAAAAATGAACGTCATACAGTGCTATGCTCCAACAAATGACAGCGAAGAAAAAGATAAGGACTAGTATTACAACAGACTACAGAACATAGTAGAGAATTACCCAGACAAAGACATCAACATCGTCATGGGTGACTTCAATGCCAAAGCTGGGTCGGACAACACAGGGTATGAACATGTTATGGGGGTCCATGGCCTAGGGGAGATGAACGAAAAGGGGGAGAGATTTGCAGACCTCTGTGCACTGAACGACCTGGTCATCGGATGTACCATCTTTCCCCACAAGAGAATCCACAAGAGCACATGGATATCACCAGACCATGTAACAGAAAATCAGATTGACCACATCTGCACAGCCAAGATGTTCAGAAGATCCCTGCAAGATGTGAGGGTGAAGAGGGGAGGAGATGTGGCATCTGACCACCACTTAGTTGTTGCAAAGCTTAAACTTAAGCTGAAGAAGAACTGGATGGGCCCAAAAGAGAAGAAAACAAGGTACAACATCGGTCTGTTGAGAGATGCAAATACTAAAGAAGAATACAGACTTACTCTTAACAACAAGTACCAGGTGTTAGAAGAGCTGCTTGAAGACGAGGTAGACAGCGTGAACAACAGATGGAAGACAGTTAAGGAGGCAGTAAAATCAACATGCTAAGAAGTACTAGGCCCCATGAAACACCAACAGAAAGAATGGATTTCAGCCAAAACATTGTGCAAAATCCAGGAGCGTAAACAGAAAAAAGCAGCAGTACATAACAGTAAGACAAGAACTAAAAAAGTACAGGCACAAAAAGAGTACACTGATGCCCACAGAGAAGTGAAAAGAACCATCAAGATAGACAAGAGAAACTACCTTGCAGGACTGGCAGCAGAGGCAGAAGAAGCGGCTGGAAGTGGAAACATGAAGAAGCTGTACGACATCACCAAGACGCTTTACGGCAAGTACAATAATACAGAGAGACCCGTAAAGGACAAGCAGGGAAAGACCATACCAAGTACAGAACACCAAATGAATAGATGGGTAGAACATTTTGAAGAACTGTTGAACAGGCCAGCACCACCAAATCCCCCCAGAAATCCAGCCAGCCAACGCAGATCTCCCTATAAGTTGTGACAATCCCACCAGAGACGAGATCAGGAAAGCCATCACCCAGCTGAAGAACGGAAAGGCTGCTGGGCCTGATGACATACCAGCAGAAGCCCTCAGAGCAGACATAGAGACTTCAGTGGAAATGCTATACCCTCTTTTTGGGAAGATATGGGAGGAAGAAGAAATACCAACTGACTGGAAGGAGGGACACCTCATCAAGATCCCAAAGAAAGGCGACCTCAGCAACTGCTCCAACTACAGAGGAATCACACTCTTGTCAGTACCAGGAAAAGTCTTCAACCGGGTCCTCTTGGAGAGGATGAAGGAGGCCGTCGACCCCCAGTTACGAGATGAGTAAGCGGGATTCCGGCAAAACAGATCGTGTACGGACCAAATAGCTACTCTTCGCATCATAGTCGAGCAGTCATTGGAGTGGAATTCTTCGCTCTACATCAACTTTGTCGATTATGAGAAGGCATTTGACAGCGTAGACCGAGAGACACTCTGGAAACTTCTTCGCCACTATGGCATTCCAACCAAGCTGGTGAACCTGATCAAAAACACCTTCAACGGAATGTCATGTAGAGTTGTTCATGTAGGACAGCACACAGACACCTTCCTAGTGCGGACTGGCGTCAGGCAAGGCTGCTTGCTATCACCATTTCTCTTCCTTCTTGTCATCGATTGGATTATGACGACGACCACCAATGGGCGGAGAAATGGTATCCAGTGGACATTGTGGAGTCAACTTGAGGACCTGGACTTTGCTGATGACCTAGCGCTCGTGTCCCACAGTCAGCAGCAAATGCAGAACAAGACCGACATACTGGCAGCCACATCTGCACAGGTGGGTCACAACATCCATAAAGACAAGACCAAGATCCTCAAGATCAACTATACCAGTAACAACCCAGTCACACTGAAGGGAAGTCCCCTGGAAGAGGTGGAGTCCTTCACGTATCTAGGCAGCATTTTCAACCAGCAGGGTGGCACAGACGCAGATGTCAAAGCAAGGATCCGAAAGGCGAGAGCAGCTTTCATTCAGCTCAAGAACATCTGGAGCTCCAAACAAATTTCCTTGACTACCAAAATCAGACTGTTCAACTCCAACGTGAAGTCAGTCCTACTGTATGGGGCAGAGACTTGGAGAACCACCAAGTCCACAGTAAAGAGAGTTCAGACCTTCATCAACAGCTGCCTAAGAAGAATTCTCCAGATCCGCTGGCCAGACACCATCAGCAACAACAACTTGTGGCAGAGAACCTCCCAGCTTCCAACAGAGGATGAGATAAAGAAGAGAAGGTGGGGTTGAATAGGACACACCCTACGTAAGCCGCGAACCAGCATTACCAGGCAGGCATTGAGGTGGAACCTTCAAGGCAAGAGGAGAAGGGGACGACCAAGAAACACCTGACGACGCGACCTTGAGGCAGACATCACTAAGTAGGGTTACACCTGGAGTCAGCTTGAGGGGATGGCACAGGACAGAAGCCTCTGGCGATCTTTTGTGGGCTGCCTATACCCTGGCAGGGGTGACGGGCAAAACTAACTAACATACGTCGAGTGAAACTACAATTAAAAAAAAAATCACAATCTGCCGTAGAATATTGTGCCTACAGATCCGAGTCTATGCTGTACTTATTACTCCAAACAAACTGTACATACCCAAATCTACCAACACATTATGCAGCGGCTGATATGGGTTCGTGCAGTTTGCAGTTTGACTCGTCTTATAAAGGCGTATATACGGTATTAACTTTTGTGATATTCTATGGTTTGATTGTTTGTTTGTTTAGTGTGTTTTAACGGCACCTTTAACATTATTTACTGAATAAATGCCGCATAAATGGAAGTAAAGTGCCTTTGCTAACACACACAGAGACATTAGACAAGGACTGGCCTGGGCAAGTTTCGAATTCGTAACCTATACATTAAGAGCTATCGCTCTACCATCTGAGCTGCCCCGACTCACGGGCGGTATCCTCAGCCCCCTAAATGATAATAAGCCCATATTTATGTGACGAAGACAAATGAAAAGAATGACTGATACACTTCAAGTAATGCTAATCATGTTCGTACATTAATTAAACACAGAAGAGAATAAATGCAATAATTATACCTGTCTGGATCATGGTTTTTGTACTTTTTTAAATTTCTTAAGTTTGTCGTTCAGATATCCATGCATGACATATGGACCGCTAGGTATTATCCAATACGAGGTATCAAATAACACAAATCAATGTTTTAATATATTGCTTATGTAACGATGATATTTTAAATGTCTTAATTTTTCCTTGTTAGAGTTAGTGTTGTCTTAACTGTTTTAATAAGAAGTGTTATTCCACGTGCGAGGTTCAGTTTGCGCTGCATTACTTGTCACATAAGGAATGTATGAATTCAGTGGCCGGTAACCAAGGCCAGAAGTAGACCTAGCCAGACTGTCCTATGATCTTAACTCACTTTGACACAAACAATGCAGACTAAAACTATAACAGTACAAAACAGATAGTGATGTCATATTTTGAACTCAAACCATGAAGTACAGTTATACTACACTGCCAAAAAGTAACGAAGACAACCATACGTTGTTTGATAGGAGACATTTCTATTTCAAACCAGATTATATATCTCTTAACTAAGACGTAACAAGTGAGTTTAACGTAGAGCACGCTGGTGTTGTAGGGTTTAACGCCACTTTCAGCACACGATAGCCACATGGTGGCCAGTATTAATGATGGAGGAAGAACCCGGAAACCCCCCGGAAATAACCACCGCCCCACGAGAAGGTACTGGCAAGCTTTCTCACATACCCACATTGACCGAATCTGAGACTCGAACCCACGCAGACAGAGGTGAGATGGCAGTGAGATGGCAGTGATCCGAAACGGAGAGCGCTTTAGACCACTCGGCCACTCGGGGCCCCAGAGCGCGTTGTAAAAAAGGCACCAAAATGAAAGATTTGTTAAAACAGAAACAAAAGCAAAACATGCAAGGGTTAACACCCTGGTACTGAGAAAGAGTCAGTTTTGATGAAGTGCATATTCCTACGGCAGACTAACTCTAAACACTTAAAGGTAGCAGCAGAGAGGGTGAGCCGGACAACATTTTTAGACAAGTATTCACTGAAATCACGCTTAAAATCAATGAAACCAATGACATCAGGCCCAAAAGTCAATGACATCAGGTCCCAAATATGTGTGTGAATCATGGATTAGGTCCAAAAAAAATTATGAAAAAATCAATGAAATTAATGAAATCAAAAACTTTTCAACTATTACATTTTTTGGGAAAAAGGGACTACAACGTCGTTGTCACTACCCTCTCTGCTGCTAGAACTTTCAGTTGGGGTTAACCGAATATTTGATCCAGTCCGATACGATATCGTGTTCGAGGGTCATGTAAATTTATTGTTACAAATCCGTGTGGGGCAGACTGAGCATGACTAAAGAAATTTCTAAATTGATTGAAGTCCATATCAGAACACCATGTCTGCCAAATATTTCGTAGCGTATGTGTATCAACGCCGTTGAATACAGCAAGCATATTACAATTATCTCTGATCACTTTTGGAATCTGAGTGTATCGTTGAGTGACATAGATCACGTCCGTGTTTTTATGCCTGCCTCGGGAAAATATTCTAGCAGGATTTTTTTGATTATCTAACATGACATCGTCGTATACAACTAAATTGTTGATACTTCCATCGAGGTCATTCACGGATGGCGCCTCGTCAATATCGGTTATAAATTCAATAACATCCTCGCCAGCAATCTCTGAAGCGTTTTCATTAAAATCTTTTAGCACTTCATAGCATCGTTGGTCATCTACGCTAGGGGCAATTAAATACAACTTATCCCACTTCATCCATCTCATTAGTAAATTGAGCAACAATTGCGTTTTACCGGATCCAGATGGTCCGATTATAATTGCGCGGATAGAGTTTGGTAGTGCTGCATGATGCTTCACTGGTTCTCTTGTTTTAGTCGCTGAAAAATCAATTATATTCATATCTCTATACATAAATTATGGATCTATATTGCGTGAAGTGTAAGGCGCGTACTGGCACAGATGACTTGACGACGATTACAACTAAAAATAACCGATCAGCGCTTTCTGGTAAATGCGTACAGTGTAGTACAAAGAAATTTAGATTTGTTTCTAAACCCAAGGAACCCAAGGAACCCAAGGAACCCAAGGAACCTTTAAAAAAAAACGAGGAGGTGATATCGCTGCCAAATTAGCAAAACTCCCTGGAACCCCATGGGCAAAATACCCCGGAGAAAAACACCTTCCAGGGTATAGTTATTGTGGACCGGGAACAAGACTTGATATCAGACTCAATGATCAAAATCAGCCCCGACCCGGTGAGGAACCAATAAACGCTATTGATAAGGCCTGTCACCTTCATGATGTTGCTTATAAAAGCAGCAATTTGCAACACAGGCATCTAGCAGATGTGAAATTAATTCATGCGTTGAATGCCATTCCTGATAAATCCTTCAAAGAAAAATTGGCTTCATTTTTGATAAAATCGGCTATGAAAAGTAAATTGATGTTAGGTGCTGGTAATTAATAGCAACATGGAATCTATTTACTATTCCCCAAGAGGATACTGGAAGGGTAACGCTGCAATCAGTAAACTCGCTAGCGCCGCAAAAGTGAAAAAAACCACTGCGGCTCATTGGTTATCCAAACAGGCACTATGGCAAATTTATCTACCACCGCCTAAACAAATTCAATTCTCGCATTTTGATGTGACCGGACCCAATGAAGTTCATCAGGCTGATCTATTATTTCTGCCACATGATCGTGGTTACAAATATGCGTTAACCGTAGTTGATATTGCAAGTCGATACAAAGAAGCAGAACCGTTAAAAACAAAATCGGCCACTGAAGTGGCTTCTGCATTTGAAAGGATTTATCGAAGGAGCCCTCTGCACTGGCCAAATCTGTTACAAGTTGACCCGGGCAAGGAATTTCAGGGTGCAGTGTTATCTACAATGAAATATCACAATGTCGCTATCAGACGAGGACATACTGCACTGCATCGTGATCAGGCCATTGTAGAACGATTTAATAAAACCCTTGCTGAGCGGTTATTTGGATATCAATATGCAAAAGAATTCATCCAAGAAAAAAGATCCCGTGAATGGGTTAAAAGGTTACCAGCTGTGATTACTGCAGTGAATAACGAGATTACTAGAACCATCAACATGAAACCTATCAACGCGATTAAAAAGAAGTCGATACCTGAAAAACCACAAAAAGATTTCCCTAGAAACGCCAGCGTTTCCCAACCAATTCTTGGTAGTAATGTCATTGTGAGGTACTTATATGAACCAGGAGAGCTTGAGGGTGGTACAAAAAGGGCTACTGATCCTATTTGGAGCGTCACTACGCATAAGATATCTAGTATAACACGATCTACGGGTAGACCTCCAATCTATAAACTGGATTCAACTGCCCCTCAACGGGGTTTTACTAGACAACAATTACAAGTGATACCCGAGGATACTCAATTGCCACCCCATGGGCTTAACTAGCACCCTTGCGTCTATTGCACTCAAGACAAGTCAACATCACATTATTTCTGACATGACCGAGATTGTTATTTTTTCTGTCTACGGTGAATTGGCGAGGATCCTTATCCGAATACTGCCAACGCATTATACAATTGCAACTCGCGCAGTGATTATTCTGTTGTTTCTTCAAAGTGATTATTAATTCAGCATCAATATCGAATTCTCGTTGTTTTTTTTTGTCCTGTTGTTTGTAACCGGAGAGTTTTTTATCAATAATATCATTATCGTCACCAATGATTTCATCATCGCCAATGATTTCATCATCGCCTGACTCTGTCAGGACAATTCTTCGAAGTTGATTTATTTTTCGTACTCTAGACACTGCTAGATAGACTAAATTTGACCATTCTATGCGATTATCTACCATCCAAACAATTGTATCCGATATAGTCAATCCCTGTGAAGAATGTATCGTCGCTGCGTATCCTAGCGTCCATGGGGATTTATTAGCACGCAATGCATCTTCAACGACATTGATATCAACCAGCACAATATCATTTAATACGAGAATCTTCTTTTCACGCCCTGACTCTGTCAGGCCTGGAATATCAACTTCGATGTTCTGTTTTCGTGTATCCGATGGCCTATAACATAACGGTACTGGAAGTGTTGCAAATTTTTGTTTATGCAATTCAAATAACTTCATCTGAAGTGTGTCCCTGACTATTTTTCTACTTGCAATGATTAAATCATTTGGTCTCCACGCTTCCCAAAACTCATTCATGGGAGTTTCCGAAATTATTTCACGGGTTATTTCACATTGGATTCTATCCGGTTGTAATCTAATTAGTTTCTTCAATTCTTTTAATTCATTATCAAGTGATCTATGATCAGTATCAATTTCTTCATAATAGTCTACAAAACCCTTTAGCCATTCATGGGGAGATGCACCGACAAATGGTGGAGGTTGGCCGTGATCACCGCACATGACGACTTTTGTATTCTTCAATAACAACCACTCAAGAAATATTTTTAAGACATCTTCTGACACTGTGTCTATTTCATCCCACATGATGAATTCAGGAATAAATTTCTCTCCCATGCGCTCAGGAGTCCATTTATCTCCCTTCCATCGGAAAAAGCTGTGATAAGTGTAAGCATTTACCCCTCTCTGTATCATTTCTCTTGCAAGTCTGTGAGTCGGTGTTAGCACAATCATGTTAGAAACGCTAGCGTTTCCACGACGGAATAACTCAATTACCCGGGTTGTTTTTCCTGACCCGCCACAACCGTTTAAATAAACTGTTTTATACAGGCATATTGGATCAGAAATCGGTGGTGCACTAGAAAATTCTGAACACTGATTGCTTTCTAAGTAATTATTTTCAATGATAACATCTGCTGATTGAATATAATCATGAATCATTTCTTTCTTAATTCTCCATGATCCCCATTTCTCGTTGCCAGTAGCCTTAAAATCAGCCATTTTGCTATTTATGTAAAATGAGTCAGTAGCAACTCTAACTGCGGTGGTAGGAAATCTATTGATCATTGAAAACAGATTGATAGAAGCATAACCGAGCATAGAAGCTCTCAAATGTGTGTACTGCGGATGGTATCCATCATTGTAGGTAACAATTGTACCCAATTTGGTTCCATCGGACATAAATGCGTCCTTACGATTGACATATAGGCCTTTATTCGTTAAATCCGCCATTACAAAATCGTATTCAGCGTTGTCTATAATCAATCGTGAAGAATATTTCGTATTATCATCTTTGCCACCTTGGGTAAATTTACCGATTATTCTTCGTCCAAGATTTTTTGCTTCATTGTTTCTGATTTCAAATAACTGTCTGGACCAATCCATGATTTGTTGTTCATTAAAATCAGGAAACAGTTTTCGCTCTTCGCTAATTATTTTTTCTAGATCAGGTTGTGGTAACCAGACTGATTTCTGTGCCCGATAGGATATAATTGCTTCACTGACAATTAATGATTTTAACATCTTACAATCAAGCATATACCGTAACAACACTATTGGCATCCAGTGTTTTTCAGACATGTGTTTACCAATCCAAAGATAACTACACGGATGAAGTCCTTCAGCCATTTCAAATGATACCACACAAGCGAATCCGGTTAAATCAAAATCAGGAAGTGGTCCATTAATAGCAACGCGGGTCATTTCGTGTGTAGGGTGTCCAAATCGTTTGAAATATTTCTCGCATTCTCCATACCCAAGAAAACTTCCTGGATAACACGCAATCATATCAACTGAAATAACGGAATCAGAGGTGTATTTTCTGTTCCATAATCCGCCATGGCTGTATTCAAGACAGGACAATTTGACATCTGATAAGAACTCACTTCGTGTTGGTTTCCACGCGTTTTTCTTTCTAGCAAAATGTGCTGCAATGGATGGTACTGTAAAACAGTTTGCTAATAATTGATCGTCTTCTTCTCCGTCCTCAGAAAACTCACTAGCTAGTTGTTTCATTTGATTCTGCAGTTCTTCAGTACGGTATAATTCTCCGTTGGGCCTTACAAACTGATCAAATCTGCATTCTTCGTCTGAATTACTATGAAATAGCCACGCTGACACAGGATCGTTTTTACTCAAATGGTAAATAGCATCAAATAATTTCTGCTCGGTAAAACATTCTTCAGGTCCCAACCCTGCTGGGGATAGATATTTTACGGTTCTATCCCGTGGAAATATTGTTACTGCAGATGACCACGCGTGTTCGTTATGATCAATAATTTCAATGGGGTTTCCTTTTTTTGATTGATATTTCGGTTCTTTTAATACTTCACCGGTGATTGTTCTTACCGATATTGGAAATCTTAATGATGTTTCTAATTTAGTTATATCCTGAATTGTTGCTCCATGCTCTTTTACCGTGAACTCCCACTCGGTTATTTTTTTTCGTCTTAGATCAGTGAGTTTATTTCCCCGGGACGCATTTGTGAAGTGTTCTATTATTCGTTCTGCTACACAATTTAGCCCTGTCGAATATTTCATGGGTGCTAGTTTTGAAATATCAGGTTTTTCATTGAGCGGATAGATCCCGTAAACAACTGCTGTGACAGGATAAGATCTTTCGTAGTAGGGTTTATCAATTCCGGTCAAAATTCCCGGTTTTGAATCCTGATTCACGGTGACAGTTTTTTTGCCCTTGAGAATGGGTTCAAATTTATCCTTAATAATCCATTTGTCATCTTCACGGATAACGAATTTGATTCGGAAAAAATGACTTTTTTTCCCCAACACGTGAAATGATCACTGCTGCTTTTTCATCATTCATGGTAGCGTCAACAACACCATCAATTCGAAATGTTGACCAGCAATAAGATGCTCCATCACGCTTGAATTCATTAAAACAGTCTCTGATGGGTTTATCAAGAATTTTATTCTTGGGTGTATTAGAAACTATATCAAGATTGAATTGAGCATCCTTCCATGATGATCTCATGTTTCCGTCTCTTGGACGTTTGTTACGTTTTTTGGGTCTATCGCGATTAAATCTAGGATTGATTTTTAATAATCTCTTAAACTCTTTCATGTTTCCGTCTATTGTGCGTTTGTTACGCTTTTTGGGTCTATCGATATTAAATCTAGGATTGATTTTCAATAATCTCTTAAACTCTTTCATGTTTCCGTCTCTTGGACGTTTGTTACGTTTGTTTCCGTCTATTGGACGTTTTTTGGGTATATCGATATTAAATTTAGGATTGATTTTCAATAATCTCTTAAACTTTTTCATGTTTCCGTCTCTTGGACGTTTTTGACGTTTTTTTGGTCTATCGAGATTAAATCTAGGATTGATTTTCAATAATCTCTTGAACTCTCTATCAGCATTGAATTTAGCATTTGTCGAAGTCAATCTCTTGAACTCCTTCATGCTATATAAAAAACAAACATTTAAATGAAAGTTTTATGTATAATGAATCACTGCAAATGGCTCATGATGGGAAATGTAACCCCGTGTAACAAATCATGCAGAAAAAATGAATACTGTAGGTATCATATGCAAAGTTTTCGACGTGGAAGTCTTGGTCCGTTACCCTGTATTCGATGTGGAGTTGGGGTCAAGGGAAGATCACAATTGTGTAGTGATTGTGGTGGTAAGCGATATAGGGAATTGAAGCGTTATTATGATAAAAGAATAAAAAATGGACAATCTATCAGAAATTATGACCCTGAAAAGGCCCCTGACCCTGACAACATCAAGGATAAAATCATAAGAACCCCGCAAGACTATATCGAAAGATTTTCCAGTGATGTAATTATTGAACCAAACACTGAATTAGACAAACAATAGAATAGTATATATGGACCAAGAATTCAGACCACATCCAGTGATTACAAATTATGAAGCATCCAGTGATGGTGTTGTAAGACACTGTAGAATGAAGAAACCGGTCGGTGTTGTGAATAATCAAGGGTATTTGAAGTTTACTATTGGAAAGAAAAATTATCTCATTCATCGTTTCGTATTTGAATGTTTTAATGGATTGATCAAAGATGGTTTTGTTATTTATCACAAGGATTCTAATCGAAAGAATAATTCTGTATCCAATCTGCAGGCTATCACACTGAGTGAGAATTCCAAACGAGGAAGAGCTGGCACTTGCAAAACGGTTGGGAAGAGACCTGTGACATCTTTGAATACAACAACTAATGAAGAAAAAATATTTCAATCATTATATGAAGCCGGTAAATTTTTCGATATTTGTGGACCGTCAGTACGAAAAGTTGCAGAGGGGATTTATCGATCGGCTATTTCAAAAAAGACGGGGCAAAAAGTTCAATTTAGTTATGTCTAATGCGTCATAATTTCCAATTAGAGATATGTCATACTTATAGAATAATGAATTCTGAAAACATGAATAGCATCATAGTTGAAATAGCAAAATTGAAAAATCAGGATATCAAACTATCAGATGGATTAAATCCTGACCAAATTGTGTCTGATTTTCAGGATATTGAATACGGAGTTAGCACTAACAAGTATATGCTACCCAAGAAATATGCACTCATCAAAAAAATTCAGAATTCTATTAAAGACTCTCTTTCATTTTCCAGTGACATCAGTGTGTTCGTTCCGTTGTATACTATCGTAGAGGGAATACGAAAAGAATTGGGGTACGAATACGAATTGAAAAAAGAAGTCAACTCTAAAATTAGAAACCTACGAGCATTAATTCAGGAAAATGAACAATTTTGACTGACCGACCATTAATCATTTTTTGATTGCCCCGACCATTATCATTTTTTGATTGCCCGACCATTATCATTCCGACCCTCATTTTTTTTAGCCGACCCTCAAGGGGGATGTCAAAAATCGATGGAGGATGTGTCAGATTGGTCAAAACTAGAATGTTGAAACTGTCAGTATTATTTATTTTATATACAATTATGACACTTTCAACATCAATGATAGAGCTGTTAAAACAATCAAATAACACTTCCATGACCGTATCAAAAATCATCCGACATGTCACTGATGTCAAACAAGGAGTTGCACGATGGTGTTAGGTCGGGATTGAAAAATTGTTTTGCAATTGAAAAATAGTTTGCGATTTCAAATAATGGTCAATGAAGCATTAACAACCCGATTGGCTCGTGAACGACTGGATGCAATCAGGAGATTTGTACCAATTCGTGACTCTGTAAGAAATAAACTGCAACAACGACAGAGTTTACAAACTGATTTTGCTCTGGGGTCTGAAGAATTGTTTAAACCAGTAACCACAGCAACGAAGGGGGTAGAGCGTGCTTTACTGGGAGATGGTCCCGAGACGGGGAAATCTGTTATTGGTGAGCTTGAAAAACTAGCAGCGAAAACTGAACAAACAAAACAAATAGAATCAAAGAGAACAGTAGATGATTTACGCATGAGATTTAACGAGGAAGGGTTAGCAGCAATTGATGAGACTGATCCAACAGAAATTCCTACGCTTGTTGTTACGTCCTATGAAGACAGAAAAAAAATGTTGAAACCAGAACATCATAAGTTTGTTAAGAATTTCACTCACTGGGCTGATATATTCTATAAAATCAAAACTGGAAAAAGTCAAAAAAAGACAGATAGTGCATCATACATTGAATATATCAGGATGGTGGATCACGTGTATAATCAATACGAAGAGTTTAAACAACAACAAAAACCGCCAAGATTGCAAAGAAAGCGACAGCAACCTGCAAAGAAAATATCTTTTTCACCTAAAAAACAACAACTACCACCTGATGATGATGATGATGATGATACTCTTGATTATTTACAAACCACGGATACAGACAAACTAGATGAAGCAGCTGGTTATAGCGGAAGTGGATTAGGAAATCCAAGGATTGGAAACATTTGTCCTGATAGCGTTATCAATGATATATCACGATTAGATGTTCTCATCGGAGGAAAACGAGCTGGAAATAATTCACCGGAAATAATTAATGAAGCAGCTGATATCTGTAGACGGTTATTTGCCGGCGGTATCATGGATATCAAAACCTATCGAAATTTCATTGACGAGTTAGCAAATGGGTATCATAGTGATTAAATAACAATTGAAAACACTATTGTTTTTATAATAATGATCATCCATTACAATCATGATAAACCAACCCCCGTCTATGTAGTTAATTCACGGTTTCCAGTTTATAGAGCATACTACGGAGATGGCCTCGGCAATACCATTTTAGGATTCTTTTCAAGAATGGCCCCAAAAGTGATGCCGTTAGCTAAACAATTATCAATGAAAGCCATTGATGTTATTCGTGATAAGGGTATTAGTACTGTTGGAGATCTTGCCGGGAAAGCGTTTTCAACTGCGAAGGATAAAATAACATCATTAGTGGGGCGAAAAAAGAAACCGTTACCGTCTACAGAAGAAATGCCTGCAAGTGTTAGTAAAATTATAAATAACGCAGTAGATGAAAAACTAGCGTCGATGGTAAATCAAGGAGACCAAAGCAATATTGCAAACATGATAGCAGGAAGTGGCCTTAAAAAACTACGTCGATGAAAATGGAAAAATCGTTTACGATTTCACTATTTAGACTCTGATAAATAGAATAAAATGTTCAAAAAATCACATGATCCGGCGTTTGATATAGACGCCCCAGTTGGCAAGGATGATTCTGTACGCGATTATCAATATTACGCCTATCATGCCATAGACTCAAATAGTCGAGCAAGAATTGATCTTCAAGTCCATGATACCAGTAAATACTTTTTGCCCTGTGAAGCATTTATTGAAGTAGAAGGAGAAATTGTAACAGCTGCTGGAGCATCGTATCCAGCTGGTACTCAAGTCGGTTTTGTCAATAATGGTATTATGGCGTTATTTGAGAGTGCTAGATATCTCATTGATGGAAAAGAAATTGAGTCCATAGATCGTGATGTTGATGTGGCCACAACAATCATAGGGTTAGCGAGATATTCTGATGATTATACAAGATCGGCTGGTCCGTCTATGATGTTTGCAAAAGATGGTAAGAATACCGCTGGAGGAAATCCATTTGTTGTAGGACAACCAAAAAAACGTGATAATACCCCTGCTGGTATCGAGGATATGATTATAAACAACGATCCTAATTTCAATCTAGGAGCTGCAACACGAAACGCAATGTTGCAAGGAGATCGTAAATCATTTTCATGCGCGATTCCACTGCATCACATATTTGGATTCTGTAGAAACGTCAGAAAAGTTATCTACGGGGCGAAGCATACAGTATCGCTTGTACGAAAGGGTGATGATAACGACGCAATTTGGAGGATTGCAGCAGATGTTGCAGCCCCCAATGCTGATGCCGGTAAAGTCAATTTAACAAAAATATCATTGTGGATGCCAGTGTTGACTCCAGCAATCACCGCAGAACAACGACTACTATCATTTATGGACCAAGGAGGAAAGTCGTTGTTGAGTTGGCTAACCGTGAGTACAGATGTGAAGCAATCAACTATCAACGGGTTATTCACTTGGAACCTAGCATCAAAACAAGGCGTTTCTGCGCCACGTCATATATTTATTGCGTTACAGGATAACGCACGAGTTGGCAATCAACTCTCCAGTCATATGATATTTGATGAATTAGGTGTGAAAGACGTCTCACTGAGAATAAACGGCCAGCAGGAACCATCTGAGGATATACAACTTAATTACACAGAAAATCATATTGCACGAGTTTATCATCGTCTGTTGTCATTTATGGCACGCGATCAAAATGTGGATACTGGTTTGCAAATATCACAATTTGATTTTAAAAATCTGTATCCGATCTACTACTTCTCACTGGAACATCTCGATTTGACAAGACAGTCAGTTGTTGATATACACTTTAGAGCTAATGTGACTCGTGGTGCTATTGCTGATTATAGAGCGGTTGCTGTCATTCTCAGTGATAAATCAATGCTACTCGAAGGTGTTGGTGGAAGAATGAGAGTGGTAGATGCCCCAGTAGAAAATCTTTGAACGATTTTTCATTGAATTAGAATCAATCAATTATATATAATGTCATATAGTGTTATTAGTGTTACGTTAACTCCTGGTCAAATCAAAAACTTGCAATCAGAATCGGCTAAAAAATGTGGAACCACAATCACGTTGAAACCTAATCAAATGACTGGTGGTGAAAATAAATTATCGCTGACAACTCGTCAGGTGAAACATTTCAATGATGCTTTCAAGGATAAAAAGGGAGTTCAGATTACTCTCTCTGCGGCTGCTATTAAAAATATGATGAAAACGGGTGGTATATTTCCATTGTTTGCTGCGTTACCAGCATTGATTGCAGCAGCAGCCCCAGCGGTGGCTAAAGCAGCAGCGTTAGGGGCCGTTGGTACTGCAGCAGGAATGGCACTAAAAAAGGCAACTGGACAAGGATATAAAAAAAAGAGACGATCCGTTCAAGGATTGGGTCTAAGACTACCAGGAACCCCGTATTCATGGTACAGCGGAAAAGGTCTAAGACTACCAGGAACCCCGTATTCATGGTACAGCGGGAGATCCGTTCACGGATCAGGCCTGAGACTACCAGGAACGATTTATTAATTCAAGAATCGATGATTCCAATGTCCAATTTTGATTTAATGGATGCTGCTAAAAAACTAGCGATTAAACATTTCAGAGGTGTTTTTATGAAAGATCAATTACCACATCAACCAAACAAAACTGAAACAGGTATTATTAATCTCGATAACAGCACCGGACCTGGAACTCACTGGGTTGCATACGCTATTGATCCACGTGGGATTGTCTATTTTGATTCATATGGATTAGCCCCACCAAAAGAGTTTATGCGTTACATAAAAACCCTTCCAATGAAGACTTGGTATTCTACGCTACCAACACAACAAATCAATGACCCACCAATATGCGGCAGTGAAGTATTAAATGTCCTTGACGCTATTTCTAACTCCTTGGGTAACCCAAGGGGAAAACCACCACACATTGTCGTAAATGACTACACTAGTAATCGCTTTTTAGAGAGAGATATATAAAATATCATGATTGATATTTGGGGAAGACCTCTGAAACCCAAACCCGATGACACTGCAACTCCTGATTCTATCAAGGATATACAAAAAAAAATTAAAGATGAAATCGCTGAGACGTTGAACTTAACAAGTGTTGACCCGAATGAAATAGTTGTATTTCAAGACAAACAGGGTAAATTGAAATCCAGTAATATTTCTCTGGATGATATTTTGGTTAAACAACAAAACGCAATCGAGAACACCGTTGCGCTATTTTCCGATCAGGGTAAACTCAAACCGGGTGTACTTTTTTCGACGATTACAGATCGATTTACAAACCACGATAAAGAATTTGAAGATCATTTAAGAAACTACAATAGTTTCCGTAGAAATGTCGTTCATAAGTTCTTTGGATCCCCAATTGTAGTTACACCATCTATCGCTGAAATTAAAACGTTTGTTGATGATCAAAAGGTTATCAACGAAGCAACAAAAACAACAACCGACGCCATTGATACATTTATTGGAACCCCGTTAGATAAAATTGAACTAAAACTCCCTGATATTAAAAAATCCATTGATGAGACGAAAACTTCCATCGAAGGCATCAAAGGTGATCTTTCGAGGGTGATAACAGCCATTGGAAAAACAAAAATTCCTCATGAGAAAACCAACAACTTAGTATACACAATCCAACACGGATCATTTGAGTGGACACCTACAAACAACACATTAGATATCACTGCAACCGTCAAGGGTATTTATCGATTAACACTAGTAACACCATCGTCTCAATTTGATATTTCATCGTCCAGTTCATCTGGGGTCAATAATACGATTTCAACGATCATCGACAAGAATACAACTGAAAAGTTCACAATCAAATCTACTGATAAACATTTGGTTAGGGTCTCAACAACGTGGTATGTGGAATTCGTAGCGAATTTAAGTAAATCGTAATTGAAAACGCTAGCATATTTAAAATAAAAATGATTTCATCATCTCAATATCGCTATGATCAGGTCAGAGAGTATCAAACTAGACTCAAAACCTTGTCTGAGGAGTATGAATTGAAAATTAAAAAATATCGCAGGAGAATTACCGCAATTGATGTTACTGTGTACGCTGTGAGTGGTGTAATCACCGGAGCTGGTATTATACTGTCTTCAGTGACAATGATGGCTCCGATAGCTGTTCCAATTTGCATTTCTGCGGCAACAACAATCGCTGGAATAATTTCAATAATCACAAAAAAAATATCCTCATGCAGCCAACGGAAACTACAAGACTACATAATTCAATTTCATGTTGTGTCCACTGCATACTCGCAATTATCCTCATTGATATCGTCATCGCTCGATGATACAATTATATCAGAGAGTGAGTTTTCAGCGATGGTAGATATATATGATTCTGCGATGTCAAAATTAGAAATACAACATGAGTATAATAACAATGACAACACAGATGGAATTACTTCAACAAATAGTGGAGAACACAAAACCAGTACAAACAAGCATGATCTCAATAACCTCAACGAATCCAGAATTCAGTGTGAATTTCCCCTCTCCGGTCCCAGTGAAGGAGATAGCGCTAGCAAAATTACGAGTATACCACAGTTGGCCAAATATTAGGTCAAAATCATTTGGTGGTCAACAACCGAATAATTCCCTGGTATTTGCAAATAAGAATAAACCCGACGGTACCCCAGACTGGAATGTTGTTTCCATACCAACCGGATCATATCAAATTGAACAAATCAATAATGAATTCGCGCGTAGAATAAAATCGATTACTGGAGTAGAGTCAAAAATCGCTATAACAGTTCATGAACCAACACTATCATCTGCCATTGAAATAAGCACAGAAGGATACGTCGTAGATATCTATCAAAGTTCTATTAGAACCGTACTAGGATGGCCTGAATTACCACCCGGTGGAAAAACCGTTAAATTACCAGAACCACAAAAAACCGATTATATCACAGACAGGACAAAATCTGATAATCCAGTAAAAAGTTATAAAGAATACAAGGAATTGATAGTTTTCACTGTAGTGAAAAAGTACAACAACCCAATATATCACGCAACTCGACAAGATATCATCGATGAAAATTTCACAGCAATGAATAATGATTTTTCGCTGCTGTTAATATCTCTTAAATCTGGCTCTCTCACCCGAGATGAATTTATCAGCGTCGTAGAAACATGCAACAAAATCATCAATGACATGGAAACATTTCATTTGCAAATCATTCAAGTGGTATTAGGTGACAGTAATCCTATAACGAGAACAGAATTTGCAACGAAGTATAATATACGCGTAGAAGATATTCATGCGTTCAAACTACCAGGGTATAATCTCTTAGAACTACAAAAATCTCTCAGTGATGCCATCGATGATGGTTTTAAAATAATTCATGATGCATGGAAAAAAACAATAAAAATCCTGACCCATAATAATGACCCAGATGGTGGTGGCAGGCATATTGCTCCGTTCAATGTGAATATTTCAACGGTGATTGCGCTCAATTTAGTATGTGATGTAATCGAAGGAAGCTATCAAATTAATCTAGAACGATCAAATCAAGCTCAGCAAGGATATATTTTGTATTCATTTGCACCAACAGCCCCTCCAGGGTTTTTAATAATTGAATCCCCGGTGAATCCAGTCTATATGCGATGTCATAATAATTCATTAACCAGAATTAATTTCAAACTCACTGACCAGTCTAATAATCTGATTGATTTACAAGATGAGGTTTTACAAATTAGTCTGTTTGTGAAATCCTAAGGGGATTTTCGTCGTAGTGATTTACATGACCCTCGAACACGATATCGTATCGGACTGGATCAAATATTCGGTTAACCCCAACTGAAAGTTCTAGCAGCAGAGAGGGTAAGTGACAACGATGTTGTAGTCCCTTTTTCCCAAAAAATGTAATAGTTGAAAAGTTTTTGATTTCATTAATTTCATTGATTTTTTCATAATTTTTTTTGGACCTAATCCATGATTCACACACATATTTGGGACCTGATGTCATTGACTTTTGGGCCTGATGTCATTGGTTTCATTGATTTTAAGCGTGATTTCAGTGAATACTTGTCTAAAAATGTTGTCCGGCTCACCCTCTCTGCTGCTAAGGTTGATATGACCAAAGCTTACAATGTACTCATTCTTGAAACAAAACAATGTAATCAACAACTTGCAAACAACAATGAATAATAATACAAATGTCGCATCAAAAATATAGTTGAAAAAAAATGAACACGGGGACCATTGCTTCTGAGGTGGAGAATTATTCCGACAGTTCTTATAAAACAAATACAAAATGTATGTATCAGTTTAAAGTGTTACAGTTCATATATGATGCTATGAAATAAGTAGCTCATTCAGAAAAAAATAGGCTTAGAACCTAATAAATATTATTGAAAATCAGAAAATAAGCCATTTCAAAATCACCGTACAACATACCGTATAAATAAATGTTAGATTCTTGGTGACAAAAGAGAGACATTCATGACATGTCAAGTCAGAGGAGAAGTAACAATAAGCAAAGATCTGAGATGAAATAGGAAAAGTGAATTTCTTGCGAGGAAGCGCAGAAAACAATATTGTTATTCAATGTGATGATATGTACAATACCTTTTTGAATTTAGGATCTATGAAAAAAAAAACTTCCAATCTTGCAAGTAAATGCAGTTTCGTGCGTGTAGGAAATGAAACTCAAACTAACGTCGTGAAAAATATAGAAACCAGAGACTGACGCTGCACCTAGACAATTGATTCAGATGATATTTTGTAAGCAGGAAACAGTAATAAAGCTATCCAAAATAACGACAGCTATAGTGCATATGTTGAAATTTTTGAAATATTTAATGAAAGAAAAGTATCATCTAACTAGCCTACGGCTGTAACTGAAAATATACACTGCTCTAGTATTATTCCCCCACGAATATAATGATATTCTGGCTGACAAACAAAATTAGTGGCCCGACACATATACAGAATATCAAGTTTTCACATTGTTATGTGTTGACAATAGCAGACGCCAAGCATGCATTTTATTAATTTGGATGATATAATATTTATATAATGGCGACAGATGATAGTGACTATTGCGTTTCAAGAAACGTTAACCGCGATCAAACGTTATTCCAACAGTGCAAAACAGACACTGCTGTCACGCTTTGGAACTAAAATTTTAAAAAATGCCAGAAAAAATTGTTTTAATAGGAGCACGTTCATGTCAAACCAAAAAATATCTCTAACAGCAATGGTGTAACAAGTGCGTACAATGGATAGAGGGTTTCATAAAAAATATAACAGATTTTCCGAGTGAACATATAAAATAAAGAAATAGCATCAAACTGTTAGGAACCAAATACTGGCAACGAGGAAGGTTTCGGTTAAATTTAAATACAAGGTCCGAAGGCTGACTAACACCACACGTGTATGTATATCTGTATGACGGTGACACCGAATAATGGATTGATACTCATAATGATTGTTACAAAATGAATTTATAATCTGTTATTATTTTGCATATAATGCTTTGTATGTGCCGATTAATGATGCACAATAATGCGATCCAAAATACACCCTTTTCTGAAGAGACCGTATGAATAACATGAAAAGAGTTCGCCCAAAATATAGCTGGCAATCAAATGAAAGAGCAAAGCGATGACAAACAGTCGCTAGAAATGTTGATAGAACACACACACACACACACACACACACACACACACACACACACATATACATACATACATACATACATACATACATACATACATACATACATACATACATACATACATACAATACAGTGATCATAAATCTAATATTACGTAATATTTGGTGCTGAATACATCTACCTTTTTTGTTGATAATCCTATACACTGGTCACATACGTTGATGTATCAATCATAGATGTTGAGAACACAAAACATTGATCACATTTTTTAATATATCCGTGTATCAATCATATATGTTGATATCCTCAATGCATGCACCATATCCAACAGTATGTTAAAATTCCATATGTTGATCGTATCTACTAAAAAATGTAACCATTGTGTGATATCCATTGTTGAATGTATGATTAGGATAGGATTTTCTGTTGTTGTTACGGTTTTGTGTATGAGAAGTAAAAGTAAAAATGTGAGCAATAACCTCAAAACTTCGTTCATCGTTGATTTGTATTTATAAATAAGAATCTCATTCATTTACATGTGCTAAGTGTATTCACTAAATCCAATCAAACTGGGTTTTATTCCATTAGAAATATATAGCAAGACTTACAGGAACGCAATGATACAAGACGCCACACGATTTGATATAGAAAATCGAGCCTTTTATTTATATCACGAACGTCTAAATAAAAGTATAATATGGACTTCTATTTGAAAATGTGAGACGCTCAACGACAATAATCTTGTTTCATACGCATGTATATTTAGTTCAGATTGGAGAATAAAGCTTTCCCATATATTTAAATCACACTTACCATCTGGGCTCCGGGCCTACGAGTGTCAAAGCTCTGAGCGCTATCCTCCTGTGTAGATTGCATTTCTCAACTGCAGTCGCAACAATCAGACTTCCCAGGAACAGCATAACGGTATCCTGTCCGTAAAAAAAAGATTATATTTTGCAGACAATTAAAAGCTTCCCTTTCTTAGAAAATCTTCCCTTCATAATGCATAGTCAGTGCATTTTAAATCAGTAACATGTTTTCTTACAAATAAAGACATTGAAACGCCATTTGTATTCTGAAGTTTGTATCAAATCCTAAATTTCCATAAGAAAACATAAATGTTTGAATAAATACTGAATAATATTCTGCTGACACATTTAAAAAAAATATTTTAGACATACATTTTATGTTAACATTTTGAAATGTCAGACAGACATTAGAACCATGCGGTCAACAATAGAATGTTTATAACTTCCGAAAGTTTACAATCTGGAAATAATTACGGAGCATTAAAGTTGTTGTAGAGATGCTTACCTCAGCATAGTTAAAACACACTTCCCTAGCTGACATAATTCCAAGAAGTGGAAACAAGAAGATTGGAATCAGTGAGGTCACAGCGATTGGCATGACCTCTAGGACCCAGAATGTTCCCATTAGGATGACTACATACGCACCTTTCGAGACCTACAATAAAGGTAATAGTTAATTGGATTAGTATGTTGGAACATGCTAGTATTTTGGAGAACGCAAAGTGCTTGTAATGAGTTCCAGTGTTGGATGACGTGGACGACTACACTCGCAATCCTTTGCTGACCATGGTAGTTTTCATCAAATTCTAGATTGTAATTACAAACTGCCTCTATGATTGAAAACACAACTTCAAATAAACATGTGAAAAGTGCAAACATTAGAGAATTTCATTTTTAATAGTTTTAAAGTATTTGATAAAGAAGAACATGAGCGAACTTTTAATGGACCTATTGGGACCTCTAAAATCATTTATTCCAGTAATATCCGTATTTTCAAGCATACATAACACTGCAAAACTAATCTATGACGGTTGTATCTACTATCTGCCACATTGACAAAGGTTAATCCGCCTCATTGATTGTCCAATGTTTAAGAATAGGCCTGATGCGCCCACTTCCTTATGTAACAACGGGGGTGACCTATTTGGTATGATTTGAAAAGTTCATTGGCTCGCTTTCTTGGAAGATACATTTTGTAAAGAAACATTTAAACCTTGTGTAGCACCTATCTTCGTTTTATATGATTGCTATTGTGTGCTTTATGATAGTTAATTATTCATTTATATCGTCCTCTTGACCATTTGCACACGATTTATATTTATTACTATGTTTTACTATCTACCTTTGCCTCCAAACAATGTAGACACGATCGTGAGTAGTATAGTGGGGCTATGTGGCGACACTGGAAATCCCAGTCAAAATGGTCGTGGGCCAGTTTGGCTACAATGTCTTTACGTACCCCCTGTGGCTGTATAGCGATAATGGAAATTTAACATGGGGAATATTCGGGCTAAATAACGACAAAGGAAAGTGGGTTTGTTGTATAAGGACATAAGGAATGGAACAGGTCAGGTGACGTAACGGTAATGTACATTGGTTACAATTTAGCAAAGGGCTGACCTGAATACGCTCTACTCTAGGGAGAGACAATTACAGTAGCGATACAGACATATACATACATATTTTGATGAACATCAATCTATCACACCTAAACTTTCCAATCAACTCAGACAAGAACGCAAATCTTTTCGAGGCATGAGTGACCTTGAAAATGGGCTTTGGGTTTCTTCTTCTTGTTTCTGTTCTATTCTATTTTCGACCACCAACTTCTTATCTTTTCTCCTACTTTCTTATTGTTTGTTCTTCTTCTCTTTCGCCTTCTCCGGTTTTCCTCATCCTCCTTTTGTTTTGTTCCCTTTATTTTCTTCCTCGATTTCAATTTTCTTATTCCAGGCCCCCATCCTTATGTTTTCCTCTGCAAGCTTGTCCTCCTTTACGTTTTGCAACAGCTCTCTCAATATTTCCTTCCTCTTCTTTACAATAATAATCGGACGTGATGGAAAACATCTCTTACACTCACTTCACATATTATCTACAATCCACAAAAACGTATGCGAACGCATACAAACCCCCCATATATACTATCCACACGTAACACGACGTACGTAAAGTATGGCTTCTTGGAAGATGGTTTTGTAATTGGTAGCAACAACTTTAGCCATCAAATGGAAAGTAGCATTACTCCTATTCAATCTCAGGCGCATATCCACACCGTTCCGCAAACACTTCTCTTGCAACCACATGTCAAAATGCAAACGATCTTTGAGTTCTAAATTACGGCTTCTATCAATTTTGTCTTTAAGGTTTCTGAACTTGCCCGGCGTGTCACGTTTCCATATCACGCAAGTATTCATATGGGTTGTCTTTTCCTTTTATCAATATTTGTTCCCGGTACGCTGTGTTATGCAAACACAAATCCACCGAGCTGAAAAAGAAATGCATGTTTGACAAGGGCTATTTTGACGTCGTCTTCTAGGTCGTCAGTTTCGGTATTTCGGTCACTTTGAATTTCAAGTAAAAGTAACTGCTATTCGGATCCATGTACTCTTCGGGCTGACCTTTGATTTTGAATTCGACTGGAGGCTAATCCTGAGTCCCTGACAGTGGATTTGGGACGACATTCGACCCATTGGGATTCTTGTATCGTCATCTTGGTGTTTGGCATTGTTAACAGACCCATTTCTTACTTGCAACTGGCGCAAGACTTGGTGCATCATTATCGTTTTGTGTTCTATTTAAATAATCAAAAACGTCTAAATCTCCGACGGTTCTTCGTATCTCAGTCTTTCTAGCCTTAAAAATTTGAAGACTTCTGGAGTGTAGTTTTCGTCGTTGTCTATTTCTGCCTTGTCCTGCTGTGGCGTCACGGAAACAGGAATGACTGACCCAGCAACGTCCAGGGAATTTATAGGCGTTTAGCGCTGGCCCAAACTGTATTTACACGTTTGAAGCAAGACTTTTTTTCGTGCTCTCAACAAATCGTCTTTGGGATTTTGTTTTTTGATGATGACATTTTGGATAAATTCTTTGCCGTGCGTCAAGCAGCATCTTTCAAGGCATGCAACACTGTCACCATCGGTTTCAACACGAGAGCCACTGAACAAAATGCCTATTTTAACACTTCTCCTAAAACATTTCCTCGCTCTCGAGCGTTTCCTAGGTACACATAATAATGACTTACAAGTAGTTAGATAATCTTTTTCGGAAATGGAGTTTTACCGTGAGCTTCCCTTTGTGAATGGAATATTTGTCCTAGAACGCTTTTTATAGCGATGTTGACAGTGTCAACATACGGCTTACTGACGGGCAAATAGTGTGGATGAACAAATTCGCGGTGAACGTGATAAGTGTTTTCAACTTCCTGGTCAGCGCCTGTGGTATAATACAGTTTCAAAGAAATGACAGGAAGTAACGGTACGGAGATGTGTCAACCACGTTGTACTCTACCACATCGAAGTACATAAAAGATCTAAATGAGTTTTTCATTCCGTTATACAGTGGATTCAAAACTCTTGCAAAAATTCATATTACTGTTGATAATTAGACTTAAATTATTTGTTACCAACAGTGCATGTCCACCCAGAAATGTCAATAAGAAGTGGAAGAACCTAAGGCTACTGGAGAATCGGCCATCGTCGCTGCGGGTTGTTTTTTGCATTGTATGGTTGCGTCCTGGCCGAAGTGTCTTATGAGTGAAGAAGCTGTTTTCTGTGAGATTTTTTTCTGTGGACTTGTCTTTTTCTGTTGCTAAGACCTCTTTTTGACACAACTGATCATTTTCTTTGGAGTCCGTTTGGAGTTTATGTGAGTGACATTTTCTTGGGAATAACTTTGGAGCATCGGGATCCCATTCTAAGAGGGAGCAAAGGGTGACTGCTCTTGAAGAGCTGCTACCCCAAGTTTGAAACTGATTTGGTTTGAGTGTCGATGCGAGGTTCGGCCAATTTCGTCAAGACTACTTTGATTCCAAAAAGCGTTTGTTTGATGTGGAATGTGAATGGTGCCTTGTAGTAACTGACGTGCTGTCACCGTAAACCATCGTATGACTTCTTTGAGACAGGCTTGTAAGACACGAGCACGTATTTGTGGATATTTCTGTAACAGTTGCTGTGCAAGGCACGAATCAGTTTGAATAGAAGATGACAATGAAGGGACGTCATGTTTACGCTGTGTGAGACTGACCCAAAGTGTCCAAGGATTTTCTTGTTGTTATGTCGACAACGGGGACGTGCAGAAGACAGGCCCTCCGTCTTGGCACCAGTGATGAAACAGACGGGTACGAAATCGGAGATAATCGTGGTGGTGGTGGTTGGGTTTTAAATCCACGAGTAATAAGGCGTTTGGGGCTTGCGTGGCATCGTCGTATTCATTAGTTAGCCAAGGTGTTCCTAACTGTTTGGCTAAGACTTACACTTGCCATTTATCTCTAGAACGTTTAAACAAGGGCACCTAATGAACACTGGCACTAATGGTTCGATGGGATTTACTTTGTTGAAATAAATATTGAGTGATGTAAATGAAACGGGCATAAAGATGATGCCCTTTCGCGTAAACCACAGTTAGCTTCTTCTTCGTATTCTCCTCAATTGTCGTAGAAAATGACCAGTGACCAGATGCAGATATAATTTGTGTCCTGTTGACTAAGTAGGACTTGAACCACTGTAAGGCTATATTCTGAATGCCAAATACATGCTGTAGACGATGAAGTAATATATCATGGCCTATTGTGTCAAATGCTGCAGATAAATCCAGGAGAGTGAGGACTGTAATCTTTCCACTATCCAAAGCAGAGAGAATGTCACTAAATAATTTCAGAAGAGTAGTTTCCGTACTGTGGCAAGGGCGATATGCAGACTGTACATTGCTAAAAAGACTGTTTGAATTCAAATGAGATACAAGTTGAGTTAGAACAACCTTTTCTAAGACTTTTGATATGAATAGGAGATTAGAAACTGGGCGGTAGTTCTTTAAATCGTTATGGTCCAGTGTTGGTTTCTTCAGCAGTGGCTTTACGATGGCAGTTTTGAAAAATGATGGGAATTCCCCTGATGAGAGAGAGATATTAATAACATCAGTTAGTGAAGGCAATTTTGGTTCTAAGCACTCAAGCAGCAGTGACGTCGGAATTGGATCAAGTTCACAAGACTTCGGTGCACTTTTCATCAAGATTGTCCGTATAAATCAATAGAAACAGGTTCAAATGCTCATAACCGTTGTCGCGGAAATTCTGCATCATAACTGTATGGTGACGAATCGGTTGAAATTGTGCTGTCAAGCGAATCTCTAATGGTTTGTACTTTGTCATCGAATAAATTTGCAAATTGGTCTGGTAGGTCTAGTGGAGAGAATGTTGTTGGAAGTGGTGTACATTTGTTCCTTGACATTAGTTTGCTAGTTATCTCGAAGAGCTCTTTGCAGCTGGAACTCTCCGTGATCTTAGTGTAGTGTTGTGGAATGATTTGGCTAAATGGATTATGTTTGTGATGTTCTTCTTAGCGGCTTCGTAGATTTGTAGTGAGTCTGGTGGAAATCCAAAGCCTCTCTGCTTTTCGGCGATGTCTTTTAGCAGTGAGAAGCTGGTCCCTAACACTGCTATACCATGGAGAACACTGTTTTATTGATACTCTGCATTTGGTGGCTGGGACATGTTTTTCAAGCAATGAACGCGGGCAGTTATCAAGTTGTTCCACTGCTGGATGTAAGAAAGTTGTTAGGTTTTCTTGGATGTCATGCATGAATTTGGTTCTATTTATCATACAGAAGTTTCTCTTAGTAGAAAATAGAGGTGGAGGGTTAGAGACTGAAACGTCGAGATGGCATACAATGCAGAGGTGATCCGATGCAAGTTCGTAGGATACAAGGGTGGATTGCAGAATAGTATCATCAGGTCTATAGAGAAACCAGTCTAAAATGTGACCCAGTTTATGGGTAGGTTGGTTAACTGACTGTTTAAGATTGAAAACATGAATGGAATCTAGGAGTTTTGACATGTATGGTTTACCAGGACAGTCAAAGTGAAAGTTGAAATCTCCAAGAATAATTAGGTTGCCACCTATCGAATTTCCATACTCTAGAAGATTTGGAAACTGCTCCAAAAAGAGAGATTGTCAGCTTGTTTTTTCTACTAGGAGGAGGACTCGAAATGATTTGCTTTCTTGCCTAAATTTTAAAAAATTCACTTTTAAAGGTTTGGTGTGATAGATTGGCGTTTATCAATCTATATTATGTATGAGATACGTACTACACCTCTAGTGTATTTGTCTCTCCCTAGAGTAGCGTGTATTCACGTCAGCCCCTTGCTACATTGTTATCAATGTTCAGTACAGTGACGTTATCTCACCTGTTCCATTCCAATTGTCCCTGGACGACAACCGCACTTTCCCTTGTCGCTATACAGCCCCAATATTCCCAATGTTAAATTGCCGTTGTCACTGTACCCCCCCCCCCCCCCCCCCCCCGTCGGGTCCGTAAAAACCTTGCCACCAAACAGGCCCACTACCTTTTTGACTGCGATTTCAAATTAATGTCAAAGTACCCCACTATACTACTTTCGTGATTATGTGCCGTAAACCATAATCATACACACAGGCATGCATGCATGCTCGCGCGCATGCACACACACACACACAACTTACAAAGATTCATCCATCCATCCATGCATCCATCCATACATACATACATACATACATGCATTTCAATATGCAAATGTCCGGTCCGATTGGTAGAATTACGAAATGTGAAAAGCATAATTTTACATTAAATAGTGAATTCAGAAACGAAACAAAATACGCTTTTCAATGCAGTATAGAATATACGTAAACATAATAGCGTCGACTAACTTGATAATCTGAATTTTTCCAAGCCTCGCTAAATGTGTATGTTTTTGTCTGTATATGTATGTGTATGTGGTTTAGACACAATATCGTTATTTGTTTGTACCAGTAATAATAACAATATTTAAAAAGTAACAACCAAAACAA
This sequence comes from Unio delphinus, assembly GCA_029339505.1. Taxonomy (NCBI): domain Eukaryota; kingdom Metazoa; phylum Mollusca; class Bivalvia; order Unionida; family Unionidae; genus Unio; species Unio delphinus. The sequence goes on along the minus strand of JAQISU010000094.1, from coordinate 1,550,651 downwards.
CAATATTCAGTCAAGAGGCTGCAATGGAGAACATATTGTGTATTGGATATGACGTCATCTTTAATTATTGGTTATAATATGCCTTAAGCTACGACTATTGTGTGACGAATCTGACGCTCTACCACGTGACAACGAACGAGTTAATTACTGCTGCTATTACAGCACATATACTGCCAGGCTTTCGTGTTGAAGGTAAAAGTAAGAAAGTTTGACGTAAAGTGTTTGCCAGGTGTATGTTGACTACTATACAACGGATGTGTCAATACTACGTCACGACTATTTCCACAAGGTGGAGTTTTACTAGATGTACGTGGATATTTAAATGGCTTCATTGGGTTGGGCTCACTGTCGACACCAGGTGTAGGATATTTTCAACCATGGAAAATATGGTCATATACAATTGGCTACTGTTTCTTCTACGCGATGTAGGGGCTGTTGTTGACAACAGCTGTAGCAAAGGATTGACTACCCGATATCCTATTTTTCAAGCAGCAGTCACTTTCTTTAGTTTGTCAACTTCTTTAAATTTTAAATGTCGTCTATTTCTCGATTCTATTTTGAGTGATCTAGTGCCGGTAGTTTTCATTTTTGAGAATAAACTAACGTCATTTTTTGACGTGGGTCAGCAGTCGGTGGCTGTTATTAGAGTTGTGTTCACCAGTTATACTGTTTTTAATATGCATATGCATATACTAGCATGCGCTGAAACCCAAACAATAATTTTTGTACACCACACACACACACACACACACACACACACACAGAGACTTGTCTCAACCAAATCAATCGGATCACTTCCATAATTCGTTTGTCAGACAATAGATCATTAAAAGAAGTATAGTTAACGAGATCATTAATTTTGTTTGTCTGCCGTTACAATTTAATAGTGTGTGTGTGTGTGTGTGTGTGTGTGTGTGTGTGTTGTTACGTATATTTGATTTAAATCATTTATTTTTGTTTTAATTGTTTGTTTGTCAGATTCAAATTTGACATTTTAAGTTTAAGATTCATTCATTGGGAGATATTTTTTTATAAAGTGGGATGACCTGTAATTTACAAATAAACACCAGATGTTGACCTCATTTCTGACCTGGCTTCAGAGTTGTAAACAAGCTTTTAAAATGATTGGTTGATTCCAAGGACATTATGGAGCTTTGTTATAATCATATTTCTATTTTTAGTTCTTGAGAGTAAAAAAAACTGATTCTCATCTGGGTCATACGGTGTGCACGAGATTTTTTGAACGTAAATTTGTTCTAAAGATTCTAGAAGATCATGTGACCCCTTCCTTGTTTACGTAAAAACAGGTATATAAATTATGTTTTGGAGCGAACTATTTAGTAGAAGTTGGGCTGTTAGAATATTAATTGTATTGTTTTGAGTTATTTTAAATTACCTTGTTCTGGAAATTATTTCAATTCGTTTGGATCAAGAGGATTTTGTTGTTTGTTATTTATCTGGAAAACAATTGTACTCATTGAATTTCATAAGACCAGAACTTACTTCATCACATGACATCGTCTTCCATCTTGGATGCTTCACTAAGATTCGAACTGGGAATTATTAGGACATTTCATTACCAGGACTTTTGCAATTTCACTAGTGGATTATATTTTGAATTATTTTTGGATTATATTTGGAATTGATTCTTAAAACCGTAAATTTATTTTTCTTTTCTAGAAAATATTTGTGCTCAATAAATTGTTTATTAAGATTTTACAAGCTTGTTATTTTCACTCTTTCTATGTTACTGTTTAGTCGAGCCTAATTACGTAACAGTGTGTGTATGCGATTTAGATTTTTCACCTAGCTTAAACACTTGTCTTGTCAAAGAGCTACGTTCTCTGAGGCGTGACAGTTTAAAGTGATGCTCAGAACTGGAGCATCATGCCGCAGACACAAAGCATCATGTCACACTCAGATACATTATCCTGACGCCAGGTTGACCAGTCATATCACCTACATCTTAATGCTGAACACCAAGCCACTATTTGTAGAACTTTTAGGTATGATTCGGCGGGGTTTCGAACCCGAGACCAACCAAATCTAAGGTAGACTCTCTAACTACTTTGGTCACATGATACAAAATGATGATGATAATAATAATAATAATAACAATAATAATAATAATAATAATAATAATAATAATAATAATAATAACAATACTTGAAATCTGAACATGAAGTATTCTAGTCCCTTGCTAGCACTTTCCGTTCTGTCTGGTATATATATATATATATATATATATATATATATATATATATATATATATATATATATATATATATATATATATATATGCAAGTATGTATGTATGTATATATGTATGTATGTATGTATGTATATATGTATATATGTATGTATGTATGTATGTGTGTGTATGTGTGTGTGTGTGTGTTTGTGTGTGTGCGCGCGCTTGGATGTGTTGGAGAGAGAAAGAGAGACAGAGAGACAGAGAGAGGCAGAGACAGAGAGAGAATGTACACAGTCGTTTTGACATAGAAATTAATTTACTCTTGCGATCTGAAACAAAATATATTCTTGACTCATAATATTGATTGGGTTTTCATTACTTTATTCGCATGACTTTTGGCTGTAAAGAGATAAAGTATCTCAGTCCTGTAAACAAACAAAAATCTTGTGAACGTGTTATTCTCACCATCAGAAAAAAAAATGACTCTTTGTCGTCTGCCTACTATGTTGAGATCACACAATTTCACAAGTACGAAATCTCAAGATGACGTTAATACAGGGCTGTTGTTACTGGGGCTGACATGAAGGTAATCAAATTGCATGTCCCAAACATCGAAAGGTCATTAATTGCAAAGCGTAGAAAGGCGTCAAAAGTGACATATGAAACCGAAAGCCAAAAATAAAGAACCAGAATAAAAAGTTGTTGATCTTGAAGATATGACCTTCATGACATAAACGTACCTATCGGGGCGTACAGACAGAGGTCAGTTCTGACACATGTTTGAGATGCTATCTGATATCTAATGCAAATTAACACAATATAATCGGATTTATGCATAACTTAGATCGCTAACTTTTCGGTGTGAGATCAATGGTTAATAGTTACTTCTGTTTAATTACGAATTATTTGTCGCGATATTATAAACAACAATATCAATAACGACGACAACAATATCATCATCATTAACAAAAACAACACCAAATCAAACCATTCAACCATTCAAGCCCCGGCAGAGTCATACCTAATACTTACACAAATGGTATAACAGGTGCCTCGCTTGGCGCTCAGCATTAAGAGGTTAGTGTTTGGACTGGTCAGTCTGGTGTCAGGATAACACGCACGCACACACATACACACACCAAACATCACGTACATTCAGAGCAAATTATATATTATTATAATTAAGTCGTAGAGAACTGGAAAGATTCATCGAATAATATCAGCAGTGTTCTTGGATGTATACATTTAAAATTATGAAGAGAACAAATTCAAACAAAGAAATATCCCCTACCATTCTTCTGCTCTCATCGCGAAAAGAAAATCAACAATCAACGAAATCTTCTTTCTGCAAGAATTACCACTGGTGTCATAAAGCGACCGAAAACGTGTATCATTATGGGAATATGGAATGCAGGAGAATAAATACGACCATAATCGGGTAACATAGGAGAAGGGGGACAGTCATACAGGCCCAGTCATAGGATGTGAGGTGCCCAAGGCAGCATGCTGGGCCCAAGGCAGCAAGCAATGACTGCGGGGCCCCAAGCAAAACAATTACATTGCGGAGTTGATTTCCTGAAAGCGCTGGGCCCCAGGCGGTTGCCTGATTCGCCTTGCCCAAGGGCCGAGCCTCAGTCAATAGGCTACCTATTTACCAAATCGATTGTTTACGAAAAGAAATGTTTAAAGTTGTTAGGACCAATGAATTGTTCATATGCTGCAAGTGATTTTCGTAGGCCAGAGGATGAAGTTAGTGTTAGTTATGTTGTATATGCATGTTTCAATAATATTGTTTGTTCAGACAGATGCGATATGGCCTTAATATAGGTAAATTTTTGTATTTGTACAGCGATGTCACTTAAATGTTCAGGCCAGAATATTACAGAAATTCAGCGCGTTGAGCTGTTCGAGGAGAATTGTTTTGACAAACATTAATCCAGACATGTACCTCACTGTTTTACACTTGTATTCATTAATTAACGTAATGCCATACGTTAACAACGTGTAGGAATGTACAGGACGTACACTGTGCCTTACAGTGCATTCGGTTTATCAATGTTATTTCGAAGCTTCACAGCGCAAGATATGCTATGTATATCGGACAGTATAGCTGGTAGATAAAGACACTGGGAAAATCCCGTTAAAAAGCACCGACCCACGGGAAGCAAAAGTCAGTTTTCTCACATGCCCATACTGGCTGAGCCAAGACTCGAAACCAAGGAAATAGGTAAGATGGCAGGGATCGGTATAGGCGACCGCTTTGGACCTCTCGGCCACTCGGAATGCATTTAATTTAAACAGCTATACTACGAAAATATGTTATTATTTCTAGATGACTGTATTGCATTTTCTTTTGTATGCAGCATTTGATTTGGAATGTTATAGTTGTATCCCAACATGTAGTAGCCCTTTATGTCAGTTCACTAACAACTGAAGTGAAGGAAAGTGTTAATAAGAATACAAAATAACAATTCAACAATAGGTGAATGACGTATTTGGCAAATCTTTGCTGCAATATGGTTTTCAATTGAGCACTCTCGCTTACGAACATTATGCCCGTACAATCTTTGCTACACTTAGCTATATTGCTGATAAACAAAACAAAACAAAACATAAGGGAATAACAGGTAGTGAATCAGGTGTTGTAAAATAATACACGCAAACTTTCACAACAGAACCTTTAATCTTAAAGAAGTTGATTTTCCAATAAGTAGATACGTTAAATACGTTAGTCAGGTCACTGAAACAAATTCTTATTTCCACAACAAATATGCGGAAAATTCTGATCTAAATTTTAATTTTGCAAAACAATTTGAGTGTAATTATTGTGCCAAGATTTTAAGAAGTCAATGGTATATGATTTATATATATACGTTAAAATAAATCTTGTAAATATGCGAGAGACGTCAATATTTATGTAAAGAACAATGTTGCACATTGTTGTTAAAACGTAAGCGAAGTTTTAGGCTAATTACATCTGTACAGAAAGTCAGCCACTGCAGCTGTTATTAGACTGTATCTGACTTATGCCAACTCTCCAAAGGGACCGGCAGGTAATAGCTTTCCAACTACGAACAATTCTCTGTTTTTCATCTCAATACAATTATTTTCCCACTAATCTAATGGATATAATACATTTACTTTCTAGTAGGCAGAGCACGATATCTTTCTTAAGCTATTTGGGGCGCCGGATTTGTTTGAATTTTTTTCTACGAAAAGCGGTCCCGCTCCAATCGTTACAAAATCTACCAGGTCCGTCCATAGCTAGAAACTAACCACACAAACAGACAGACATTTAAACACAGCCGTAACACTATTTCCAAGTAAATAAATACACGAAACACTAACCTTTGATTCAACAACCAATGGTAATGGAAGGAGAAGCAGAGGTATCAGTACCACAATGAGAGGGTCCTTCCAGCGATATAGGGATCTAGAACAACTTCGGAACCTCGCGCTTATTCGAGTACCGTGCGACATTGATAAAGAACCAACAATGAATGCCCCCAAATGCATTTGGTTGCACATGTAATTCAGCAATATGTGTTTACGTCATGTGATCAAGTTTAACCTTTTACAGACGTTTATTTATAGATGTTCTGTCCGGATAGTGCCCTTGTAGCCGTTTCGGTCAGATTTAATACAAACCACACTTTAATTACAAAAAGGGACTTGAATATAATAGTATCGTCTGTAACGAGATAGAGAGACAGAGAGATAGACAAACTGACGTACAGTGTGTGTGTGTGTGTGTGTGTGTGTGTGTGTGTGTTAGGCTTCTTGTATTCGTGTTTGGAAACGATATACTGGTTGAGATAAGTGAGGCACTTGATAAATCTAATCGCTCAGTTACGTGTAAATGGAAACCGCTGTTGGTTTTATGAAAAAGGTATTAATAAGTTCGGTAATTCAGGCACGTATGTACGCATTATTGCCTTTACCATTCAGTTTGTGTGATTTGGATCTTAACGTAACTTTAACATTAGTTCAGTCATATCGCAACGATGTAGTATGGCAGTTTGTAGTCATGTTCAGCACTGTGGCATCATGCCGCAGACGCGTAGAATGATGTCCCACCAGTCACATTGTCCTGATATCAGGCCGACTAGTCCTAACACCATATGAGTCTGACGTTTTCTCAATAAAGTACGACAAAATCTGAACAGATCAAATCACCTCATCGGTTATATAAATGTGTAACGTCAGATAGCTATGCTAACACTGACCTCTTAATGGTGAGCGCATAACGATAAAACTGTTCGTACGATTTAAACACAAATGCTTTTGGTATTTAAATATAATCGGCGTCTACGTCTATGTGTATATATATATATATATATATATATATATATATATATATATATATATATATATATATATATATTATCGTTACCCGAGAGTAAAATAGATTACCTTGCTCTAGTCACAATAGATATATAGATTATTGACATACTCGGCATTGAAGAAATCGTAGTTATTCAAAAACATCTGTACGGTGTTAACGGTGAACGTATTGCTGCTTCATAAACTGAACTAAGCATGGATCAAGGTTTACATTCGATCATACACACACCGGTTTGCATTTCTGTGTGTGTGTGTGTGTGTGTGTGTGTGTGTGTGTGTGTGCATGCATATGTGTGTGTGTTTCAAATTTCAATTGTGCAGCAAATCATAATATTCCCATCTGTCTTACATCCTTGAATGTGTACATATAGTGCTTTTAAAATATTAGCTACATGTACAACTATCGACTTTTGAAAACCGTGAATTAATATTGTAAATTCGGAAGAAATCTGACTTGTATCTTTAAAGGTAATTTAGGTAAGTAAGTATATATTTTTAAATAATAATAGGTAAATATTTTTCTTTTTATTGAATAATAATAATAATAATAATAATAATAATAATAATAATAATAATAATAATATTAACGAGAATAATAATAATATTAATAATAATAATAATAATAATAACGATAATAATAATAATAATAATAATAATAATAATAATAATAATAATACTTCCCGATACTACTACTACTACTACTATTAATAATAATAATAATAATAATAAATAATAATAATAAGTTAAATACATTATTTATTACTTTGGGTCACCGACCCATATGACAAAATACAGTACAAGTAAAAATAATGTGCGTCATGAGGCATGGTGTTCATCGTGAGTATACATACATACATAACGTCCTAAAATCGGTGGATAGGATTCTAAAGGTCCCACTTCCATTAAATATAATATTTGCCATTCGTTTGAGGTATCAAAGATTTCTTTACGACAGAAAGTTGCATTGTTATAGTGTAATGACTTGTATAAATAATATGTTACTATGATTTATGAGGGATTCAAATGTTTTCTACAGATGGATATAGATCATACACTTAATTAACATTTATCTTTCTTTAAATATCACGAGCTGGACAAACACACACAAAATGGAATTCATCTTCTAACATATAAACATTATTTTTCAGGCATAATTCAAAATACGTATTAGTTTTCTCAATCGTGATATACATGACGGCCTCTATTTTCAGCGTATAAGTTTAGGAAGTAACTTCCTCATAAAGGAAAATGATAATCCACATGAGGGGTATTATTCCGATTCTAATTCTGTTTTATACATGCTTTGATACACACATTTATGTGAGTTGCTACAAACATGCTGCCAATTTGGCATGTCGAATCATCATTTCTTTGCAAAGTATATAATGAACATGGGCATATATTATACTATAGTGGAAAGATGGACAAGTCATAACCAGATCGACTCCATACTGGTTCAAACTCGTTACCGACCTGGCATCAATAGAACAAATCCAATGACGTTCCCAATTGCTGATGCTGAGAGTGATCACGACCTCGTGATTATGAACTTACGAGTGAGGCTGAAGAACATTAGCAAGCTAAAGAATATCAGGCTCAAATTCAACCTTAAACAACTGAAGGACCCTAATATATGCAAGTCATTCCAAGCCACCATTGAAGGAAAATTTGCTCCACTCCTTGTGATCGATGCTGATGTTAAAGTGATGACAGACACTTTCAACACAGTAATGACAACGGCTGTCAAGGACATCATTGGCCTCCATCTCCCAAAGAAACAACCCTGGGTTACAGAAGAGATTCTGAATGTGTGTGAAGCCCGAAGAGACCTCAAAAACACTAGACACGCAATAGGGGCAACGGAGTACAGAGAAATAAACAATAATATTATTTTAAAAAACTTGAAGAAAGCAAAAGCAGATTGGATTTAACAAAAGTGCACAGAAATAAAGAGCAGTCTGATAAAGAATAAAGCACTTGAAATGAGATGTTGCAGAACCATCTTTGGCATCTCTTAAAAGGACCACATCACAAATGAAGAAGTGCGCCTCACCATCAGGCGCAAAGTAGGCCAATATGAAGACCTCCTCACCACTGTCAAAAAAGAGAAACTTGAAATATTATAGCCACGTCACTAGTGGCAAGAATCAGAGCAGACTTCAGGGTGGCAGAAGGGGAGGTAGACAGAGAAAAAAGTGGGCTGAGAACAGCACAGACTAGACCAGGAAAAGGTGTGAGGAGACACAAGCATTGACACATGATCGAGACAAGAGGAGGGAACTGGTCAGATGTTCAGCTGCACAGTTCCTCAACGACCACACTAAGTGAATAGAATGATGATGATGATGATGATGATGATGATGATGATGATGATGATGATGATGATGAATATACAATGTAATGTATTGACAGCGAATTAATTGACAGCATTAATGGTTTTACTCTTCCAGTGTAGACTTGTGCCTATTTGGGTTTCGTTGTCGTTGGGATATTTCCGGACTACGTAAATTGCGACAAGTTCATTCTAATATTTGTACCTAGGGTTACAGATGTTTTTTTCCATTAAACAAAAAAAGATTGGGACAGTATGTTACGAAATTCGGATGAGCTGTTCCTCTATAAATATATCAAAACTGTCTACGGCCTCACATATTTCAATACGTTTTAATCGTTACTACAGCACGCGGTCTTGACAGAACTCCAAGAATCGTCTCATAATTTGAAAACTGGAATTGGGAGATAGAGAAACTACGTAACTGAAGAGGTGTACAGCATATACTAGCTTCCGTGTAAACCTTATTTTAAACAAAGCCTTCTGGAATAAAAAGTCCATGCATGTACGAATGCATTCAACGGTTAACTTCTTGTAATAAGAAATTACTGAATTGACCGGAAACAAAACTATATCCATACCAGCATATTGAACTTACATATTGCAGCGAATGTATTTCAGTAATATTTATACTTCATACAATTTGATCAACAGTACTGCTTCACCTGTATAAACTAAATATAACAATTAAGACCATTTTGATAATGCGAATGTTTTTTTTATCGTATAACTTAGTTTCTTGCAAATAATCTTTTTAGAGATCAAAGCTATTCGATTAGTTTTAATATATTACCATGTCTTTTTAATATGCGCCACTTGCCGGAATGTCGAAACACATCGGTACTTCGTCCATATTAATAATGGCAGAATGGGGAAGGTCAAGCTCCTGAATTTCCTTGGTGACGAATTCACGAAAATCATCCATCTTCTCCCAATTCTTGGGTAGACGTTGGCCGACGGTCGTTCGTGTTCTGACTGACAATTGGTTCCTCTTCATAAATTTATATACCCAATTCACTCCTCCTTTGAAATCATCAATGTGCTTCTCTGCCGCCATGAGTTTGGCCTTCAGTTTGATGGCAACTGTCGAGACTGGTCGGTTGTTGTCCCGCTGGGCCACGATCCACTGCTTCAGGTCAGCTTCAAGATGAGGCCATTTTGCTTTAGGTCCGCGACGAGCACGTTTTCGTGGATCATCTTCTCCAACGTTCCTTTTTCTTTTCTCCAACCTCGGATTACACTCTCATCAATATCAAATTTTCTGCCTGTGGCTCTATTGCCATGCACTTCAGCATACGCAATGGCAGTTAGCTTGAAGTCGGCTGTGTAAGACTTTCGTTTCGGCATTTTTTAAATTAAACAGAAAGAAATTATTTAAACTCGAATCTACACTTCACAAGAATACAAGATTATTTAGAAATGTCCGTGTTTATGTAGCCTGTAGTTGAGGCACAGCTCCTATAGACAGCCTACGCGCACAAGCACTGTGTACATAGCCTGAATAGTTACCGGTAAATGACGTCATGCGAGCTACATTCGAAATTGACAATTGTGGCATTCAGCCTCAGAACCTCACACCATCGCATATCCGGCTCACAAGTACCTGGCTTCAAAATTCAAATCTGCCGACTGCCAGCCGGAATATAGTGGAGGCAGGGTGACTAACTTGAACTGATGCAGAGGAATGATTATGGACCGGGGCCGACTGACTTGATAGCGTAAATACAAATTTGCATGTTGGGCGGGTGAGTGAAAATTTATTAGTTGTAGTATCGTTCGTCATCCACGTGTGAGCATCGACGAATTCGGTCCTTCTAAAAACAGTAATGGTAGACAATGTGAACATACACATAAAAGTTCATCAATCTATGGTTGCGGGTTATACAAAGGTGCGGGTTATGCCAACGATTTTTTACACAAAACCCCAAAACCCGCGGGCTATATGAGGGTGCGGATTATCTGCGTGTGCGGGATATATGCGGGAAAATACGGTAATTCAGTTTATCTCTACTCCCAGTCATTACCTAGATAGATTAGCTCCTGGAACAAATAGGACAGTATTTCTCGATTTTGTTATCACGTTGAGCTTGCGCTGACCACACCTGTTGTACACATTCTTGGTAAATTTTGAATGAATGTAGCAAATAATTATATTGCGAGTTATATGGAATGATACCATTCGTCGCACTTTTCTTGGAAGAAACGTTAAAAAGCCAGGTAACTTAACTCAAAAATATAAAACTTACCTTTATCTCAATTAAAATAGGCACGCGAAAGTAAAAAAGATTACCTTACTATAGATACAACCGGTTTGTATATATATATATATATATATATATATATATATATATATATATATATATATATATATATATATGCCTGACATAGATCATATCATTGTCATCTAGAAAAATGTGTATAGTAACGGTGAATGTATTAGTTCATGTACTTAACTATGCCCGGATCCAAGTCTACATTCGTATGTACACAATTAGCTTCTGCGTTTGTGTCTGGTCTTTGTTATCTCATACTGCCATAAATAAGCTTTTACTGGGTGATAAACAGAGATACCAGTCGATTCATCACGAGGCTAAAAGGGATCACATTCATTTCTGAACCTTTACTGCTTTATATAGTGGCCCGTATTACAAATGATTACTGTTAGCTGAGATTGGAGATATTTAAAAATGACAAAAAGTAAACCTTTTCCAGTGAAACCTGACACTAGAATCAGATGTTTATTGATCCCCAATAATTTTGACACAATTCTTGAAATAGAAATAAAATACAACTTGGAAGACAAATAGATGAGTACCAGTCCTTAACAGCAGTGAAAGAGACGTGAACTCTTAAATAAGTACCAGTCCTTAACAGTGCACGTCTCTGTAAAGTCATAATACAATTAGTTTTCAACATAACCCATGCAGACGCTTTCATCTGCGATCTTTATTACTTATTTCATATATAATCAAAATATTTTCGTTTCTTCATCCAAAGCATGTAGACAACCTATGGTATTTATAATCTATAAAACCACTTATTTTCGTTTCTTCATCCAAAGTACGTTTTGCAGCCAATGGTATATATTATCTACATAGCCTATTATTGTTGCGTCTGCATCCAAAAAATGTTTTCAACCTATGGTATTTATTATCTATAACATAGTTACAGAGAGAGAGAGAGAGAGAGAGAGAGAGAGAGAGCATTGCTCAACATAGTGTGTTTAAACATTATCTAGAGGAATTTAATCACTTGTAAACGTATTAGTCTTTATAAAGTTAAAGGGCATTGCTTACTAGTTTTTTTAATATATTGGTTTGCCATACAATGTATTATCAAAAAATTTTGAAATCTTGCTCTTTGTCTGAAAACATTATGACTGAAGAATATATTTTTTTCCATGTTGTGTGGAGCAGACAGGAACATTAAAATCAGACTAATGCTGTTCAACCCAAGGATATAATAGTTTATACTTTTCCACTGGAAGTTGTGATGCCCTTGTATACGCCTAACACCGGCAACATATTATTATTGTTTTTTACTAATTCATTTTCTCACAATCGAATCCTTTAGGCCAGGGGTCTCAATCACCTGGCACGCGGCCCGGATGCGTGCCGCCAACCCGTAACCTATAGCCCGCAAAGTGATTGGCGTCACAAGGTGTCAATGGAAGTTAACAAATGTTGCGCGTCTAATGGGTCATCAAAAATGCCATTATACGGCACTCAGAGTGGTTTGAGTTTTAGACCCCTGCTTCAGGTACTGTGTGACTTTGCTGTACATAAATTATCTTCGGTGCATCAAAGTTTACATCTAAATGTCCGAAAGAAACAAAAAGTTTCAACTAGCAATAATTACAGTAATCATGTAATTTCCTCTGTTATTACATATAATCAACAAAATAATGAAAAATATATGAAACGGAAATATAAAGTTTGCATTTGGTAACATCTGCATATTTATCTTATTTTATATAACTGTTTGCTACAGTATCAATCTATCTTGCATATGTTTTTGCTGAGATAGATAAAGGAAATGTTTTCTATTAAAAGTAAATGTTTACCACATTGGTCTTTTGGGGTAAATGCTTTTAATAATAATAAGTATTTACTCTAGTGGTCTTTTGGTTGAATACGTTTAATGAAATCAATGTTTACATTAGTGGTATTTGGAGTTGTATACCTTTATTAAAAATAAATGTTTACTTAGTGATCATTTAATAAGCAGGAGAACTGCGAGTACCCTAATTAGTTTTTTTATAATATCGCAGCTATTTTCTAAGTCAATGTTTCTTTCGAGGGACGGTTTTCAAATATTCAAATGCCATAATTTCCAATAACTTCCTTAGAGAAAAATAATGTCTATTATCAGGGGACGTGGGAATTCAAACCGTGGATAACACTTAATAATAATAATAATAATAATAATAATAATAATAATAATAATAATAATAATAATAAGCATAATAATAATCATATTAATAATCATATAATAGTAATAATAATAATAATAATAATAATAATAATGAGCATAATATCAATAATAATAATAATAATAATAATAATATCTTTTTTGTCATTATTATTATTTTATTAGTCTTGATACGATGATTATTCAATTAGTTGTATAATAGAACTTGTATCTTTTGAATCTCGATACGATATGGAACGTAGAAGTAAACAGTTAAATGAATAAGTCAACTGATCCAAAATGGAGACAGAAACAGAACTGTAAATGAACACCATCACATGACCGACCCCCAGAAGTCAACTATAATGATTATTCATAAAGAAAAGTCGATGTTTTCAAGGGCAAAACACTATTAAAGGCGAATCATACCAATTAATTGGTGAGTGTATACGGTCATAGAGTGTTATCAAAAGTGTACAGGTTTCGGTTTGGGAATATAGGTAAAAAGTCGTGCAGAATTCTATATTTTGTCACTGAATTTATAATGTGGGCGCTCTCGCATATCTTGAAAAATGAGGCGAATATCGCCACCTCTTAAGCTATATACAAACATCCCATTTATAGATTTTAATAAAGGTTTGACTGCTAATTGGTTTCTCTGTAGACAAAATATGAAAAGGCAAGAAGGCAAATCATACTAGAAATTATACTATTAATTGTGCATCTATAAGAAAGAAAAAAAAAATTCTTCCGGATTCCTCTCCCCCCCCCCCCCCCTCCGCTCGGAAATTCAATCAAGCCAGATAGGCGATTCATTTTATACCTCAAATGAGATACTCATACATGTGCACAACATAAATAGATGAGTGTATATTATTTAGCAGTGCATGTATATATATATATATATATATATATATATATATACATACATCGCAACACGCTACTAAGTACAAAGGTATCGTGTTCTGTAAAGTAAACAAAACTGTAATATCAGGCGTCACGTATGTTATCAAGTAATTATCTCAAATCTGGGTTATACAACACGTATCAGGGGTAGGTCTGAAGATTTGCTCACGCGAGACAGGTCATTCATATTGCAGGATAGCGAAGGTCACTGTGATAATGAGAAAGAAACCTGCATAAATTGACGGCACTATTCTTTCACTCATGTTGACATGTGTGTATTGTTAATGGATACGGTCATCTGATGTGATTTGGTTCCGACGCATTGTCAGTCTAGAGAACTTCGCAAACTCTTTGTACAGTCCCCATTAATTTGATATGTTGTACCTCTAGTATAAAGAAAGAAAATAGTAAATATGTTGTTACCAGGAGTTGGGGTTGGGTAAAATGTATTTTAAAAAAAACACACAAGCAAATGCGATAAAAATCAAGCGAAGATAAGAACGCGTCTATTTGAAAACCAGACAGGTTCCTTTATTTGATGTGGACTCGCATTCACACTCACACTCACACTCTTATATCATGTTTGGTTATGACAAAGAAAGGAAAAGGCAAAATACGCTAACACATGGTAGAGAGAACGACGTGACTAACATGATTGCTTGAAAACAATCTTCACAAAACATAAATTGGGGGTGAAGCTATAAATTAGGTTTCAGAGTCTTTGCAAAATAATTTTTCTTTTTCTGAATGTTACAACTAATTAGAACAGTATCTTTTGTTTTGTAATCAAAAGGTCAAGATGCAAATAATTGAAAATATTGTGTTGTATGCAATAGTTAAAAGAGCTTGAAAGATTTTTGACGATGTACTCTCAATATATAATAAGTTATATACATACCATGACACAAAGACGTGTATACCCTTATATACAAACACACACTATCACAAGAGAAAGGGTAAAAGGAATAGAGTGATAATGGGTCTTTTGTATTTTTGATCCTGATACACGTCACTGCTTTACATGAACCATGACGTACGTTTCCTCTTTTATAATAAAACCCCGATATTGTGTTAAAATCAGTAGACCCAATAATTCACGAAAATTAAATGGCCATAAACAGCCGCAAGGGTCGTAAAAAATACGTTTTACTATACTTTAATTGTCTGTAAATCCACTACGCATATTTTTATGTTTGCTAGGAGTTATCGGTGATTTTCCATTTCATCCAATGTTTTCCACCTCGGTCTTGGCAATTTTATTATCCTCGATATCCACCGAATACAGCTTTTAATCGTGCAGATACTACTTTGCATCGCTGCAAGCAATTCTGAATATAAGCGTAGTCACGAATGTAACCTTATCGAGCTTATTTTAGCCTAAACAACAATTCCGCCTATGATGGCTAAGTTGCTGTGATTGCAGACACCCATAACAAATGTCGCTGCCTTGACCATTTCACAACTTGCTATTACGACAACACATGTACATTTGTATTTCATGAGTATTGTGATCCTTTTGATTTATTTTTTTGCAGTTTCGTTTCCGCTACATAGTTCTTTATAAATAATATAATTTTGAACTATTTCGATCAATTGATCGACCGACCGAAGTCGATCAGGCACAAAACGTACATTCACTTCCAACCAATTAACCTTTTTACTTGAACAAAGGTCATACAATAGCAAAACATATTTGCTGGTAATCATTTCAGTTTAAGGCGATTGTGCTTTCTGGATTTCTTGCACTCATGTCATTTATAATTATATCAATTACACCACTTCATATGCATAGTGTAAATGTATTTACAGCTCGAGGTGGTGATGGCACATTTATGATCTATTTGTTAAAAGGTGGTGCTTGCTGGTTATCAACTTTTACAGGATGATCGACCTCGGCATTATATCTCTGACCGAGTAAATAATAAAACTATGCCATTTAATGGATTTAATAAATACAGATCTCATCAGAGCTATAAAATAAAGCAACACGAGTGAACGTATAAATAATATAACAATTTGATTAATTAGACGAACAAATGAAATTTATAAATGACACTTGAAGGAAACGGGTCTATTATAAAATATTTACCAGAAGTTCTAAAAATACAATTGACAGTTTATGCGACAAATTGTGTCAAATTTAGGGAAAAATTCAAACTTTATTGTCCAGCACGTCTTCATAGCCTTGACTGATTGCTCGTTACACACATTAGTCATGTAACTTTAATTTGTCAGTTGGTGCCATTTTGATTAGCAATATACTGTTTCTTCTGGTTTTTGCTCTTCGTTCAATGTTATTCAAATTATTTACCTGTTTTACAATACTCCTTGGAATGAATTATCATTCCATCTTACGTCCCCTTCAGAGTTTAGCCATATCGTATTACAAAAAGACGCTAACTGCTAACATAGTTTCAAGAAACAATGTTTGCATACCATACAACGATTTGTTTAATACCAGTTCTTCATTACATCGTATATAAATTGTATGTATAGCATATACAGATACAATAACTAACTAATCGAAAGCAAGGTCTGGTCTAGCCTATTGTCTCTGCAGTGTGAACTTTTAATCCGAATCTTGACTAAGGCTGGACACATGCGCACATACGACTGGCAATAAAGAGACCCCACTGTTGATCCAGTTCAAATTTAACCAATTCAGACGTTAAGAAAATTTACATCTTAATTATCAAACGAATTAAACTGCTTTACGTCTTGTCTTATGTACCCATTTGCTAACAAATAATTCATCAGCAAAAATATCGTACAGACCTAATAGTAATCAATTCCTAGCACAATATAGCATATGACCTATATACAAATAAATTCAAACAACAATATCAAGACTCCAATCAAGAAATTATGGTATGAAATTCATAGAATACAAGCGTCCTATACCATTCAGCACAGAATACTTCAATAATTATATTAAAGACTTATATAAAATTTCCATAAAATGAGGACAAATAAATTCAAACATTATCTTCAGACTCATATCAAAGAAAAACTGCATGAGACTTAGACGCAAAATCTGATTTCGAGATTCCCTCGCTTCTCACATAGTATAATCGGCTCTTTACCTTTTGGTTCGACAATTTATATGAAACAAATGCTCTCTACTTCTCGTGATTTCAAGACTTCTAGCCTTCCGTGGAAACTTTGGCTGACTAATTTTGTGCTGTAAGACATTTACTAAACCCGAAAATGCTCACGAGAACACAATCCAAGCCGTCATGTATCCAATCAGAATATAGAATAATAAATTCGAATGTCATAATCAATAGACTCCCGTCTAGATTATGTAAACATTAATTTTTCTTTAGATCTCTGCAAAGTTTCAACTTATGACAAATATATCTACATGAACAAACGCAGCTTCTACAACATTTCAATCCTTGCCATTTTTTTTCTACACGTGACTAATTCACATACCCTCATGACTAGCACAAATCTTACTTTACTTAATTGTTTTGCTTGTGCATTGAATAGGTAGATTATTCGGTTAGACAGTACTTCAACTCTATATAGTTTATTTTAATTTGTGTTCTGTTGTTATAATGGTTTGGTATTTACGTGAACAATTTGAGCCATTATGCAGATATGAGAAATTTTCATATTTTTTTTGCTTTACAAACTATTAATTTCCAGACTTTATGAAATTCAGAAATATCTGAATAATTATTATGTACATCTTTGTGTTTAATTTGTGATAAAGAAACAATGTCGGCATTGTATGGTACTCTTTTTATGTTTCGAGGCTATAATGGTATCATATAATATATTATTCATGAAAAAAGCTTTGATTTACACATATCTGTCATAACGAAAGAAACTCTTTCATGATTTGGATAGACCAAGCGGTTGCATACAACGCTTAGTACAAAGAATAAAAAGATATTCTAGTCAGTAATCAAAGTGAATTAATTCGAAGACAAATAAATGTATCGAGCATATTGAGATAAACTGATTTTTACCTTCGACACAAATACAGTTGAATAGATTCCTTTATTTGTTTCAGCCTCATAGCTTTGAAATATATTTAAAGATTACTAGCCCGTATATAATAACTGGCCAACACACAAACATAATTTACACAAACTAGAAAATGTAATCATTGTAAACAGAAAAATTAATCTGTTGTTTGGCAGTTATATATGCAACGTCAGTAGACGCAAAATCTAGGATCTGCATGAATAAATGTACAGGATTAAGAGAATTCGAGACACATTGTAAAATTCCTAATGTTAGAGTCTTAACATTAAATGATTATAATGGTTGTCATCTGTGACGACCTTATGATACACTGTAATGGATTAAATATCCGTTTCTCTACCTACCTACACACACACATACACACAGAGGCAGACAGACATACAGATAGATAGATAGATAGATAGATAGATAGATAGATAGATAGATAGATAGATAGATAGATAGATAGATAGATAGATAGATAGATATGGATGGATAGATGGATAGATGGATGGATGGATGGATGGATGAATTGGTGGGTAGGTGGGTGGATGGATAGATAGATAGATAGATAGCCACACACACACACACACAGACACTACCAAATTTTAGTACAAATTGTAGTTATTTTACTATGAAATAGCTGCTCTCGATGATTTTGCTACGATTCAGGCTTATCTGTTTCAGAAAAGCAAAGACTGACTGAATCTTTAAATATCAATGCACTATTTATGAACGAAATCTCTTTTTTCAATTGCACAACAGTGATAATGTTAAGTATAAGTACAAAGATGTTGATTTTTATTTACGTAGTTCTTGGGAATACTTTTCTGCAAGATTGCACCATTTTTATGATTGCATAGATGACTATATGTTTGTATTATTCATCATTGAAATCATAGTTCGATCAGTAATATATGTATTTTCATTATAATTAATTATAATTATAAAAGGAAAATACCCTAAACGACGTAAAGTGATTAGAGAAAAGGAGACGTCAAATAACTAGAAGTTATTAAGCAATGTGCAACTGAATATGTAACAAAAATTAGCAGTATCAAAAACTATTTAAGTACTAACATAATATTCACAAGTATTGAATATCTTATTAATTTATGTATCTATATATTATACGAGAGGAGTTAGCCCATGGCTTCATAGGTCTAGTGCTATTCATTTTTATATCTGTCTGTCCGGCCATCCGTCCGTCCGTATGTATGTATGTATGTATGTATGTATGTATGTATGTATGTATGTATGTATGTATGTATGTATGTATGTAATTTTATAATCAATCCCGAGTAATGATGGAAATTATTCTTCATCTGGAATTTTCGGTTTTCGCACGCTGCAATACATCAAAAACACACACACACACACACACACACACACACACACACATATATATATATATATATATATATATATATATATATATATATATATATATATATATATATATATATACATATATATATATATGTATATATATATATATATATATATATATATATATATATATATATATATATATATATATATATGTATATTGTATTACTCCAATGATATGTTCATTCTTGAATAAATGAATACTTTTTTTGTATAAAAATGCTTCAAAATTTACAACTGTTTCATATATATCTGAACATACATATCTTCCATAAGCTTATTTACATCGTGTTTTGCAGAGGTAATGCCAATCGGCAGTGAATCACTTCAATATGAACTTCTCTATGGAACGTTTACACTATCTTTGAGTAATATTGCATCCTATCAACAAATTACTGACGAGAAAAAAATGGAACTGGCATTTAAAGTGTTTGTTTACGGTACGCAAGTGGAAAACGGTCATGGCCGTAGGCTGCGAAGCTAACAAACTACTTCATCGAAACAAGAATCAGCACCGCCAGAGCATGTATGTATGTATATATATATATATATATATATATATATATATATATATATATATATATATATATATATATATATATCTGGTGGCTTAGTGGTTAGAGCATCCACCTCGAACGCGGAAGGACGATCCTCGGCCGTCATACCAAAGACTTATATTAAAAAAAGTGGTACTAACAGCTGCTTTGCTTAGAGCTCAGCATTATGAGGTTAGTGTTTGGACTGGTCGGCGTGGTGTCCAGATGATTTGACTGGGTGGGAAATTATGCTACATGTGTGTGGCATGATGCCAAAGTGCAAGACCTTACTATAAACACCCACACTGTAGACATCGAAGCGATATGAATGAAATTTTTTTAATAATAATAGCTACGTTAAAAATACAAATCACACATATATATATATTAAAATACTTGTAAATCCTGGGAAAGATTTTCTCTTAAGAGTAAATCGAGACATCATATTATATCTGGTAATGAAGTTAAGCATACATTTCTAAAATTGAAACGGGGCGATATATATATATATATATATATATATATATATATATATATATATATATATATATATATATATATATATATATTTTATGCCTTTTTTCATCTCATCTGATTCAATCATACGCATGTTAACACATATGTAAACAAAAACTGTCAGATTCAGTATATTTAATATCAGCGTTGAAAAATAGACATTACATGTTTGTATTTGCTTCAACTCTCTTTGGACACGGCAAAATCATAGGACGCAGATGAAAGTAGGTGTATGAAAGAATATCACCTGAGCTTGTCACATTTATTTTCCAGATTTGTTAGGCTTAACAGTATACAGCTTGGGTAATATAGGCATACCCATTCCCATTCTATAGATGATTATATATATATATATATATATATATATATATATATATATATATATATATATATATATATATATATATATATATAAATTTATCATATTAAAATACGATTTTATTCTCAATTTAAAGCCTCATGATCATTAAATGGTTGTGGTGGAAGTAAGACCATGTACCCATACATCCGTAGCCGCCACACATAAGAGTTCATCAGAAGCTTTCATCAGATATATCTCAAAATTCATCAGATTATTAAACCAAAATAACTTGTCTTGTTGGAGAGACCAACACCCCGGTTTGAAATATATATTCGTCAAAAAATTCCATTTCCCTAAGAAATTCAATATTACAGGTCATCCGGTTTTTTAATCTTTACGGTTTGTATGAAAAAAGCACAGTATATTTTATTTATAAAAACAATGTTTTCTTTGAATGTATATAGATTTCTTAATTTAGAAGATTACAAACATTTTTGTTATCAACCAGATATTTTACATATTGAAGTAAATTAAGTATTAGATAAAAGTAGGTACGAATAAATGGCAATAATGGCGAGACATACGTTTTTGTTCGTGGCGGGGCGGAGGTGGTGGACAATAGACATAATTGTAAAATGACTCAATTGGTAGTATTTTATGTTCTTTTCGAATTGATATCTCAAATTATATCAGTTTTTCAACTGGCCAGTACTTAATATAGTTTGAAAAAGAACGTGAATAAAAGTATAATGACGGTACCAGAGTTAAGAAGAAGGTAACTGAGCTACAGGGACAGAACCGGAACAACTAAAAATAGAACTGAAGATCCGATATGCACATGATAATATTTCTTTCCTGTTATTTTGTCCTCTTTATTTTACCATATTACTCATTTGTGTTTCAAATGAACCAGTTTAGTTGATAATGGTTGATTGCCAATAATGGTTGATTGGCTTGTATCATAGAGGCATCAATTCGTAGTGAAAGAGCGATTAACTTTCAAAGCAACGCTCACCTAGGACTGTTTCAAGGAATGTAGTAAAATGACCTGTTCTCATTATAATCACGTTCAATAAATATAAATGTCAACTGCGTCATTTGATATGCATGTTGTATCAATATTTAAACGTTAGCGTGCATTGTGAACATTTTATTTCCATCGTAGGAACTGTCTAAACTAGTTGACGAGTTTATCAGTATGCTTCTGCATACAGCTAATGTAAAACAAACTAAAAAACCAAACCGTTACATTGTTCATTATTTTCAGAAGATGTACGACAATCATAATATATATATATATATATATATATATATATATATATATATATATATATATATATATATATATATATATATATATATATATATTAAAAAAGGAAACACACTTCATTTTCAATAAACTGATATATTCTATTCTCAAATATTTCTTCACTGCGACCCAGTAACGATCGTCTTTTATGCACCATACACATCGAGTAGGAAACAAAAACATGTTTCTGTAGAGTTTTAAAAATGTTTAAAAAATAAACAACGAAACCGATAGTTATGTCAGATATGAAAAAAAAACAACTAACATTTGCCTCTTTAAAAGGCATAGCATTTATAGTTCTATATATATTGTCTTGCTCAAACGAAAACATTGTACGTAAGTTTAACCAATCGAAACATAATTTCAGCAATACATTACTGATGACAAAGCTATGGCTATATGAACTACAATTCCGTATAAACGAAAATGAAAGAATCTAAATCTAATATATTAATTGGTGTCATTTGGGCAAGTTAAACGTAGGGGATGTTCTTTCCAAACCGGTAAATCCGATTCGCCAAAATGTAAGTAGTTCAATGTATACAGGCGTCTCTATTTTACACTAATTTACTATTACTATTTGATTCATTATTTTGACCTGAATAACAAAAGAGTGCAACACTATAGTATGTTTATGTTTTGTGTTGGTTGACACTTGTTTAAGAATTCCACGTCCACAGTGAAACAGTATCCGTACATGTAAATTACGGATTGGCCAATTTATCTGAGTTACTATACAGTGCTTTGTAATGTTAGCTCTCTCTCTCTCTCTCTCTCTCTCTCTCTCTCTCTCTCTCTCTCTCTCTCTATATATATATATATATATATATATATATATATATATATATATACATATGTGTGTGTGTGTGTGAATAAATAGCATTATCATTTAGGTTAGAGACTTTGATCTCATACTCGAAGTGGGGTGTGCGGGTAAACTGCACACATCACATTGCACTCATCACCAAAAGAGATGTTAGACTTAATGGTATAGGCATCTATACGTTGAAGACTGTTAATATCATTTGGTGATATATCCATGGTCGAGATGGTATAGGAGTTTGTGCTTGCAGGCAAGGTGATGGGTTCTCGGGTTCAAATTCCAGATACAGTACGAATTAAAATGCTCTAACCTGCATGATAATTATATTTATTAGTATTTATAAACATTATGGTTGTATTGCCAATCATACCAATCATTATCGTGTACATATAAGTGTTTGCAATATTTATTGGCACAGAATCGAAAAATCGTTAAATCGATATTAAACATTTTCCAGGTCCATTTAAAAGCACGTATGTCACGTTTCTTTCCTATTTCCATTTTTTTTCTCAATGTAGAAAGAGAACATACTGTTGCCCGAGGTACCGAATTTTGCTGCCAAAGCCAAGACATCAGGAACACGAGAAATGAGGTAGGTAGTCCGAAGATCGCCTAGTTGGCAAAAATTAAGCCATGGTTTACATAATCGGGTCTGTACAATCTATACGAAAACCATTTCGTTGAGATGAATATTTGTGAATTATTGAGGATCGGCATGCAGAATGAAACAAAATGTGAATTCAACAAAGAATGTTGTTTTTATGCTTGAAATGACGCGATATACTAGTTTAAACCGATAACGATGTTAGTTCATGACATCCACTATAATAATAATATGTTTATAGTTATCGCCACGATGTTAAAGTCTTTAATTTACAAACTCTAACCGTCACCCCTTTCCCCCTTTCTGCTACGCTTTATGCTCCGGCACATCTGGGTTTCTTGCAGTTTATGAGTTCTTTCAGCAGGTACTCAAAACGCAAGCCCGACGTTGGGAAAAACATCATATTACATCGCATGGTTCTAATTTTAAGGTTCGTATGTGGTTTATCACTTATTTGAATCTAATTAGCTCTGGTGTACTAACTGAGCAGCCATCAATATTTTCGAAACTTTGCATCAACCGTTCTTGAGCAGTAAAATGTTTGGGTAGGTTTGGGTTATGAATAAAATGTCACGTAATATTTGTGGCCTGTTGGATGTATTCTTGTCATTTGTTTGCATGAGTTATCTTTCTTGAGAATGTTTTGATATTTGTAAGATCAATACATGGACACCATTTGCGGCAGTTACTGCAATAAAGCTCTAAACTAAAGAAATGGTCCAATTTAAATATTTGCGATATCTTTATCTTGAAAAATATTCAACTGAGTAAATACATCACAATGTAAAGAAAAAATTGCAGAACGTTTCGTTTCTAGTTGTGCTTCTCTCTCTCTCTCTCTCTCTCTCTCTCTCTCTCTCTCTCTCTCTCTCTCTCTCTCTCTCTCTCTCTCTCTCTCCATTAGAGATAATAATGAGGACTCTGCAAAGCGCCGATTCTTTAGGATTTCTTAGCGATTTACAAATATATAATGATATGACTACAAAAAAAGCAAAACACCATGGAATTAGAAAACATGCAAAATTCAGAAAATATTTAAGGTTGAAAACAATATTAGGTCTTTACGTTTGTTCTTGAAATTGTTCACTGTGTGTTTGTGTCTAATTTCAGTGGGCAATTCGTTCCACCTTCCTTGTCCCTGGTATGCAATAAAAATATTGACCATCTGAATTCGTTTTCATAGTGAGAATACTGATTATACGATTGCCTGAAGAGCAGCGTAAGTATTTTGTTGGTGTGTACACATGGGTGAGGCCAGATTGGTATGTTGGACTGGAGTCCGTCAGTAAAATATAGCACAGATAAATAATTTGTGTTTGATTCTGAATCAAACAGATAGCCAGTGTAGGGTAGAGATTAGGGAGAGTTGTGCTCTTATCTTCTATGTGAATATGTAAAATAACTGCAAATCTCTAAAGTACCACCATTTCTTTAGCCAGCCGGACTAAAGAAGTATTCCGAGATTAATTTAGTCTGAAAGTTCTTGAGGAATTAAATTTTAGGTGGAATCCACCTGAAATGTAACAGGATTATATCATGAAAACATGCTTGAAAATTTATTATTTCTAGCACGAATATGAACAAAAATATCACTGCTCAGAACTTTTTTAATATGTCATACACAATGAGGAGGAATGTGATGCGTAAGAAGAACATTCCAGCTGTAATTCGCCTGAACATAGTAAAAATATGCAAGATAAAACAGACATTTATGTGCGAAATCAACATCTGAAATTTGTTCTTTGTTTGTTTTGCACAATTGCGTGCACTCCAATTGAAAAATTGAACTCCTAATTATATACAAAATCGACAATTGCTTGACAGTGGGTAATTCGTGTATTGAAAAGAGAGCATATATGTGTTCAAATCATAAATGCAAAGATTTAGTCACCATTATTCTGGCACACGCTAACATGAACAATTTTAACGAAAATAAGTATGTCTCCCAGAATCAAGTAAAATCACATTGTACAGAATAACAGATAGTACCACACATTGACCTTAAATAATTAAATGTAATGTGTAAGAATTCATGCAATAATAAATTGAGCTACCTAGTTATTTGTTATAAAACATAATCTTAATATAATATAAAACAATTCTTTCTGCATTAGATTAGCATACAATACAGCACATGCATCCATTTAATGTATTCCGAGCCTTTTCTTGTGAGCCTATTGCTACTAGACAGAATTCCACCATGGTCTGCACATACTAGCAACAGTTCATAGACTGGTGTGATTATGAAATGAGACATAGTTCAAATGGTATGGTGAGTAAGATATTTAATACAGAATATCTACATTAAATCAAATATAATAGTATCACCTATTGTACTAGACGTTCAATATATTATAATTAACAATTTGTAGTACATAGTCGATGAAATCAACATAATATTATAAATGTCTTCATTAAGCAATTAGTATATCTCCAAATCCCTTCACTAATCAATGGGTACATCTAAAATTCCCGTCACTTGCCAATGGGTACATATCCATGCTTTTTTTACTAGCCAGTAGTTCGATCACTAATCAATGGGTACATCTACAAAACCCGTCACATACCTATCGGTCAATGTCCAAATCCCTTGACTATCCAATTGGTAAATATACAAATCTTTTCACTTGCCAATGTGTACATCTCCAATTCCTTGCACTTTTCAATGGGTATATCTCCAAATTATTTCACAGCCTAATGGGTACATCTCCAAATCAGCTACATTAGAATATGGGAAAATATCCAAAGCCCTTCACTATTCAATGGATACATTTGCAAATTCCTTCACTAGCCAATTAATACATCTCCATGTTCCTTCATATGCCAATGGATAGATCTCTGAATTATTTCGCTAGGAAATTGTACATCTCGAAATCCATTCACTAGAAAATTAGTACATCTCCCAATCCCTTCACTAGCTAATGGGAACATCTCCAAATACCATCAACTGTTCAATTGATACATATCTAAATTCCTTCACTGTTACATGGGTGCATCTTCAAGCATTTAAGTTTTCTGTAAAAACAATTTGGCCCAATACCTAACATCATATAGTTTTACTTATTTGTATATTCCCAACAGTAGACATCAAGTAGGCGCTAATATACTTTGGCGGTATTTTATGTTTTGATTACTTGTTGTTCTGTGAACGTAATCGGCACATTGAATACATTATTTACTATATACAGCTGCAGAAAATAGAGCTAAAAGGTAGTAGAGGGGGTAAACAGACCAGCTTTGTAGGCGTCAACGAGGCTTCCTTCTCGTTAATATTTACTAGAAAAGTCTATTTGACAAATTCTTCCTAGTAAATATTTAATAGATAGGTCTATTTGGTAAATTAACACTTCCTCGTAAGGGTCCATTTGGCAAGAAAAAAAAAGACGCCATTGTCGTTGGAACTCACCCTCTCTGCTGCTATGGGTTAACAATTCTTTACGATGAAAGTCTTTTAGGATTTCACAAACAGACTAATTTGTAGAACCTCACCTTGTAGATCAATCAAATTATTGGACTGGTCAACGAGTTTGAAATTAATTCTCGTTAATGAACTATTATGACATCGCATATAGACTGGAATAACCGGAGACTCAATTATTAGAAATCCGGGTGGAGTTGTTGGTGCAAACGAGTATAAAATATATCCCTGCTTAGCTTGATTTGATCGCTCGAGATGTATTTGATAACTTCCTTCGATAACATCACATACTAAATTCAATGCTATCACTGAGGATATATTCACATTTTGAGGAGCAATATGTCTGCCGCCTCCGTCTGGGTCGTTATTATGTTTGAGTAATGTTGTTGTTTGTGATTGTGGCAATTTCTTCCACGCGTCATGAATTTTTTTGAAACTTTCATCGATGGCGTGTCTAAGAGATTCTTTTATCACTGGGACATTATGTCCTAGAATCTTGAAATGAGGAATATATACTATGTCTATATTATACTTCGCTGCAAATTCGGTTCTTGTTTTAGGATTATCGTCACCTAATACCTCTTGAACAATTAGTAAATTATATGTTTCCATGTCGTTGATGACTTTATTACATGTTTCTACAACGCTGATAAATTCATCTCGGGTGAGAAGACCCGACTCGAGAGATACTAACAGCAGCAACGCAAAATCATTAGTCATCGCTGTGATATTTTTAACGATTTCATCTTGTCGAGTTTGATAATATCTATTAGCGCTATCGTCTATCATTTCAGTGAAAAATTTCAATTTATTGTATTCGCCGTAACTTTTTACTGGATTATCAGATTTTATTCTATCGGTGACATAATTAGATTTTTGTGGTTCGCGTGTCCGAGGTGGTATTTCACGCCAACCCAGTATTGTTCTTATAGAACTCTGATAGATATCTACAACATAACTAGGTGAGTTTATCTCAATCGCGGATGATAGTGTTGGTTCATGAACCGTTATAGTGATTTATGATTCTGTTCCAGTAATTGATTTTATTCTACGCTGGAATACAGCATTGATTTGTTCGATTTGGTATGACTCAGATGGCAGCGAAAGAACGTTACAGTCTGGAGTTCCATCTTCGCGATTCTTATTTGCAAATACCAAAGAATTATTCGGTTGTTGACCGCCAAACGCTGCCGACCTAATATTAGGCCATCTGTGATATACTCGTAGTTTTGCTAACGCGATCTCCTTCACGGGAATCGGAATAGGGAAATTCACACTGAATTCAGGATTCGTTGATGTTATTGATATCATGCTGGCTTGTACTGGGTTTGTGTTCTCCACTATTCTTTGAAGTAGTTCTTGCGGTGTTGTCATTGTTATTATAGTCATTTTGTATTTCTAATTTTGACATCGCGGAATCATAAATACTTAAAATCGCTGAGAACGCACTATCTGATTTAAATGTATCATCGAGCGACGAACGATATCAACGAGGACAATTGCGAGTACGCGGTTGATACAACATGAAATTTAATTATGTAGTCTTGAAGTTTACTCTGGCTGCATGATGATATTTTTTTTGTTATTATCGAAATTATTCCCGCGATTGTTGCCGCTGAGGATATACAAATTGGAACAGCTATCGGGGCAATCATTGTCACCGATGATAGTATTATACCAGCTCTGGCGATTACACTACTCACCGAGTACACAGTAACATCAACTGCGGTGATTCTTCGTTGGTATTTTTTTATTTTTGTTTGATACTCCTCAGTGAGGGTTTTGAGTTTAGTTTGAAACTCTCTGACCTGATCATAGCGGTATTGAGATACTGAAGGTATCATTGATGATGCCATTTTAATTTCAAATCATTTACGATTTCAATTGAAACCGTTAGCGGTTTAATTATTTACTCAAATCCGCTACAAATTCCATATACCATGATACTGAAACACTAGCCAAAATCTTATCAGTGGATGCTATTGTGAACTTTTCAGTTGTATCCTTGTCGATGATCGTTGATATCGTATTATTGACCCCAGATGAACTCAACGATGATATATTAAATTGAGTCGGTGTTACTAGTGTTAATCGATAAATGCCTTTGACGGTTGCACTGATACTTAGTATATTGTCTGTAGGAGTCCACACAAATGATCCGTGTTGGATCGTGTATACTACGTTGTTGGTTTTCTCATGAGGAATATTTGTTTTTTCAATGATTGTTATCATCCTCGGAAAACCAATTTTGATTGCCTCGATAAAGTTTTTCGTCTCATCGATGAATTTTTTAATATCCGGGAGTTTCATATCAATTTTATCCAACGTGGTTCCAATAAATTTATCTATAATATTTTTACGAAAAACTGAGAACTGTTCAATTCTAGATTGAAGTGTTGCTAGTTCCAACATAGAATTTTCTTATCTCTGTGAGCTTCGATGATATCACCACTGGTTCGCCGAAGAAAGCCATAATTGATTTTAATTCGTCATTGACAGTTTTTATACTGTCCATAGAGGTTTTTATTAATGATAAATTCGGTGATGTTGTCGCTGGATCACCCAAAAAACTTTGTATGAATTTTAACTCATCGTTGAGAGTTTTTAATTTATTTGTAATCGTCGGAACGAGTATGCCGGGTTTGAGTTTACCCTGATCGGAAAATAACGCAACAGTATTCTCTGTTACGCCGCTTTGCCTAGCTAAAATATCATTCAGGGAAATATTACTAGTTTTCAATTTACCCTGACGATCTTGAAATACAACTATTTCATTAGGATCAACACTTGCTACGTTCAACATCTCAGCTATTTCATCTTCGATTATTTTTTTTTATATCACCGGTTGCAGACATTTCTGTGGTAGGTTTCTTCAGCGCTGATAAAGATCTCCCCCAAATATCAATCATGTTATTTTATATAATCTCTCTCTAAAAAGTGATTACTAGTATATTCATTTACGACAACATGTGGTGGTTTTCCAGATGTTGAAATAGCGTCAAGGACATTTAATACTTCGTTGCCACATATTGGTGGGTCATTCATTTGTTGTGTTGGTAGCGTAGAATACCAACGAGGAGTTTTTAAGCGGTTTATATAACGCATAAATTCCTTCGGCGGTGCTAATCCATATGAATCGAAATAAACAATTGCACGTGGATCAATCACGTATGCAACCCAGTGGGTTCCGGGTCCGGTGCTGTTATCGAGATTAATAATACCGGTTTCAACGCTGTTTGCTTGTGCCGGTAACTGATCTTTCATAAAGACACCTCTGAAGTTTTTAATGGCCAATATTTTAGCAGCATCGAGTAAATCAAAATTGGACATAGGAGTCAAAGGTTCCCGAGTTAGTAAACCGTTCCTGGGATTCTCAGACCCTTTCCGCTGTTCCAAGAATACGGGGTTCATGGTAGTCTTAGACCCTTTCCCTTAATTTTTTATATCCTTTTCCAGTTGCTTTCTTTAGTGCCATCCCTGTCGCGGTACCAACTTCTCATAACGCCACCGCTTTAGCCACAACTGGGGCTGCTGCTGCAATCAAATGCGAAATCGTAGCTAACAACGGGAATATACCACCTGATTTAATCATGTTTTTAATCGCGGCTGCAGAGAGAGTGATCTGAACGCCTTTTTTATCTTTGAAAGCATCATTGAAGTGTTTTACTTGACGAGTTGTCAGCGACAATTTATTCGCCCCGCCGGTCATCTGATTGGATTTCAGTGTTATTGTGGTTCCGCATTTTTTTAGCTGATTCCGATTGCAATTTCTTGAGTTGACCGGGTGTTAACGCAACACTGATATAATTATATTTCATTATACAATAACAAATTTATCTAATTGTTACATGTTTTCCACTGGTACATCTATCACTCTCATTCTTCCGCCAATACATTCGAGTAGCATTGATTTATCGCTGAAAATAACAGCAAACGCTTTGTAATTAGCACCACCAACAGGGACTACACGAGCCCTAAAGTGCATATCAACGACGGACTGTCTTGTTAAATCAAGATATTCCAACGAAAAGTAATAGATCGGATATAAACTTTTAAAATCATGCTGTGATATTTGCAGACCAGTATCAACATTTTGATCACGTGCCATATATGTCAACAACCTGTGATACACGCGTGCAATATGATTGTTGTCGTAATCAAGTTGTATATCCTCGGATGGTTCCTGTTGGCCGTTTATTCTCAGCGAGACATCATTAACGCCTAACTGATCAAATATCATATGACTACGTTTTTGATTGTCTAATCGCATTCTATCCTGTAGCGCAATAAATATATGACGTGGAGCTGAAACATCTTGTCGCGCTGCCAGTTGCCATGTACATGTACCATTACTATCAGAATCTATAGTATCTGTACTCACTGATAACCAACTTATCAACGATTTTCCTCCTTGGTCCATAAATGATAGTAATCGCCCCTCCGTGGTAATTAATGGAGTCATTACTGGCATCCACAGTGATAGTTTTGATAAAATAACTTTACCGGCAGCAACATCATTACTACGCCAGATTGCATCATTATCAGTACCCTTTCGCACGAGTACTACCGTATGTTTTGCTCCATAGATAACTTTTCGGACATTTCTGCAGAATCCAAATATATGATGTAGTGGAATCGAGCATGAGAATCGTCGACGTTCTCCTTGTAGCATTAATTTGCGTGTTGGATATCCTAGATTGTATTCGGAATCAGCGCTTCCGACAATATCAAACGCAGCTCCTGGTCTAGCTCTGAGTTCATAGGTATCGGGTTGGTTGAGACCAGATGCAGTATCTTGAGGTGTCCATATTTTAATATTTGAGGAGTGATTAGGGTGATCAGTAATATCCTTAGCAAACATCATAGATGGACCTGCCGATCTTGTATAATCGTCGGAGTATCTTGCTAACCCTATTATTGTTGTGGCAACATCAACATTATTCTCAATGGTTTCAATTTCGTTTCCATCAATGAGATATCTAGCGCTGGTAAATAACGCCATGATCCCATTATTGACAAAACCCACTCGGACAAGTGGGTTATCTGCATATGGTGTATTAGCTACAACATCTGTTACAAGTTCTCCTTCTACTTCGATAAACGCTTCACACGGTAAAAAGTATTTACTAGTATCATGAACTTGAAGTTCGATTCTTGATCGAAGATTTGGTTGTATTGCGTGATAGGCATAACATTGATAATCGCGTACAGAATCATCCTTGCGCACTGGGGCATCCAGATCAAAAGCGCTGGATCAGGTGACCGTTTGAACATTTTATTAAATATTTATTGGTCTAAATCATCTACGTCGACGACCCCGTCGTGGTTTAAAACCACTTCCCGCTATCATATTTGCGGTTATGTTATCTTGGGCGTTAGTCACCAGTGACGCTAGTTTCTGATTCACTGCGTTATTTATTATTTTACTAACACTCGCGGGCATTTCCGTTGTAGATGGTAACGGTAACGACAGAGTCGTCAATGGTGATTTCCTTCGCCGTCGAACTAGCGCTATTAGTTTATCCTTATCGGCTGAAAACGCTTTCCCGGCAGCATCTCCAACAGCGCTAATACCCTTATCACGAATAACATCAATAGCTTTCATTGATAATTGTTTTGCTAGCGGCGCTACTTTTGGAGCCATTCTTGCAAATAACCCTGCAATTGTATTACCGAGACCATCACCATAGTACGCGTTATAAACTGGAAACCGTGAATTAACTACGTAGACGCTGGTTGGTTTGTCATGGTTGCAGTGTATGATCATCTTATTTAAATGATATTTATCTAATGCGATGACTTAGTCACTGTGATAATCCGTAGGATTTTCAACTAACTCATCAATGAAATCTCGATATATATCATTGCTCATGATACCGCCTTGAAATAACCGCCTGCAGATATCAGCTGCTTCATTAATTATTTCCGGTGAGTTATTTTCAGCTCGTTTCCCTCCGATGAGTACTTCTAATCGTGCTATATCATCAAGAACATTACCAGGACATTGAATTAGACCACTACCTGATATCCCTCTTGGGCTACTGGAATATCCATGTCCTGATTGTTCTTTTTCGTGAGTTATACCAGTTGCACCTTGTGTTATATCAAGAAGTTTTGATTGTTGTGGTAAATGAAGAAAACCAGGATCTTTTTCTATTTTTGTTTCAACTTTTTTATTGCTTTGATATAATCCCGATATATATCATTTTCATCCTTATCTCTTATTTGTTCTATTTTTGCAAACACACGGAATAATCCATCTTTCCATGTTTACTTGTCTACGGTTTTATAATGATCGCTGATATACTGTTCTCTTTAATTAAAACTATTAACGACGAATTCAGCCAATTTTTCTATATTGGAAAATCTTTTATTTTTTAATTCATCGAGTTTATCCGGAATAAATTTATCTTTGAATGAGATTCTTTCTTTTTTACCCTTTTCTTCTTTTCTGCAACAGCGCCTTGTTGTTCTTCAGGTGGTGGTGGGATAATAGGAATATCACCTGGTAGTTCAATTTCTTCTTCGGCAAGTGGTACTTGGAGTTCATGCGGTGTGATAAATGGTGGTCTACTAGCAAGTTTTTCTTCAAGTTCTCGTTCTCGTTGTTCTCGTTCTTGTTGTTTCGTTCTTGTTGTTCTTGTCGTCTTGCAGCAGTTATTATATCACCAGGAAGTGTTCTTAAAGATTTTTTTGTTTGTTTGGATCTTTTTGCTATTTTTTCAGTTTCCGCTGCTATTTTTTCAAGTTCACCAATAAGAGGTTTTTCTGTTCTTGGTTCGTCCTTAGGAACATCCCCCATATAGCACGCTCTACCCCCTTCGTTGCTGTGGTTATTGGTTTAAACAACTCTTCAGATCCCGCAGCAAAATCCGTTTGTGAACTCTGTCTAGCTTGCAGTTTATTCCTGACAGAGTCGCGGATTGGTATAAATCTCTTAATTGCGTCTAATCTTTCACGAGTCAATCTAGTCGTTAAAGCTTCGTTGACCATTATCAAAACAGTAAAGCAATTTCCAATTAATATACGATATAGTGATTTTGTCATCATCAAATAATTTCTACGTTTAAACCCGACTCAGATCGACACGTAACAAAAAAAACCCACTCACTAAAATATTTTTCAGTTAATTTAATTCCTTCTAACGCGCTATACTGTCATATCATTAGTTGTATCCAGCGGTTTTTTTCATTTTCTTGAATTAACGCCCGTATATTTCTAATCTTCGAATTAACCTCTTTTTTCAATTCATAATCTCGGCCCAATTCTTTTCGTATTCCTTCCACAATAGTAAATAACGGGACAAACACACTTACGTCACTACAGAATGCAAGAGAATCGCGAATAGAATTCTTGATTTTTTTATTAGCGCATATTTTCTTGGCAGCATATATTTGTTAGTAATAATACCGTATTCTATATCTTGAAAGTCAGACATAATTTGGTCAGGGTTTAAATTGTCAGATAATTTAATATCTTGGCTTTTCAATTTTGAAATTTCAGCTATAATCCTATTCATATTTTTAGAATTCATATATGATAATAAATATTTCTAATACAAAAAAACAAAAACAAATTGGGGTCAAATTTGAAGGATCATATCGAAGCAGTTCTTGGAAGTCATATCACAGCAGTTCTTGGAATTCATATCATAGCAGTTCTTGGAATTTGTATCATAGCAGTTCTTGGAATTCATATCACAGTAGTTCTTGGAATTCATATAATAGCAGTTCTTGGAATTTATATCACAAGAGTTCTTGGAATTCATATTATAGCAGTTCTTGGAATTTACTTCATAGCAGTTCTTAGAATTCATATAACAGCAGTTCCTGGAATTCATATGACAGTAGTTCTTGGAATTTATATCACATCAGTTCTTGGAATTCATATTATAGCAGTTCTTGGAATTCATATCATAGCAGTTCTTGGAATTACTGAAGAATCATATCACATTAGTTCTTGGAATTCCTATCATAGGAGTCTTGGAATTCATATAGCAGTTCTTGGAATTCATATAACAGTAGTTCTTGGAATTACTGAAGGATCATATCACATCAGTTCTTGGAATTCATATCATAGCAGTTCGTGGAATTCATATCATAGCAGTTCTTGGAATTCATATCATAGCAGTTCTTGGAATTCATATCATAGCAGGTCTTGGAATTCATATCATAGCAGTGCTTGGGATTCATATCATAGCAGTTCTTGGAATTCATATCATAGCAGTTCTTAGAATTCATATAACAGCAGTTCTAAATCAATAACGAACAGGTGTGATGACGTCAATGGATCGATCAAAAAGCCACGAACGAATCCATATACCTTTCGTGTATGAAACAAAACCGAATACTTAAAAGAAAAAAAACAAAAAAACTAAAAATACAATTATTTGTAAAACACTACATATTTTATTCGTTTTCTTACAAAATATATTATATTTCCACTGAGAAATAAACGGAAAAACCCATTGAGATCCATACCTCTTTCATAGGCCGTAAATATAGCTACACGAGTTATCTCCCTTGGTGTTATATAAAACATGATTAGACATAAACGAACTGTGTTTTTTGTCCAGTCCCTTTTGAAAAAGCTGATTGATAAATTCCTTCTGCTACTTTTCGTACTGAGGGTATACAAATATCAAAATATCTATCGGCTTCATTCATTGATTGGGATACAATTTCTTCGTTATTTGCTGTATTAAATGATTTTACAGACCTTGCATTTTTTGAGTATTTTCCAGTTTTCCCAGATGTAGTATTCTCACTCTGTGTAACAGTTCGTAAATTATCCAATTTGCTATTCTGAGGATTGGAATCAATGTGATCAATAACAAAACCATCTTCGATCAATCCGTTATGACACTGATACACGAAACGATGGCAGTAATATTTCTGCTTCCCAGCGTCAAACATCAAATACCCCATATTATTCACAACACCGACTGGCTTCTTCAATCTACGGTGTCTGACAATACCATCACTGGATGCCTCATAGTTTGGAATCGCAGGGTGTGGTCGGAATTCTTGGTTCATTTATATACTATAATATTGTTTGTCTAATTAATTATTTGGTTTAATGATAACATCACTTGAGAATCTTTCAATGTAGTCTTGAGGAGTTCTTATGATTTTGACACTGTCAGAGTCAGAGTCACTAATGGAGTTTTTAACTATTTTATCATAGTAGCGCTTCAACTCTCTGTATCTCTTACCAACACAACCGAGACACAATTGTGATATTCCTCTCACCCCTACCCCACATCTTATACATGGAATTGGACTAAGGCTTCCGCGTCGAACGCTTTGCATATGATACCCATAGAACTCCTTTCTGCATGATTTGTTACACGGGGTTACTGATCCAATCATAAACCATTTGCAATGATTCATTATATAATAAATTTGCTATTTAAATACTTGTTTTAATTATAATATGAAGGAGTTCAAGAGATTATCGAAAATTACGCCTTGGAAAAATTCTAAATTCAATCTCGATAGAGTCTCTGATAAGCCAAAGAGTGTAATAGGTGATAGAACCATCATAAGTAAAATTCGTGATTGTTTTAATGAATTCGAACACGATGGAGCATCTCACTGTTGGTCAACATTTCGAATTGATGGTAGCGTTGATGCTACCATGAATGACGAAAGAGCAGCCAAGATAATCTCACATCTTGGGCGAAAAAGGTATTTTTTAGAATAAAATTCATTATCCGTTCAGACACTGGAGATTGGATTATCAGAGATAAATTTGAACCCATCGTGAAGGATAAAAGAACTGTCACTGTGAGTCAAGATTCAAAACCAGCAATTCTAACTGGAATTGACAAACCATGCTACGAGAGATGTTATCCTGTAGCAGCAGTTGTTTATGGGATATATCCGTTAAATGATAAACCGAGTATTCAAAAACTAGCACCGATGAAACTGTCATTGTTGACTTCGTCAAGAATGAATTGTGTAGCAGAACGAATATTAGAACACTTCACAAATGCATTGCGTGGAAATAAATTGACTGATCTAAGACGTAAAAAAATAACCGAGTGGGGACTAACAGTAAAGGAGCGGGGGGGGGGGGGGGGGAGGGGCAACAATTCAAAATGTGGCAGCGTTAGAACGAATACTAAAATTCCCAATATCAGTAATGACCATAACCGTAGAAGTATTATACGAACCGAAATATAAATCGAGAGGAGCTCCAATCAAAATTATTGATCATAATGAACACGCATGGACATCTGCAGTAACAATATTTCCACGGGATATAACCATAAAATGTATACCCATGGAAATTTCCGGAGAAGAGAAACTATTTGATTTAATTCACCAGTTGAGTAAAAACAATCCTGTGTCAGTGTGGTTACTTAACTCCGAGGGCAGATTCGATCAATTTGTAAGACCCAATGGAGGATTATACAGCACTGAAGCCCTCCAACAGGCAATGAAAAAACTAGCTAGTAGTTTCTCGAAGAGTTTCGACGACGAGCAATTACTAACAAACTGTTTTACAATTCCGTCGGTTGCAGCTCATTTTGCGAGAAAGAGAAACACATGGAAACCAACAAAAACTGAATTTCTCACAGACATCAAATCAAGTTGTATAGAATTTAACCACGGTGGATTATGGAGTACAAAATACGACCGTGAAAGTATTATTTCGGTTGATATGGTCGCGTGTTATCCGGCGAGTTTTCTCGGGTACGGAGAATGCGCTGAATACTTCAAGCGATTTGGACATCCCACACATGAGATAGCCCGTGTTGCTATTAATGGACCACTGCCTGATTTTGATTTAACCGGATTCGCTCGTGTGGTATCATTTGAATTGGCCACAGGACTTCATCCGTGCTGTTATGTTTGGATTGGTAGACATATATCTGAAAAACACTGGATGCCAATAGTGCTATTACGGTATATGATTGATTCTAAAATGCTGTTATCGTTGATTGTCAGTGAAGCGATTATATCCTATCGAGCTCAGACTGAGGTCTGGTTACCACAACCCAATCTAGATAGTATAATCAGCGAACAACGAAAACAGTTTCCCGATCTTGACGAAGAAAATATCGTGAAATGGTCCAAACAGTTATTTAAAGTTAGAAATAAAGACGCAAAGGATCTCGGTAGAAGAATAATTTGTAAATTTACTCAGGGTGGAAAATACGACAATATAAGATATTCTTCACGGTTGATTATAGATAGCGTCGAATACGATTTTATAATCGCGGATGTAACATCTAAGGGTATATATGTCGATCGTAAAGACTCTTTCTTGTCCGTTGGAACAAAATTTGGTACAATTGTTACTTACGCAGACGGAGAAAAATCTTCAGTATACACATTTGAGGGCGTCTATGCTAGCTTATGCTTCTATCAATTTATTTTCGATGATAAATAGATTTCCTGACACCGCAGTTAGAGTAGTCACAGATTCATTTTATATAGACGCGAAACACAGCGAAGCAGCGACTGAATTCATTAATTCTGACGAGAGTTGGGGATCGTGGAGAATTAAGCGGGAAATACTGCGTGATTATTCCAAATCAGCAGATGTTACGATTGAAGATAAATATTTGAAAAATAATCAGATATCATAACTATCTAATGCACCGCTGATATCTGATCCAATATGTAGATACAAAACCGTTTATTTAAACGGCTGTGGCGGATCAGGAAAGACGACTCGTGCGATTGAGTTATTTCATGGGAAATCAAATATGAGTGTACTAACACCATCACACAGACTCGCCAGAGAGATGAAACAACGAGGGGTATCACAGTTTCTTTCGATGGAATGGCGATGAATGGACTCCTGAACGAATGGATGAGAAATTTATTCCTGAAGTCGTAATTTGGTATGAGATATGCACGGTGTCATTAGATGTATTACAAAAATTTCTTGATTGGTTATTGTTAGCGAATAGAAAAGTAGTAATGTGCGGCGATCATGGTCAACCACCACCATTTGTCGGTTTATCCCCACATGATTGGCTAAAGAGTTTTGTAGACTATTATGAAGAAATTAACACCGATCATAGAGCACTTGATGAACAATTACGCGAGTTCAAAAATCTAATCTGATAGAATCCAATGTGAAATAGCGCGTGAAATAATTTCAGAAACACCATTAAAAGATTTCTGGGAAGCGTGGAGACCAAACGATTTGATAGTAGCGAGTAGAAAAATAGTCAGAGACACACTTCAGATGCAGTTATTTGAATTGCATAAAGAAAAATTTACAACACTTCCAGTACCGTTGTGTTATAGGCCTTCGGATACACGAAAACATAATATTGAAGTTGATATTCCAGGCTTGACAGAGTCAAGAAAGCAGAATTTAGTGTTAAATGATATTGTATTGGTTGATAACAGCGTCGTCGAAGATGCATTGCGTGCTGATAAATCCCAGTGGACCTTTGGTTACGCAGCGACGATACATTCTTCACAGGGATTGACTATATCAGATACAATTGTTTGGATGGTGGATAATCACATCGAGTGGTCAAATTTAGTTTATCTCGCAGTGTCCAGAATACGAAGAATAAATCAACTTCGAAGAGTTTAGATGATAATGACACTACAATAAGTGATATTGTCAGCGTTGACAGCGTCAATTACATAATCAGAAAAAAAACTTTCTGGTTATAAACAGCAGGATAAAAAAAATAATAGAGAATTTGATATTAATGCTGAATTAATAATTACGCTGAAGCAACAACAGAATAATCACTGCGCGAGTTGCAATTATATAATGCGTTGGTGTTGGTCGGATAAGGATTCTCGACAATTTACCGTAGACAGAAAAAATAGCAGTATTGGTCATACCAGGGATAATGTGATGTTGACTTGTCTTGAGTGCAACAGACGAAGAGGTGCTAGCTAAGACCACGCGGAGGTAATTGAGTCTCCTCGGGTATCACCTGCAGTTGTTCACGAGTAAATCCGCGCTGAGGAGCGGTCAAATCCAGTCTATAGATTGCTGGTCTACCCGTAGATCGTGTTATACTAGATATTTTATGCGCGGTGACACTCCAAATAGGACCAGTAGCTCTTTTTTTACCACCTTCAAGCTCTCCTGGTTCATATAAATACCTAACAGTGACCTTGCCGAATATTGGTTGTTTTGAAAAATCTTTTTGTAGTTTTACTGGTATAGACTTCCTTTAAATCGCGTTGTTAGGTTTCATATTAATTGTTCGAGTAATCTCATTATTTAGCGCGGTAATTACGCCTGGTAATCTCTTGACCCATTCACGGGATCGTTTATCCTGAATAAATTCTTTCGCGTATTGATATCCAAATAACCGCTGAGCAAGTGTACGATTAAATCGTTCAACAATTGCCTGATCGCGATGTAGTGCAGTATGCCCTCGTCGTATGGTGACATTTTGATACTTCATTGTTGATAACACTGCGCCTTGAAATTCCTTGCCAGGATCAACTTGTAACAGATTTGACCAGCGCAGAGGACCCCTTCGATAAATCCTTTCAAATGAAGAAGCCACTTCAGTTGATGATTTTGTCTTTAGCGGTTCTGCTTGTTTGTATCGACTCGCAACATCAACTACAGTTAACGCGTATTTGTAACCACCATCATGCGGCAGTAATAATATATCAGCCTGATGAACTTCATTAGGAACGGTCACATCAAAATGTGAGTAGTTAACTTGTTTAGGCGGTGGTAGATAAATTTGCTTTATTGCCTGTTTGGATAACCAATCCGCTGCAGTGGTATTTTTCACCTTCGCGGCGTTAGCGAGTTTACCAGTTGCTGCTTTGCTCATCCAGTCTCCTTTTGGAGAATAATAAATAGATTCCATGTTGTTATTAATTACCGGCACCTAACATCAATTTACCTTTCATAGCCGATATTACTAACCATGAAGCCAACTTTTCTTTGAAGGATTTATCGGTGATAGAATTCAGCGCGTGAATTAATTTCACATCTGCGATATGTCTGTGTTGCAGATTGCTGCTTTTATAAGCAACATCATGAGCATGACACGCTTTATCAATGGCGTTTATTGGTTCTTCACCACGTCGAGGTTGGTTTTGATCATCGAGTCTGATATCGAGTCTAGTTCCGGGTCCACAATAACTATACCCTGGAAGATGTTTTTCTCCTGGATACTTTGCCCATGGTGTTTCGGGGAGTTTAGTTAGCTTGGCTGCAATATCACCTCCTCGTTTTTTTTAAAATCCTTGGAAACAAATCTAAATTTTTTGTACTACATTGTACACACTTACCAGAAAGTGCTGATCTGTTATCGCTAGTTGTAATCGTCGTCAAGTCGTTTGATCCAGTACGCTTCTTACATTTCACACAATATAGATCCATAATATATTTCTTATAACATGAATGTAATTGATTATTCAGCTACCCGACGACGGGAAAATATTAAACACCATTCGATGTTGCCGAATTCAATTAGAATGATTATAATCGGACCATCTGGAAGCGGCAAGACACAACTGCTACTTAATTTGATAACGAGATGGATGAAATGGAAGAAGTTGTATTTGATAGCCCCGAGTGTAGAAAATCAGAGATGTTACAACGTGTTAAAGTATGCTAACGAGAGAGCAATATAAATCAACGGCGAGGGTTGTATTGAATTTATAATCGATATTGAAGAAGCACCGAGCATTGATGATATCGATGGAAGTATTAACAACTTAGTCGTATACGATGATGTGATGTTAGACAATCAAACGAATCCTGCTAGGATATTTTCCAGAGGCAGGCATAAAAATACCAACGTTATATGTGTCACTCAACGATAAACTCAAATACCAAAAGTGATCAGAGATAACTGCAATTTGCTATGTATGTTTAACGGAGTTGACAACCATACACTACGAAATATTTGGTTAACTTGGTACAGCGATATGGATTTTAATCAACTTAGAAATTTCTTTAGTCACGCTCAGTCAATCCCACATGGATTTGTGACGATAAATTTATCAGATCCTCGGACGCGATATCGTGTCGGACTTGATAAAACATTCGGTTAAAATCGTTTACTGAATCTCGTAAAAAAATTGTTAACCCATAGCAGCAGAGAGGGTGAATTTCAACGACAATGGCGTCTTTTTTTTGCCAAATGAACCCTTACGAGGAAGCGTTAATTTACCAAATAGACCTTTCTTTTAAATATTTACTAGGAAGCCTCAATTTGTCAAAAAGACCTTTCTATTAAATATTAACGAGAAGGAAGCCTCGTTGACGCCTACAAAGTTGGTCTGTTCACCCCCTCTACTACTTAAATACTTTTCCTAAAAGGACACACATAGGCTACCCTTGAAATAGACGCACTTGGAGCAACCGCGGATCTTGTCGGGATTCAATCCACACGTAATGATAAAAATCTATGATTATATAGTGCCGACAGATGATAAGAATGGCTGTAACACTTCAAGCTATGTTTATCACATTCATACAATTTAGAAAATATAGAGAACCGAATAACATCAGCGCTTTAGTAACAATTATCTTGTTTGTTTTTTCTCTTACACAACGTATGTCTGAAAATTGGACATATGGGGGTTATATAATAAGAGACATAAAATAACACAAATCCCTTATTTCATCAAGCTGTTGTGTAACGAAGATATTTTGAATATCTTAGTTGTTCCTAATTAGAGTTAGTGTTGTCTTGAATCATATATGAAGTGGCATGGCAGTTAAGAAAATTAATTTGCGTTGCAGCATAACACTACAAAACATACTGGTGACACGATTTGACGCTCAGACCATAAACTACAATCATATTACATTGCCAAAAATACCAGAATTAAAGCGGAATGTGTAAGGTTTCTAAGCCACTTTCAGAAACGATATGGTAAAATCTGAGATGAAATCAAGTATATGATTGTATTGCCTGCGAGGAACCACAGGAAACGTATTGTCATTCAATATGACGATATCTACGATAACACAAAGAATTCAAGAGTTGGGAAAATACCATTTCACTCGGCAAGAATTGCTGTTTCGT
Organism: Unio delphinus; assembly: GCA_029339505.1. NCBI lineage: Eukaryota > Metazoa > Mollusca > Bivalvia > Unionida > Unionidae > Unio > Unio delphinus. Next base: position 1,507,597 of record JAQISU010000094.1, on the reverse strand, counting down.
TCAGTAGAAAATGTATTTCAAATTCACTAGGCAGTTAACGTGGAATCTACAATTAACTTATCCACATATGGTAAGCGCCATGTTTCACAGGGACTTGATCAATGATCATGTAGTGAAAATGCGACCGTTCACATCATGGTCAACAGAGGGTCAATTAGAACGTAAAATTTAATTTCATATGACGTAGAAATATGACATAAATAGATTCTAGGTACCTCTAAGGATTCATAAGGAGTATGTTCCATACTGTTGTTTTTATTTTCTATTGCGCCTATCTAAATTAATAAGAAAGATTCATTGTCACGCAATTATTCATTTATCAACAAATGACGAAGAAACATATACATACTTAATTTCTTCCATATTAGTGTTAAAGCTTATAGAGGCAAATGTTCCGATTCAATGAAATTTCACGGGATATTTTAAAACGGATTTTAGAAAGAGACAGCTGTACATCCGGTCCGTGTCATATAGTCGTTATTCAAAGGGAAATGTTATAAGGTAGTTCAGAGATTCCTACCGACGAAACGAATGTTTTTGTTAGAAAACATTTTGAATAAAACACTTGAATGATTGGCCTAGTGAAATTAAGGCATACATCTTGGAAATAATTGGCATTTAAAGTGACAACCTTGGTCGAAATTCTTCTGTCAGAAATTGCTTGAGAGAGAGAGAGAGAGAGAGAGAGAGAGAGAGAGAGAGAGAGAGAGAGAGAGAGAGAGAGAGAGAGAGTCTTCACTTTGAAGACTGACTATTTGATAAGGATCCGAAGCAAAGCTGTTTATTTCTCAATGCAGTTTCTCGAAACCACGATATTTGAGTTTGAGTGTAGCAAGTGAGCAACCGCGATATAACAAGGTGTTCAGCAAAATGAAGTCCAACCATAGGATGTTATAAAATCGTCACATTAGATTTAAAGGCCATTGTCACCCATTTTTAAGTTGTTTTTTTTAAAACACACTTTATTAATCGTATATACCTTGATGACCAAAGCAATTACAATAATACATGAAATTTAGCATGCTTATATTTCATTTCTTATGTAAATATGTATAATTATTAGTATAGTTTACTATTACCAGAGAATTACTACTAGTTATACACTAGAGAATTAGTACGACAGTGTACTAGTATTACACATAAACTGCCAGGCACTGAATGTCATTTTAATGGTAAAAGAAAGAAAGTCGAACGTAAATTGTTTTCTTCAAGGTTGAATAATTTTATTGTACTTCGGAAGCGTGAATACTTCGTCAGGACAATTTCAGCAAGGTGGTGTTATATTCGATGCACGTGGATCTTGTAATGGCTTCACTGGGTTGGGCTCACTGTCGACACTTCATAGGGTGACATACGAACTTACCAATATTTATATTACACATTGTTGGGACTATTTTTGATATCATGACTTTTTGTAGCGCAGGACTGACTATCTGATGCAAATGACAGTTCTAGTTTTCAAGCGACAGCTACTTTCATTATAAAATATGACAACTTATCTATCTATCTAACTATCTATCTATCTATATATATACCTACCTACCTACCTACCTACCTACCTACCTACCTACCTATCTATCTATCTATCTATCTATCTATCTATCTATCTATCTATCTATCTATCTATCTATCTATCTATCTATCTATCTATCTATCTATCTATCTATCTATCTATCTATCTATCTATCTATCTATCTATCTATCTATCTATCTATCTATCTATCTATCTATCTATCTATCTATCTATCTATCTATCTATCTATCTATCTATCTATCTATCTATCTATCTATCTATCTATCTATCTATCTATCTATCTATCTATCTATCTATCTATCTATCTACGTCTTCCTACGACCACAAAAACCAAACAAGCAACATATTTCTTTTTTGCAACAAATATCGTAGGCTTCATGCACCGATCGAATAGGGGTGTCAGGGTGGGAATGTGGTCGGGAGCCAGTACTAAGCCATAGCGATGTAACGTGGGGTTCTGAAAGGGGTTTATATGCTGCCATGTTAACTAAAATGTTGCTATTGGAAAGATAAATATTGTTAGAACCAGTCGGTCCTATCTTACAAACCTATCAAAGACTGAGTGTGGTTTTCGTATGATAGGGTATGAACTTAATTCCAATTTTGGTGTGAGAAATGTTAACAATAACATCGTTTACGTAAACACGTCTGATATGGTTTAAGCATATATTCATCGTCTTTTTTACTCAGAAATAAATGAAATTAATTGCTAATGCTGTGCGGAGAGCTGTTGCAAGATATTTGTTTCGATTGAACCTGATCCCGATGATATTTTACCACTGGATAGACATACTAGCAAGGGACACACGCACACACACATACACACGATCAAAGTTTGAACGTATTGTAGGTATACAGTTACTTACAATGTGTTCTACTTACAAAATAATTTTATGACTATGTGCAGTTATACTAGGAAGAGAGGGTATTAATTACAGAATTGCAACCTGTGTACTTTTTTGGACAGTACTGTGTGTAGCATTTAATTTGTTTTCGTTCTGGACGTTTACATTTGCATCCTGATATTTAGTAACACTTTATGACAGTTGAGGTTTGATTCAAGAATCAGTGGTAATGAAAGAATAAGAGGCGGGAGAATCAATATGAAAGCGTCTTTACAGCGCTAAAGGGATCTACAACAACGTTGGAAACTCACGCTCATTCCTATACTTTGTTCATGTGTACAGTACCAACATTAAATACATGAGACTTCCTTGCGTCAACATGTAGATCAGGAACATGTGTGTTTATATCACGTGACCTGGTCTAACCGTTTACAGGTATTTATTTACTGTAAATATGTTCTTCGGATGACTACTTTTGTGGGTCAATATTTTTACAAAAGACACCTTAGCTGTAAATAGGTATCATACTATAAAGTATAATAGATTATGAAGAGAGAGAGAGAGAGAGAGAGAGAGAGAGAGAGAGAGAGAGAGAGAGAGAGAGAGAGAGAGAGAGAGAGAGAGAGAGAGGCGTGTGATTGAGCTAAACGCTTATTTGTGTGTAAATATGAACCGCGGTTGGAATTATAAAGTAGGTACTTGCAAAGTCTTTACTATAGTCAAATATATACGCATTTTTTGCATACAGTTCAGAACACATAGGTGTTTCACACGTGTGGTCATACTTAGGCAAACCAGGTTTGCAACCGTTTGACTGCAAATGCTACATACCGTATATACTCAAGACTATTATCGCAATCATCACCCGTCAAATGTTTAATGCAGAAATACAATTTTTAGAATGAATTTCTTCCTCTGTTGAACCGGTGTATTGATGTGAGAATCTGCTGTTTAAAAGCATTGCGTAGAACTCTATATACGTGGAACTACTTTTGAGCACATTAATGATATTCTAATTGCAGAAACAATTCTATGTTTATACACATTCGTGTGTGTGTGTGTGTGTGTGTGTGTGTGTGTGTGTGTGAGAGAGAGAGAGAGAGAGAGAGAGAGAGAGAGAGAGAGAGAGAGAGAGTATTCAAAAGTTGATTTTTGCAGTCAGTCTGACGCCTTTAAACGTATGCAGCTACATATTTTTCTGTCCCCAACTGGAACTTTACATTACTAAATTCACATAAACAATCTCTATATAAATACAAGAACATCAAAATTATGGCTGCAGCCTCGAAGATAATTGTAAATGTTTGTGTAATCATTACTACAGCGCACCCTTCAGAAAACTCAGAATGTCTGCTCAAACAGGGACAATTTCGAACTGGCAGATATGGCAGCAATAAACGTTATAGCTAAGGCTTTGTGAAAATCATATTGAACATGCGAATATCATTTTAGTTAAGTGCCTACAGTATATACTAACGTACGTGTAAACCTTACTAAAACTTCTGAATAACGCAGGTATATTCAATTGTTAACTTCTGGTAATAAGAAAGTATTGAATTGGGAAGGGAATAAATCTACATCCATACTAGCAAACTGAAGTTAGATATTGCAACAAATACATTTAATCAAAATTAAAACTTCATAAAACGTTATCAAGTATACAGTCCTACCTGTAAATGCAATATATGACTATTAAGATCACCTGGTTAATTTGAATATACTTTCCAATTTGCTTCATGATTCGCATTAATTAGTTTCTTCTAAATACCATGTATATACATTCTACACCTCCGTTATGATATCAAAACTAGTTTAGCTTTAATAGGTAAATATGAATTTCATTAGAATTAACTCGAGTTTTACATTTCCAACGCTTACTAATAATGAACATTCAATTATTCCGATTCTGAGTGTTTTTCTAGACATTCCTATGAAATATTAGCTCTCGGAAAAACTGCATCTAGTCCCCAGACGTTCTTACCACGTAACGCTTGCTATGACCACATATGTTGGACACATTATTAGTGACTGGTAAAATTTGAAAGCTTTTGTAACAAAGAGTTATAAAAAGGGGGTTCTTATGTAATGGAAGCAATCGATTAACTTTTCCTGGACTAATCGAGTTACCCAAGCAATGCAATCGACCATTTCTTTCATTTCCCACAATAATGAACCTTTCTTGATCATAGGCAATAAAGTTACCCGAGACGAAAATAGGTTATCGTGTTATATCGATACTAATATCGGTTATCTATCTATCTATCTATCTATCTATCTATCTATCTATCTATCTATCTATCTATCTATCTGTCTGTCTGTCTGTCTGTCTCTCTCTCTCTCTCTCTCTCTCTCTCTCTCTCTCTCTATATATATATGTATATATATATATATATATATATATATATATATATATATATATATATATATATATGCAAAGGTAGTGAGAAAATATTCTTTTTAATATAATGTTTATTAATGTTTACCTCAGTGATGTTTCGTGTTGGATACTTTCACTAAACATAAATATTTTGTTAGATAGTGATTTGGTTAAATATATTTAATACAAATAAATGGTTTAAGACAGTTATTTTTTGGGGGGTGAATAAACCAGAGACACAAGAGTATGCTAAATATTTGAGCTATACTAGCACCACTATTTCCTATCTCGATGTCTTTTTTTGATGGGAACCTTTCCAAATATTCGATGGCCATAATTCACAGTAAGTTTATGAAAGTAAAATAATTCTTTCTTCAGGGTAAATCGGAATTAAATCAGTGAATAGCTAATACTACTACTACTACTATTACTACTACTACCACTAATTAACAACTTCTTCGTCTTCTTTTTCTTCTTCTTCATCACAATCTTCCTCTTTTTTTTTCTCTTCTTCTTAATATTATTATTATTATTATTATTATTATTAGTAGTAGTAGTAGTAGTAGTAGTAGTAGTAGTAGTAGTAGTAGACTGTTACAAATTGTATTCAGTTGTATAATCAATCTCACATCTTTTGAATCTCCATACGATGTGCAATATAGAAGTAAACAGTTTACTAAATTAATAAAGGACACACATACACCCTCAAGCATCAAGTTCAATCAACGCCGTCATATTTACGACACAATATAATAAACTACCATAATTATTCACAAGGATTAGTCGGTGGTAATGAAGACTAAACCATTTTAAAGACAGAGTATGCATATAAATATGTATTATTTATTATGTTTTGGCGTTCAAATGAAGGCGTACGTTTTAAGTGAAGACTGTAAGCAGTCAGATAGTGACAGTCAAACGTGCACAGATTTCGCGTTAGGCAGTAAATATAAGAAGTTGTGTAGAATTTAATATATTTTCTCCTCATTTTTTATTTTAGCGGCACTCGAATATATTTAAACAGAAGCAGGATGTCGGCACCTTTTAAGCTAGGTACAAACATGCCATTCATACAAGTTAATAACAGTTTAATTGTAATTGAATTTGGTGATCTTTAAAAGAACAGGGGTGCGCGTGCCAATTGATTTATAGCCCTAAATATAAGAAGAAGCCATTTCAAAGGCAAAAAATCAAATGATGCTGTTAATTGTCCATCAATAACATTGAAAATTACTATTTTGGAAATCAGCTCCCAAACACCCACCTCGGAAATTCAATTAAACCAGATATGCGACTGACTTTATAATTCAAACAAGATGCGCACATTTCTGAGATTTGCATAAGCGTTACTTTTCTAGATAAGATATAATTTCAACATATGTGCGCAATATGACTAGATTTGTGCACATATTCTAGCATTACGTTTACGTTTGTGGATATATACATCCCGTACCAAGATTATGTACACAAGTATCGTGTTTTGTAAAGTGAACAAAACTGAAATCTCAGGCGTCACGTATGCTGTCTTTTATCTAAGACACGTCTAGGATACAACACACATTTTTTATTGTTATTGTCAGGTTAGATTTAAAGATATTTTTTTTTCACGCAAGGAAACATTCTGCCACTCGGGGAAGACCTGTGTGTATTGTTAATAGATACTGTCATTTTTCATTTGATTTAGTTCATACCCATAGTCAGTTTAGATAACAACGCGAATAATTTATACCCTCACTAAGAAATTGATTTTTTGTACCCCCAGTATAATGCCAGAAAATGAAACGCCTGTTGTTACCAGGAATAGTGGGCAGGTTATAACTGCAAAACCAAAGGCAGTCTTACCAATGATAATATCTGTAACATCGCTGCGAGCTTTTATTTATCGTATAATTCAGACTGAATTCATTTCATATGTGGTCTGGATCTAGAAGGAATGATTCAAAGTTTGGGGTTAGGCGTCCATCTCTGCGCTAACACCTCTTCAAACAGGCAAAAAGATTGCCTAGATAAAAAAGCTAGGCTAACACGATTAAGGTACAATATTCCTTAGAAAACATCAGCTTGCCGGCATTTGATTGTTTCACGAACTTTACAAGATACATAAGAAAAGGACTATACTTTTTAAAGTGTATTAAGCATAAACAATTGTTACTTTATGACTCGACCAAGCATATCACTATCCAGCTCTCAAGTATATACTTTAAATAGTATATATATATATATATATATATATATATATATATATGCGCGGTCCTTGTTGGTCCGGGAGACGACCGATCCGGTATGATAACTTCAGATATGTTCAGCATTATCAATGTGTTTTGGGCAAAAGTCATCTGGCGGAGCACATCCTTCTCCAGACTAATGAGTTGCCAGAAGGGAATGTAGTACACCGTCCAACTGCTTTGGGTCTCTACTCCGGACTTTTTTTTAACGTTTACTCCCTTAGCCATTTGCAAACCATAGCTAAACTGCAAGGCAGCAGGAGACTGGTATATGGGCGGGTTAGCCCATTTCCGGAGCAGATAGACCATCTGACACTGCTGTTGTCCAGAAGGACGGAGGTGACAAGTATGCTACTGGTACTTTGCATACAATCAGAGCGAGAGACAGCATTGCCATCGCCATCTGGAACATTAGAACTCTGGTGCAAACTGGAAGACTCCAAGAGTTGACACATGAGATGCAAAACTACACATGGCAAACACTGGGACTCTGTGAAGTAAGATTGAAAGCCCTAGGAGAACACCAAACTGCAGATGCGCATATATTATACTATTGTGGAGAGTTGGACAAGTCCATAAATGGAGTAGGCTGCCTTGTAGGCAAAGACATCAAGGGATCTGTGCTTGAATGTCGCTCATATCTAGCAGAACCATCTCCATTCGTCAGAAGGCATCTTCTTTTAAAGTCACAATTATCCAAGTATATGCTCAAACTACTGATCATGATGATGAAGACACAGAGGAGTTTTACATCAAACTCCAGGGTATAATAAACATGATAAGTAAAAAAGACATCCTCATCATCCAAGGAAACTGGAATGCCAAAGTTTTCAAGGATGCTCTAAATTACTGAGATGATCATTGTTGACCTTGTAATGAGCTTACCAGTGAAAGAGAAAGACGGCTGCTCGAGCTCGCAAGCTACAACAACTTGGTACTAGCCAACACCCTGGGCCAACATAAAGGTTTACGATGCTGGACATGGCACGCACCTAATGGCACCTATCATCACCAGATCGACTACATACTGGTTCAAAATCGTTACCAATCTGGCAGCAATAGAGGAAAAAGAAGAACGTTCTCAGGTGCTGATGTTGATAGCGATCACGACCTCGTCATTATGAACTTCCGAGTGAGATTGAAGAAAATTAACAAGCCAATGAAAATCAGGCACAGATTCAACCTTGAACAACTGTAGGACCTTAACATTTGCAATTCATTCCAACCAACAATTCAAGGAAAAGTTGCTCCACTTCGTGTGATGGATGTGGATGTTAAAGTGATGACAGGCACTTTCAACACAATCATGACACCATCAGCCAAGGACATCAATGGCCTCCATCGCCCCCCCAAAAAATACCCTGGGTTATTTAAGAATAAGGACTTCTGAATCTCCTTGATGCCATAAGAGACCTCAGAAACACCAGACACACAACAGGGGCAATGGAGTACCGAGAAATAATATCAGACAAAAACAAAGCAAAAGAAGATTGATTGGACAAAAGTGTACAGAAGTAGAGAGCAGTCTGAAAGAGAATAACAGCAAAAATGCATTCCAAATTGTGAAAGACCTCACCAGACAGATCAGGACTCAGTACCATTCAAGACAAAAATGTAATATCGATAATACATTTGTAGAAACCCAATCGAGCATTGATGATCTTAAGTGATTAAAATACGGAGACTCCAAATCAGTGTAATTTAAAATTGTGCAAAGTTTACTTCAATTTGATCAAAACAAACTCTTTATCGACATATAAACGTTTTTTTATTTATTGTGTGAAATTGTTTCCTTGACATCTTTGATGACTTTGTCGGCGTGATGTACCTCTGTTTGGGTAACCAATCTTCAGTCTGCTTCCTATACGACATTATTACTGTCCGACAACGATAATAATATGTTACAATCAAGCACATATCGAAATAAGGCTATTGGTGCTTTAAAAAGTACACTTTTGTTGGCGAAAACGACGTATGTCCCATTAAGTCGTAGCAGTATTCTAGTCATTTGAAATGGGTGGAGGCGTGAAGTAGAATGTAAAACGTGCGGCCATTCACTAGCCAGTCGAAAGAAGGAAACGGGAGCATGGCCGTATGTACATTACTGCAGGTTGCCTGTAGGCGACCAAATCATTCAGCGAAGTACTGATTAGAGGTCTATGGCATCGCATAAAAGTAAAGAGAAAAAGCACATGGCGATTCAGAACAGACTAATGAAGAATTAGCGAGGATTCCGCCATACTTGATAAGGGAGGTAACAACCTCCTGGTTATTTGAAGGTAACACAATTGGTGTTATAATTTTCCTGAGTAGTTGTTGCACTGAAGAAATTACGATGGCAGGCCATGCCATTATTGAAATGCAATTATACACCGCGGAAACAATAAATCTGTAGGTAGTGAACCCGATGTAGAAGATGCATTTTCCTTGAAATCCCGTTTCATAATTCTCTAGCATTAAATTCTAACCTTGATCTTTGTTTTGCTACCGTTTAAATTATAATGACCCTAATTGTATATATTGCGTGATACTAAAATAAGTACGAGTTTGTAAGGTTAAACTAATTGGTTACATTTTAAAAACTGATGTACACTTTGTGCAAATAATTTATACTTGAAGGAGTACAAACATACAGTGTTTTACTCTAATTGGATAGCGTAATTGCAGAGGTGGCTTATATATATTTAGTAGAAGGGACCGACCATTAAGATTTCCAGTTTGGGTTGGAAACCTTTTTCGATATAATCTACACTAATTCGTACAAACCTAAGCTATCTATCATCTTACAAAGGCTGAATAAAATTATATTCTTGTCTCAGACCGATGATTTCGAATTATTGTTAGGACATTCTAAATTATACTTGGCGGAAAAATTGCAACTATATAGTGTGAATGTAGCACCAGTTTGGTAATATGGAATAGCAATGATGTGATAACTTAGCAAAATGTGACTTGTATTAGTATCGTAGCCTCCTGCTGAGCCCTCTCCCTCCCATATATTCTCTGGAATGCAAAGAGTGGTATTTTGGCCGATTCACACTGTTTTAAAAATAAAATGTCTCGAATAATTTGTACGTGTATGGTTTTACTCCCACCGGTCGTTTTATGCTGCAAGACAGACAACTGTAGAGACCATCAACAACTTGAATTCGACAGACATCTGCATAACCACGTATGGGAATGTTGCTCTGATTCCTTTCGGAAATATCTCATGGTGTTGGTATTAACCAATTGTATATGATGGCGACTTTAATCCCAAGGTCGGTCACTCGCTTGGTCAGTCTTCCACCAAGAAAGCATCGAGTACCATCTAAGGAACATACATCTAGGACGAGATGGAATCATTAATTCCCAATCCAGGACCAGGGTGTGATAAGACATAAGACGCTATATTATGAATGGATGAGAAGCCGAAGTACCTACGCAAATAAAAATAATTTATCGCTAATATGGAAATTACGTTGCAAACAACAGCATCGGAAAGACCAAGACCCATGCTTATACATTGGACTGGATGTGTTCCGGTTGTTTGGCACTCCGCACTCTGGTCAATGAATTAAGCAAAATACGGTGTATGCATTATTGCATACGGTAGTGTGGCTCTCGTTCCCTTCCAAACGAATAATTAAGAAGCATGTGGAGCCTTTAGATATCCATCACAAAAGAAATTATAGTCATTTGCGTGTTAAATTTGTGATCAGTCAGTCGGTCAGTCAGTCTGTCTACCCATCTTTGACTTGTAAACTGCTAGAATGAAAATAAATACAGCAAGAAAACCCATCTTGTGGACCTTGAGTGTGTTTGTAGCCTCTGTAGTATGTCAAGGAACTCTATACAGACCATCTTTCTTTCCAGCTGGCCGCAGTACATTTTTAAAATGTGCAACAAACTTGTCATATCAGCTTTGGAGGAAGATAAAATGGAGGACAAAATGAAATTGGAAAGCGCGATGCTTAAGACAAATTCGTGCGTGTTTTAAAACTAAAATCAAGGGGTCCAAATTCATTACAGAGCATCATAATCAAGCTTTGTCCTGACTGAAGACGTGGACGTGGAACTTCAGCAGCAGTAACCACAAATGGCAGCAAGGGCCAAAACTGTTGCAGTCAAATTAGAATAACAAAGACGACTACAGCGGCAGACCTTGTAATCTCTCAATAATAATAATATTGGGGCAGTAAGTCTAATACCTCTAACACTACCTGTCTATATCTATTCATGAGGTGGAGATAGATGGAGCAGAAGATGTCTTGTTGAACTAGACAAGATATCTGTGAACATTAGCTAGGTGTACTACAGAAAACAGCCGTTGTCAGAGATATCCGAATGTAAAGAAGAGAAACCTACAACTAAATGATTGCCACAAAATACGTTTGAATGCTTGTACATGCTTGTCGATCCCCACCAGAAGATCTTCAATAACACTTCTGTTTGGCATAGGCAATTTGTGAAAAGTATAGCGTGTTTGCTAAGTTAAAGTGTGTGGGTATCTCACTTCCAACCATCGTGCAATACGTTTGTAATTCTCGGTGATAATACGGATCTGTGTTAAACATTAACAAGTCTTATTTTAGTAACCCCCTCTCCCCACACCTCCAATCGATGTTTTCTTTGTATAATATGTGCGAGTTCGCTTTATGTTAGGATGCTTTTCTTAATACCCGTGCTTCAGACATATAGAGCAGAGCGTTTACTAGTCATGCCCTCCATCACCGATCATATAAGAGCAAGGAATACGAATGATAACTGTTTAACTTGGGGTAGTTAAGGGAGGCAGTCGATTTGACAGAAAAGATCAAGTACCTACTGAAACAGATGGAAACATGGGGTATACAGTTTGCAGAAAACTGGATTCACAACAGCCAAGTTGACTATCAGAGAATTAATTAAGGAGAAAATGAAAAGATTAAGAGAGACTGGGAGAAGAAGAGAAACGAATGAAGATGCAGAAAAGAGAAATGAACTTTAAGCACCCTAATCCAAAGTGGATGGATGGGTGGATGGATGGATGGATATATAGATAGATATATAGATAGATAGATAGATAGATAGATAGATAGATAGATAGATAGATAGATGGTTCTAAGAATCTTGCACTCGCCATTTTTATAATCCTTTGATATTGTAGCCATTTATTTCAAAGATGTACCTGGTAATATATTTGTTTAGCATGCCTATGACGTTTGGATAACAAATCCAGCACATTAAACAGAATGCTACAACGAACTCAAATACATTAATGACGCAAGATTGAATGATATGAAACATATATTGTTCTAGGAAACCGTACAGAAATGGTTTCTTTGAAATACAAACTGATAATTGACGACAAACATCCAGATTTCTAGGTTAATATATCTGGATAAATCTGTCACAGAATTAGGAGAAAATTGAATTTATTTCTTTTCCTTGAATTACAAACTAATCTCACCATTTTTTTTTGTTTCGTCGTACATGCGTTATCTGGGGTGAATAAGTGCTTTTTCAAGGTAAGCGGCGTGTAAAGATTTGCATGTGCCTGACTTCGTATCACTTGAAGTCAGGAACATTAGAATCACGGGGTGCACGGTAATTTTGCCGTGAATTCTGCTCACCTTTTTGAGGATATATAAGGCAGAATGTTTATGATAAATATTACGGGACCAAAAGTATCTTATCACTGAAAAGATAGCTCGTCATTCTATCTCCAGCCAAAGGGGTGAGTGTTAAATTTATATTTCGTTTTATTGTGAATTTTATTCAGTTTATCATTTCATGTAATGATGCCTTTATTACAATGCAGATTTAAACTTGGAATATTTGGAATTACTAGTCACTATTAGACTTTAAATGCAATAGTGTAATCTAAGTTGTAGATTGTTTTAGAAAAAACTATTATTAGTTTGGTCTCTTTATTGTAGCTGAAATTGTTGCTGATTGTAGCTGAACGTCTCTGAACGTATCTGATTGTAGCTGAACGTCTCTGAATGTCTCTGAATTGTAGATGAATGTTATTAATTGAGCCATTTGATTGTGAGATCAAATTGAGGTATCTGACTGTCTGTTTGTCGGATTGTCTGTCCGTCTACATCTGTCGTTATGTGTAAATATCCGAAAATCTAGAAGTCTGAGTGTCGGAGCTGTCTAGAGGTGTAAACATCCGGGGTGGCATCTAGGTATTGGGACCGGTGGTTCTAGTAGATGCTGTATGCTGTCTGTACGTATAACTGTGGTGGATCCGTGAAGGGCAAACGGCCGATAAAAGTATTGGTCAACCCTAGGTATTCGGGGAAACTGGGCGGCGATTCAACAGTTGGTGAATCGTACGGTTATACAGGGTCGAGACACATGTGTGTGTTGCAATTGTAGTACAATTGAATACATTGTTATATTTACAAAGTTACTTCAAATCACAGTAGTATTTCAAGAGATTACATGAGTCTCAATAAAAGTTAGCAACTTGATTAAATACATGTATATGCTCGTGCTAGTTGTCGCAATCCATACGTGCGATAGTATAGTTTGATGTTTTGTATTTTTTATCGCAATGTATACTTGCGGTAATATAACTTTTGTAAAGGTTCCTTGGATCTGTGTATAGTCCAAGAGTTTCCTTTGTATCTGTGTTTTATTTTGTATTAATATTTAATTTATTCATGTATTGTGAATGGTTGTGAGTGTAATTGTGGGTTGAACGCATGAGTTATTGTGTTGATACATCATTATTTTTCATTAATAATTTATTTCATAAATTTACATTATCTTTCACACATTGTGTTTGTGTTGTTCATTTAATCCACCATCCACTCGGTAACAATTCTGTTACAAAATCTAACTATTTCAAACAGATACTTAAGTCATATCGCAAGTAGTTGTTTTTTGTCCGTAACAAATACTCCTTCAATTCAGTTTCGCTGCCAGTAAAGGTCGTTCATGACACTAAATTATTTGGTAACGATCTTAAGGTTGAAGATGAAAATATACATTCTCCCTAACGAACGTTATATGCTTCCTGTTTGGATTTTTTTTTGTTGTCCAATATCGTACAGCTAAAAATATCAGTATCGTAGTCATTCTCAACACACGAAGACAAAATTTCGATGTTGATATTCCAGGCCTGACAGTGTCAAGGACAGAAAAGCAGATTCTAGTGTTTAATGATATTATGTTGGTTGATATCAGTGCTGTCGAAGATGCATTGCGTGCTGATAAATCTCCATGGAAGCTAGGATACGCAGCGACGATACATTCTTCGCAGGGATTGACTATATCCGATACAATTGTTTGGATCATAGATAATTGCATCGAGTGGTCGAATTTAGTTTATCTTGCGGTGTCCAGAGTACGAAGAATAAATCAACTTAGAAGAGTTGTTTTTAGTCTATAATGCTACTACAATAAGTGATATTGTCAGCTATAATATAACCAGAAAAAAGCTCTCTGGTTATTAACAGCAGGATGAAAAAAAAAAAATAGAAAATTTGACATTGATGCCGAATTGATAATTACGCTGCAACAACAACAGAATAATCACTGCGCGAGTTGTAATTGTATAATACGTTGGCGTTGGTCGCATAAAGACCCCTGCCAATTTACCGTAGAAAGAAAAAATAGCAGCGTAGGTCATACCAGAGATAATGTGATGCTGACTTGTCTTGAGTGCAACAGATGAAGAGGTGCTAGTTAAGACCACGCGGCGGTAATTGAGTATTCTCGGGTATCACTTGTAATGGTTCACGATTAAATCCGCGCTCAGGTGCAGTTGAATCCAATCTATATACTGGTGGTCTACCCGTGGATCGTGTTATGCTAGATCTTTTATGCGTAGTGACACTCCAAATAGGAACAGTAGCTCTTTAGCCACCTTTGAGCTCTCCCGGTTCATATAAATATCTAACAGTGACATTGCCGAGTATTGGTTGTTTTGAAAAATCATTTTGCGGTTTTACAGGTATATATTTTTTTTAAATCGCGTTGTTAGGTTTCATGTTGATTGTTCGAGTAATTTCATTATTCAGCGTGGTAATTACGCCTGGTAATCTCTTGACACATTCACGAGATCGTTTATCCTGAATAAATTCCGTCGCGTATCGATATCCAAAAAACCGCTCAGCAAGTGTGCGATTAGATCGTTTAACAATTGCCTGATCGCGATGTAATGCAATATGTCCACGTCTGATGGTGACATTATGATGCTTCTTTGTTGATAATACTGCACCCTGAAATTCCTTGCCAGGATCAACTTGTAATAGATTTGGCCAATGCAGAGGACCCCTACGATAATTCTTTCAAACGCAGAAGCTACCTCAGTTGATGACTTCGTCGCTAGCGGCACTGATTGTTTGTATCGACTCGAAACATCAACTACGGTTAACGCGTACTTGTAAACACCATCATGCTGCAGAAATAATATATCACCCTGATGAACCTCATTAGGTGCGCTGACATCAAAATGCGAGAAGTTAATTTGTTTAGGCGCTGGTAGATAAATTTGCCATATCGCCTGTTTGGATAACAAATCCGCTGCAGTGGTATTTTTCACCTTTGCGGCGCTAGCGAATTTACTGATTGCTGATTTACCCCTCCAATACCCTCTTGGGGAATAAAAACAGATTCCATGATGTTATTAATTACCAGCACCCAATATCAATTTACTTTTCATCGCCGATTTTATCAGCCATGAAGCCATCGTTTCCTTGATGGATTTATCTGTGAGAGAATTGAACGCATGAATTATTTTCACATATTCGATATGTCTTTGTTGAGATTACTGCTTTTATAAGGAACATCATGAGCATGACACGCCTTATCAAAGGCGTTTTTTGGGTTTTCACCAGGTCGAGGTTGGTTTTGATCATCGAGTCTGATATCGAGTCTGTTCCCGGGTCCACAATAACTATACCCTGGAAGGTGTTTTCTCCCGGATATTTTGCCCATGTTGTTCCTGGGACTTTTAATAACTTGTCTGCAATATCACCTCCTTGTTTTTGTAAATCCTTGATTCTATCAAGGGAAACAAACCTAAATTTTTTGTGCCACATTGAGCACACGCTGATCTGTTACTTTTAGTTGTAATCGTCGTCAAGTCAGTTGTGCTAGTACGCTTCTAACATTTCACACAATATAGATCCATAATTTATTTATAATAACATGAATGTAATTGATTTTTCGGCGACAAATCACGAGAACCAGTTACGCATCATGCATGCAGCGCTACCGAATTCTATTTGCATGATTATAATCGGACCATCTGAAAATGGCAAGACGCAGTTGTTACTGAATTTAATAACGAGATGGATGAAATGGGATAAGTTGCATTTAATAGCCCCAAGTGTAGACGATCAGCAATGTTACGAGGTGTTAAAGGATTGTAACGAGAAAGCAAAATCGGGAATCGATGAGGATATTATTGAGTTTATAACCGATATCGAAGAAGCACAGAGCATTGATGGTATTGATGGAAGTATTAACAATTTAGTCGAATATGATGAAGTCATGCTAGACAATCAAAAGAATCCCACTAGGATATATTCCAGAGATAGGCATAAAAATACCGATGTGATATATTTCACTCAACGATATCAAAAGTGATCAGAGATAACTGCAATATTCTTGCTGTATTTAATGGAATAGACACACATACGCTACGAAATATTCACCAGACTTGGTGCAGTGGAGATATGGATTATAATCTCTTTAGAAATTTCTTTAGTCACGCTCAGTCAATTCCACAATGAAACAATTCGTATCCGCAGCGAAATCAGTGCCGGGTCTGTAGAGTAAATTCCTAAAGGATTTCTCTTTTTTTTTGTCTGCCTGAATTGGTTTCGGTTTGAAATCCTTTATTATTTTGTTTGATGTTGTTTCGGTTTGCTTGAAATAGTTTCTGTCTGTCCACCCTCTTTGCTGTTACTCGTAATAAATTTGATGAGGCTCTCGCTCATGTAAAACACTCCTGTTTGTCTTAAAGTTATTGTATTTCGTAGGTGATATTTACAGGTCATTGTGTTGAAACAAATTAGAGAAAGTACAATTGAAAACAAACTTGATCCATTTGTACAGGCAGTGATGGTACAATCGTCGTTCATCATAGGAAACACGCCAGGTCCACGTCAGTAAATAGCTTGTATCTTTATTTCTGTATTTTACTATATTATTCCTGTTAAATACTTTGTGATGTTCATTTGTATATGTGCTTCTCTTGTAAATAACCTGGGCTGCCCGTGTAATGATTAGCGGATACAAACCCTAGAATAAGTGTTGATTGCAGTAATTTAATGTAATATATCGTCACAGCACACACCATTCAACTTTATGATTAGTGGATACTAACATCGTGGCCGTCGGAATGTTTATTATAAGTATTGCCTAATTCATTGTGTTTTACAAATGCATCATTGTGAATATAAAAACAATACTTCCTAGCCTTTTCTCATGATTTCCTCTTATTATGTTTTGGTAAGAATATCTTTATTGTATATTGATTTTTTTATTAAAATCAATGCGAATAATAAGCGTGATGTAATTGTGTTTGTTTGCAAATGAATCACTGTATTGAGTATTTTGTGATAGCATTCCCATAGTTTGTGTTGGTTGTTGGATCTTTTATGGCGAATTTGTATGTTAGCGAATGCGACATCATACTTATTGCTGTCCTCGCCTATTTGGTTTGTAGCATTGCATGTTGGATTGTAAAATCAAATTGTTGGTTTATACTTATCTGTGCTAGTGGTCATCACCTAGATCTTATCAGTCTTTAATGACCATTACAAATCATGTACTTTCCCACTTTACATGAAAGATACGGTGCTTGATTATAGTTGCTAGTGGATATCGCTTAACTCTCATTTATCATACCCATTTTGTGTATAAGGGGTATTTATTGGACGGTAAAGATGGACATTTAATTGTAATTATTTATGTCAGAGAAGATAACCGAAACCATACCGTCCCTCAGCCATGATATTTACAACAGTGGATGCTGGCGTAAAGGAAGTTACATATTTACTGGACATAGTGTAACACGCTTGCCCGTTTGTCTGTATGTTTGAGTATCAAATAATAATTGTGTGTGGAAGTTACCGTGACTTGACTGTCATTTCATTGAACCTTTTGCCTTTATGCTTGGAAGTTTGCCTTTTCGAATATATGCGAGTCTTAAGAATAGATGTTAGCTCTTATCTCTCTACCTCATTCTTTAATCGTCAATGCACTTGTATGTCTGTGTGTAGTTGCTAATCAGGAAAGGATATGTAATAGTCAGAAAGACATGTCTGTCAGTATGACTGTGGCGATTAGTAACCGTTGTATATTCACTCTTTTTCTTCATGTGTTTATCTGCATGCATGGACATTGTCTTTAGGATTGTATCTTAATCAACGTTTTAAAGCTCTTATATGGAGTCATCAGTTGTTTGTTTATGTGTTTGAGAGTTGGACTGTACAATTAAGTCAGATAGTATATATTGGTTATTCGCTCCATACTATACGTACACCAGTATGAAACTTACCACGGATGGCTCCCAATTTTATGTTTCCATAGAATGCTGCAGTGGCGAAGCTATGTTTATTTCCAGAAAGCCCAGAAGGATTCATTTTGCTAATTAGTCGAAATTCAGTATTGTCATATGTCATGTAAACTTTCAATGCGGTCCATTTTTGTCACATCAGTTAATATTACATTTCCTTAAAAGTCTTACAGGTTCCTGTATTTGTTAAATTCCCATAGGAACCCAAACCGTTCTCTTCAAGCTGATTGATGTTGGACCACATCAACGCTAATGTTCAATTTCCGTTGGTTTCTTCTAAAGTGGCCAATCCTTATATTCATTTCCCATAAATGATCAAATGCAACCATTTAAATTTTAATTCCCAAAATATAGCCTTTTAATCTTTCCTAATTTACATACAAACAAACACTACAGCAAGCGTATCATTATTTCTATGCCAGGTTCATCATAAAAAGCATTAATACAAATAATATGTAAAAAATATTTCAGCTATCAAGCTCTCTTTGTATGATACAATTATAAATGCAATTTCGTTTAAAATGGTATAACCCTAATGACTAATCAAGACATTATTATCTGTATAACATGTACCTATATCAAAGCAGAACCTTTATAATATAAACAGTCTTAGTTTAAAACAAATTTTTGCTACATATATTTACAAGCCTCTACCCTATTTTAACCTCAAAATAAAATAAAACCACTTTGCTTTGTCTCTCTGGAATTGATGTTTAACAGAATCAGATCCATTACTTATATAAATATATCCACGAGCATCCCAGGCCATACACACATAATTTAACACACACACACACACACACACACACACACACACACACACACACACTCAATTACTTTGAAAGTACACATATACTCCAATTTTTGAAAACATAGAATAGTTGTGTTTCAGGTTGTAAGCAGAGCATGATCAATTCCTTTTGATTTCCATCTAATATATACATCTCTTCCTTAATCATTGTTAAGTATTTAAAGGAAAGAATTCGTTCCTAAACTGCAAAAAAACATTATTCAATTAACGTTTTGAAGAAACCGTTTAAGAAACTTGCCTGTTTTGTGTCGAACAAAAACCTTTGTAAATGTACCATGATTCAAATTTTGCTAGCCAGTTAATTACACTGAATCAAGATGGTTAATGTTACTAAATCTTTATACGAAATATTTGCAATAATCTGTCTTGAACCATCACATGGCACACGCCTCTTAGTATACAATATTAATACATGCTTTTGAGTATCGTGACTGTTACAGTGTTATTAAGATTTACATACACATCTTTAGGGGCCATTGTCCGTGCCGCTTTTAAGGACTACCATAATCTACTTCAATATTAAATTGTGTTAAGTAATAAAAGGAATATTCTTTGGGTTTATACTTGCCACATTCAAGAATCATATTTAGATATCAGAATATTCGAATCTAATAAAACATTGCTTGTCTTGGTACATTTAAAACAGAAGAATTGTCCTTATAAAAACTGGATTTTGTTGCCAAAAAAAGATCATTTAAACGAGCAAACTCCTCAACGACTTATCATCAAATAGAAGGCATATGTTGCATTTACAAAAAAAAGTGGACAATCACATACAAGTAATCATTTCAATCTGATTAGGTTTCTCCAAAGCATCATTTAATTTGGCTCAGTGAACCTCTGATTACCGTAACCGATGTATAACCTTTGCAATCAGGCTTTTGCAATATGTAAGTCTTTTTGTTCCTCGAAAACTGAAGTTTCAGCAGGGGCAACAAATAATCCATCGTAACCCTTTGCTAATGTTTCTGTCTTTGTTTCTCTCAATGTTTCATGTTGTTCAGCTGAGGTATTAATCATTGTATCGTCTTTGTGACTAGTTTAGATCTCCCTTTCTATTGCCGTTATTGGTCTGCCATTCGGATAGTGACTTTGAAATGGGGCCCTTGTTGATCCCGGTGGAACACTCGAGGGCGTCTTTGAAGCTATTATTTCTGGAATCTGTGGTGGTGAATCACTGTTTGTCTCGTCCTTTTCTCTACTGAAATGATCATAGTGAACACGACTATTGCAACGAAACATATTAAATTATAAATGTGTTTATATAGCTTATATTACCAATTATCGTTTATGAAAGAAGATAAATGAAGCAAAATATTGTTGGATACTTTGATTATATAAATATGGTTTACGTGATAATAACGTTACGTGTATAATTTCAGCTCTTATCACAGAAGTTTGCACATCTTCTTCAACTATAAAATGGCATATTAGGCAATCATAAAAATGCTAAAGTATTACAAGGAAGGTTTCAATAACAGACTTCTCTGGTCAATCCACCTGTTTCATCAATGATTCAACAGAAGAGAGAATACTCCATACAAGAACGGACAATAATGTGGCACTATGTTTTCAGTCTTATCCACGCATATTGAATGTGGCAGACAAAAACTTCATATTACGTTAATATTTATTATTGGTGAACATGCATGTCTTACTCTGAAAACAAAACTTGAGACGGTAGAAATGGAAGAAAAATAAAAATGAATAATTTTGTTACTATATTATAAAGAGTAAAGTTTAAAAACATGAAAAAGTTGCAATAATATTTTTTAAGTAGTTACTTTAATGTTTTACGTTAGATTTATACCCTAATATAAACACATGAGTGTAACATAATTCAAAATTGTGCTTTACGACACTTCTTACGTCACATCTGTTCCTACAGGAGACCTTGTGTGTCATTTCTATATATATATATATATATATATATATATATATATATATATATATATATATATATATATATATCTGTTTCTAGATGCCTTGTCATCAGTGCCAAAGTTATGATATTAATGAGCCACCCTATCAGACATGATTGATGTTTGGACACGATACAACATGTATTATGTACACAATCTAAATTATTGCATGATAATATGGTATTCTAGATTGATAATGTGTTCTTACGTCGACGTTGTATTCATAAAGGCGTCCAAATACAATTAATGTTAAGGTCAACTCATAAGAGGGGTTGAAACGTTTTGAATCTTCCAACATTAATTTACGTAATAATCCATGAATAAAAAA
The DNA here is from genome assembly GCA_029339505.1 of Unio delphinus. Classification (NCBI taxonomy): domain Eukaryota; kingdom Metazoa; phylum Mollusca; class Bivalvia; order Unionida; family Unionidae; genus Unio; species Unio delphinus. Next base: position 1,486,049 of record JAQISU010000094.1, on the reverse strand, counting down.
CATATTTCTTAACTGGTGGATTTGCCAATCATGAAATATTACTACATAGCGTGGTAATAAGGAAAGCAAATATTTCGTACAGATGCAAAGTAGTACATGCTATTGTATTGCTCATTGTAAGGGTCTTATAAGTTGTCGCAAATGATGCAAATAGACGTTGATGCTGCTAATGTTCTTGATTCTGCTAATGATGATGATGATAATGATGATGATGGGGCTATCATATGTCTATTATTATATCAAACCTTACACATTATCAAGGCTTCTATATGAGTCCAAGATAAACATTACTGATAATCTCATAGTCATCAATGTATAATACCGTTTCCGCTGCTTTGCACTGTATCTATTTGTTTTATCTTTTCTTACTTTTTATAATTTGTGATTACCCTCTATCGCAGATTTGGTTTTTGCATGACGGCTGTATGTAAAATATTTGTTACGGAAACTATTTTGGTTCATCAGTGAATTTCCACGAAAACCGTTTGCTACTATTGGTTTAGAATTGAACTGAGATATAATATGTCACTACAACGTTTGTAGCCACTGATCTGTTTCAATATATAATTATTAAATATATGATAACTCGCGAAGTGACAACAGACGAAGCATTGCTGCACTCGTCGTGTAAGCAACAGCTGCGTAAGTTAGAAAAATGCATATGACAAATAGAAAAATGCATATGACAAATAGTTTAACTTTTAATGTTTTCAAATAAACGAACGCACCCTATTCTGTTCAGTGCATCTAATACAATTGTTACAGATTTCTCTTTATTTATAGAAATAATGTATCTCCATAGAATGCTGACTAAATATATAATTATCATCTTCATAAGCTTAGCAATATTAAATCCAAAACAAAAGCACACTAATAATAAGATTGCAAGAATATACTGGTGAACATTCGTCCATGCATTACCAGATATCCATAGTTAATATTAACATTTAACATTCGTACTATTAAAAATGCTAGTAGTTTCGAATATAAACAAAAGGTAATCCTGGACTTCCCCAGCTATTTATTTGATATCAAAAGCTACTGACGAGGAAATGTTAACACTTCTCTGTGGCAGGACGAAACATATTTTGTTTCAAAAACATTGCATGACACAAACTATACCAATCAATTTCTTACCTTGCCGCAGGGGATAAATTACCAAGGGAACAACTATCGTAAATACACTTAGTATATACCCTAAACATGCATCGACCTCTGTTTCATGCCAACAAAATTAAGAAAGATTTGGTCAAAATGACCAAATTTTTGTGATTCTAGAAGTATCAGAAAAGTAAACAGTACAGCATACATGTGTGTAACTGGTATATCACTGTTAACATATAGCATACGTTATCTTGATGATTGGATAATTATATTTGCAGGGAGATCAGCGAGAATTGTCATCCAATTTGTGTTATGACATTTTAACGGGTTTCGCGGCTACAACGTTATTGACGAAATGCATTTAGATTAATGTTACATAACACGATACTTGTGTTGTTATCACCTTGAGCAATATTGATAACATGGTGTTAAAAACAAAACAACAAAGATGAGATTTATGATGAGGAGCTTTAAGCGACATGTAAAATAAGACGAAGGAGAAAAATAATATTATTTGCGTTCCTTCAAACAAAATATGTTTGGTATTATCTGTTCCTAACTAAGCCAATTGTTTGAATGGTTCTGCATTGGAAGACCACTTGCAGAAAATATTTGCCTAACCTTTATTGTGTACCGGATCAATATTTCTAGTTTGTAATTAGATGTTATTAGATGTAACAAAGTGCGCATGCAATAGTAGATGTGAGTTCATCTAAGATTATCGTAGTCGAGAGGGAAATAACAAATTGAATCCACATCACAAATACTAAACTTAAAAGACAAGATAATGTTTGACTCTTACATATTTGATTGCCAGGGGAATAGTTCTCTGGGACACTGTTGAATAAGGAGAATTCATATTACACTAAGAGGTAATCTGGGGCGAAGAAATATGTAAGACATGCTTCCATATGGGATACACAGGGAATTGCAGATATTGTCGCAGTCTCAGGTATTAGATTTAATTTATTGAGGACTCAGCTTGATCTACACAGTTTTGATCAAATAAGGTAATCATAGATAAAAGGGATAGCAGGAAAGATTCAGTGTTACATCTACAATTCAAATACTAATAAAACTAATAAGAATGAGGACTTTGTATAGCGCCTAATCTATAGCTCTAAGCACTTTACAACATAGACAATGATATGGATACAAAACAAACAAACAAAAGAAACACACACCCCCCCCGCAAAAAAAAAACAACAACAAAAAAACAGCAGGGAATTAGAAAACATAAAAATTGCTTAAAATATTTAAGATAGGAAACATTATTTGGTATTAAGGTTCGATCTTGCAGCAGAAAAGAGGGCGAACAGACCGAAACTATTTCAGGGAAACCGAAACTATTTCAGACGAAACCCTAGAGAGAGATGAATGGTTTCGGTTTCTCACGCTACAGAGACACAGTCTCCAGACAGAATAAATAGACCCGGCGCCGATGGTGCTACGGAGACAAATTGTTATTGTAAAAGTCTTTACGATGAATGTCTTAAGACGAAAATCGTTTACGATTTGAAAAACAGACTGATTTGTAAAGTTTCTCCTCGTAAATTAATCAAATTATTACTGGTCAGTGAGTTTAAAATTAATTCTCGTTAATGAATTATTATGACATCTCATATAGTCCGAATTAGTTTGATCGTCAATTATTAAAAATCCTGGAGGAGCTGTTGGTGCAAATGAATGTAAAATATATCCCTGCTGGGCTTGATTTCATTTTTCGAGATTTATTTGGTAACGTCCGTCGATGGCATCACGTACTAGATTTAATGCAATCACCGAGATTATATTCACATTGTGAGGAGCAATATGCCTACCGCCACCGTCTGGATCATTATTAAGTTTGAGAATAGCTGTTTGTGGTTGTAGTATTTTTTTTCCATATGTCGTGAATCTTTTTGAAACCATCATCGATGGCATCATTGAGTTTTGTCTTTAGCTCGGGTACGATGTCATCGAGGATAATTGGGAGTACGCGGTTGACACAACATGTAACTTAACTACGTAATCCTGTAATTTACGTTGGGTATATGATATTTTTTTGTTATTGTTGAAATTATTTCAGCGATTGTTGTCGCCGCTGATATACAAATTGGAACAGCTATCGGGGCAACCATTGTCACCGAGGAGAGTATACACCTGATCCCAAGTACACGGTAGCATCAACTGCGGTTATTCTTCGTCAATTTTCTTTTTTACTTTTGTTTGATATTCCTCGGTGAGTGTTTTGAGTTTAGTTTGAAATTCTCTAACCTGATCATAGCGATACTGATGTGATGTTGCCATTGGCATAGACATTTTATTTATTACAACAGATCTCAACTAAGTTGTTTACTCATATCTACCACAAATTTCACATACCATGTTATTGAAACCCTAGCCAAATTGTTATCGGTGGATGTTATTGTGAATCGTTCAGTTGTCCCGTTGTAATGATCGTTCATATTATATTTTTGATCCAAGATGAACTCGCCGATGAAATATTAAACTGAGTCGATGAGACAAGTGTTAATCTGTAGATACCTTTGACGGCTGCGTGGATATTTAATATGTTAGTGGATGGTGTCCACGCAAATGATCCGTGCTGGACCGCGTACACATTATTTACGATCTTTTTTTGCTCGTGAGGGATTTTTATTTTTTCAAGTTTTTCTGTCATCCTCGGTAGATCATCCCTGAGGACATCGTTGGTCGTTTTAATATCTTCGCGAATAGCTTCTATTCGAAGATTAACTGCGGTTATTTCATCGCGTTTCGTGATAATATCATCAAGATCTATTTTAATTTCATCGGGTTTTGCATCCTTGCCAAAACATTTATTGACAGCATCATCGGCGTTTTCAAAGTGTTCACGCAGAGTTGTAAACTGAATGATATGAGCGTCATTATCGGATCGTAGTTTTGTCCTCAGTGATACTTCAGAAACACCCAATTGATCAAATATCATATGGCTGCGTGTTTGGTTTTTTAATCGCGCCCTATCCTGTAACGCAAGAAATATATGCCGTGGCGCAGCAACACATTGTTTTGATGACATGAGCCACGTAAATACACCATTAACATCCTCCCCCTTAATATCTGTCCTTGTTGTTAGCCATGAAAGCAATGATTTTCCTCCATGAGCCATAAATGATAGTAACTTTTCTTCTGTGGTGATTGATGGAGTCATTACTGGCATCCACAATGATAGTTTTGTTATGTTTACTTTACCAGCAGCGAATGTAGCAACAGCAGCAACAGGGGCAGCACCATGCAGGACTGCATCATTATCGGCACCTTCTCGCACGAGTACTACTGTATGCTTCGCTCCATAGATAAATTATCTAACATTTCTGCAGAATCCAAATATATAAGATAGTGGAATCGGGCATGAAAATAATCTACGCTGTCCTTGCAACATTTATACGCGTGTTGCAAACCCTAGGTTGTGATCATTATATTTGCCCTTTATAACATCAAAGGCAGCAGCTGGTCTAACTTGATGTTCAATATCAACTGGTTGTGGATCAACGGCGGTATTTTTTGGTGTAAGTCATTTAACATATTGGATATTATCAGCGTGATCAGTAATATCCTTAGCGAACATCATAGACGGGCCTGCTGATCTTGTAAAATCATCGGAGTGTCTTGCTAACCCCACTATTGTTGTGGCAACATCAACATCATGTTCTATAGCCTTGATCTCTCTTCCATCAATCATAGATCTGGCGCTCTCAAATAGCGCCATGATACCATAATTGACAAAGCCAACTCGGACATTTAGGTCATATGGTGGATCATTAGCAGCGGGATTATTTGTTACAATTTGTTACAATTTCTCCTTCTACTTAGATAAAAGCTTCAGCAGGTAGAACGTATTTGCTGGTATGTTGGACCTGAAGCTCAATTCTTGATCGACTATTTTGTTGTACTGCATTATAGGAAAATAACTGATAATCGCGTACAGAATCATCTTTGCGCACTGAGGCATCTAAATCGAACGCTGCGTCAGGGGACGATTTGAACATTTTATTATATATTTCTTGATCTAAATCGCGATTTCAAACTACTCCCCACTATCATATTTGCAGTAATACTTTCCTGAGTGTCATATCCCTCATTTATCCGCGATGCTATAATCTGATCCACCACGTTATTTATTATTTTACTAATACTCGCAGGCATAATTTCTGTAGATGGTAGTTTTCCTAGTGACTTTGTCACCAGTGGTTTCTTTCTTCGTCGAGCAACATCACCAACAGCGCTAATACCCTTATCACGTATAACATCAATAGCTTTCATCAATAATTGTTTTGCGATTGGTGCTATTTTTGGAGCCATTCTTGTAAATAACCGTTCATCGACATTGCCGAGACCATCTCATTAGTACATCTTATAAACAGGCAATCGTGAATTTTCCACGTAAGTCATGGTAGGTTTATTGTGGTTGTAGTGTATGATCATCTTATTTAAATGGCATTTATCTAATCGAAAATTGATAGCAATTTCAGTGATCAGTCACTGTGGTAACCGTCCGCTAGCTCATCAATAAACTCTCGGTATACACTAATATCCATGATACCACCCTCAAATAGTTGATATTAGCTGCTTCATTAATTATTTCCGACGAGTTATTTCCAGCTCGTTTGCCTCCTACGAGAAATTATAATCGTGATATGTCTCCGAGAATATTATTAGGACAACGAACAAGACCACTACCCGATGCCCCACTTGGAGCTCCACTCTGAGAGAATCCACCTGCGAATTTTTTCATCAGTTGCACCCTGTGCATCATGATCAACTTCTTGTCGATCAGACAATACTCCTGTTGTTTTTTGTCTTCGTGTTTGTCTCCGTGTTGATGTTTGGCGTTTCTTTTCTTGTTGTCGTTCTTCCCTTTGTTGTATATCATAATTAGTAACTCCTTCTTTAAATTTTATATACCCCAACTCCCTTTTATTTAAACGAGCAATCCCTTTGTTCATCTTATACAACCCATCAACCCAATCATTGCGTGATATTGCATTTCCTTTATAATCGTCTTTTAAAAAATCATTCTTGAATAATATTTTTTAACAGCAAAATCACCAAGAGCGTGATAATCACTGGTGTTTAAAAATTGAAATCGTTTTATTAGGGTTTTAGTCCCATCTGTAAATTTATCCACGAAAGAAACACTCTTTGTTCTACTAACATGTTCCTGTTGTTCTTCTTCATCATGTGGTTGTTGTTTATCTTCAGCTATCTGTCTTAACAATGGGAGAATACCCCTTTTCTATCCTGTTCGTCAACAATCTCTGCCAATATAGCTTTTTCAGTAGTCAATGCGGTTTCGTTAGTAGCAGTGGTTACTGGTTTAAATAATTGTTCAGTACCTGTTGTAAAAGCAGTTTAAAATTATTGTCTTACTTGTAACTTCTGTCTAACAGTGTTACGAACCGGAATAAATCACTTTATTGCGCCTAATAGCTCGCGAGCTAATTTAGTTGTTAAGCCTTCACCTACACCATTATAAATTAGTATATGATCTAAATTGTAAGCGCAAAATCCAGAGATAGTTACGCGTTTCATTTTTTTCATGAAAAAAAAAACTTTGAGGGCAAACACACCAGGAATTCATTTAGAGAAAATCTATTTTCATAACATTTTGTCGGCTGATTGCACAAAAAGAATTAAAAAATCACTTAAAATTGCATCGACGATTCGATATTTTCTATGATAAACACCACAAAATTTGCCTCACAGGGATAGAACTTTTATTAAAATCGATTTTCTCTAAATGAATTCCTGGGGTTTTTGCCCTCGATTTTCATGAAATTACGTCGACGGATTGCGTAAAAACACCACAACAATGACTAAAAATGACCAAAAATGAACAAACATCAATGAAAAAGATAAATCCTTGAAAAATAAATATTTCAGCAGTTAACAAATAAAATAAAATCCATTGATGCTCACCCACCCGGAAATTCTTTTGAATTTCACTACAGTGTTTTTCATTACTTCCGCGTCAGTGATTTATTACAGAGACAAAATCTCCGTGCAAAAAAAAAAAAAAAATACTTGGAAGGTTATTATAGAATTTCCGTTCAGTGTTAGCAAGCATACCTGTCCTTAGAATTTATCAATGGGGCCTATAGAATTTCAGCCCAGACAATTTGTCAAAAGGACTTTATTGTATGTGGAATACTCATACCTGCAATTTGTACATATTAGTTGTGTTCACTACGTTTGGAGTGTTAATGGCTGGTTTACCTGATACCGAATTCTTCGACTTTTAAACTCGGAATGATGATCTAACAGCTCTATTATTGGTTAGGGAACTTCACATGTCCTATATAATTATAATTTTTCGAAGTTCCCTCACCATTTTTTACTCGGATGTTGTTGACATATCTAGGATCCGTGGAGAGATTTTTCACTGATTCACACTACGATGTAGGGGGCAGCCATGAGGGGAAAATGATGTTCATTCGTAGTGTTTTCAAGTATACTATTCTGCCTGATGATATTTTTAATCGTTTTGATTTTTGAGTTTATTGTGCGTTTTACTTAATATTGCTGGCCAAGTTCGGCCCTGACCCTTTCGACCACTGTGAATAACAGGACGAATTTGTTTACGTCGTTTCAAAATGCAAGAGTCATTTATCCCATGCTAATTTCTTTTGATCAACGCACATTGCCTTGATATATAACCCGTTGTCACGGAATGATGTAGTTTTTATTTAGGAAATGTGTGTACTCTGGTTTCGTTTATCGTGTACCACGATACCCGAGGGTGATTTATATATATATGGGCAGTTGTACTTCGGAATCGTGAGTACAATTCGCTCTATGCCGCACGTGCAGCGTGTTCTTGATACAGATAACGAAAACCTATAAATGCTATAGTATATGTGAAGGGTCTTTACATTACTAGGGGTTTTGTCAACAAGCGGCTGGTTTAAAGGACTGTTAGCTGTAGGGCTATTGATCCGAGGGAGGGAGTATTGGCACAACTTTAGCTGTAGGGCTATTGGTACGAGGGTGTTAAACGTCCGTGGTGTGGAGCTGTCAAACGTCGGGAGCTGTGATTAAATGCACTGGTGTGTCCAGAGCTGTTTAATGTTCCGGAGTGTCTAATGTCAAGGGTGACAAGGTTGACCCAGCTGTGGAGCTGTCTAAATGACCAGAGTGTCTGGAGGGTTTAAAGTTTCGTAATATTCCGAGGGTCCGGAGTCTGTAGAAATTGTGAAGTTCTATTGTACCAGCTGTGGAGCTGTATACTAATAGTCGGTTATATCTATTTATTTGTAATTTGTTAGTCGTGGGCTAATATGGGTTTGCGGAACCCAATATATCTTTTGGGACTGGAAAGATAAGTTGTTATCTGTCCGTTTATTAATTTCAAATATAGTTTCGCTGCTTGAGCGTATACATTTTTACTATATGAGTAATCCTGCATTGTTTACTACGTGAGTAAACTGTATTCATCTTTTTTGTAGATTTTTTTCGCTGGGGTTTTGTATTAGTTTTTGTATCATTGTATCATTGTTTTGTATCATTGTATCATTGATTTGTATCATTGTATAATTTGTTGCATTTACGAGTCTGTGCGTAATTATGTATAATTAAATCCAATATTTGAATTATACTACGCACGCATTTTATTGTTTTGCTTATATATATATATATATATATATATATATATATATATATATATCGCCACATTAAACCTTAATTTTTATATCTGTATCATCAAAGCGTGTTTTGTTGTTAATCCGAAGTGGTCCGTCCCGGTTATCTTGTTACACACGTATCTATTATTCTGAGCGCTATCATCAAGATCTTGAAAGTCAGTGAGAATCTGATTACAATATAATTTATCCGACAATTGTATATTTTAAGTTTTCAAATTTGAAATCACATTTAGAATGTCATTAATAGTTTCGAAATTAATTATACGATTATGATATTTATATATATAATACAAAAAACTAGGGGTCAAGTTTGACCCGTTTTCGTACGATACAATCTCCATTCTCTTTAAGGTGTCATCAACATCTTATCACGCCTAGAGATATACATGTAATCTTAATTAAGCTATATATGATCTATAGACGGTAAGATCTCCATTCGCTTTAAGGTGTCATCAACATCTTATCACAACTAGAGATATACATGAAAAGCCCCATTTGGAATCCCTAAAATACATTCGTATGTTAGAGACTCAGAGGTCACATATATAAGACAACACAACCCCATGTTGACCTCTCAGGTGTTATTTACATCTTAGCAGACCCAGGGGCACCACAGAGTATAGTCTCCGTGTGAGGATCTAACCCGCCAAATAACGGTTTAGAACCTCAGAAAGTGTACTTGGTGTATGACGTCACATAACACATAAGTATTTACAAATGATATATGATATATGATATATTTACAAATGATATATGATATTTACGAGAGTAATGTATACACAATATAACGCAGATAGGAAAATACAATACAAATAGGACATTACAACACATAAGGGGCTGCATCTACATTCAACTGAAACCACCCTATTCCCAACAAAATCACCCCGGTTTGAATGCAAAAACACATTCACACCATGTGACGGTGTGTGAGGTAAGGTGATTTCATCAAGTTGAATTTCGAATGGCTTAAAGCCCCAAATATATATAACGATGTGTACTATATAAACTAAATAAAACACGAAAATCAATAGCATTGGTGTGTGATTTTATTCTTTCGTGTTCTTAATTGTGATTATTGATAACATCCCAAAAAGTCCAAATACCTAAAAAATATCAAGAAAAGAATACTATTGTTGTAAACACTTATTTATTTGATTCGTTTTCTCACAGAATAGATCAGAGAGATAATACTCGATTATTCCCACTGAGATCCGTAACTGTTATTGCTGTTTCAGAAACTGTAACACCAGCCTACACAAGTTATGCCCCTTGGTGTTATATATAATAGTACCAAATTAAATTTTAGAATTACTTAAATTGAATTTTGTTTCCGGTTCGTTTGGTTTGTCTGAAATAGTTTCGGTCTGTTCGCCCTCTTTGCAGCTCTTGCAGTCGCGAAATGTGAGTTTTAAGAGTACTCTTGAAATAGATCACTGTGTATTTGTGTCTAATTTTAAGGTACAATTCGTTCCACGTTGCTGGACCCTGGTATGCAAAATAACGTTGTCAACATGACTTCGTTTTCATAATGGGAATAATGAGAATACGATTGTCAGAAGAGGAGCGTAAGTAACTTACTGGTGTGCACACATGGTTGAAGCCAGATAAGTATGATGGATGGGTGTCAGTCAGTGAAACGAAGCACATGGAACAAAGTTTATGTTTGATTCTGGATCGAAATGATGGTTAGTGTAGGGTACATATCAGCTGTGAGGTGTGCGCTGATCGTGGTACTATAAGGATGATCGGAGCAGCTATGTATTGAACTCTTTGAAGTTTCTGTAGTTTATATTGAAACCAGGCAGACATAATTGAGTTACAGTAGTCCAGTCTTGAAAGTACTAATGAACACACAAGTGTTTTAGTGTCATCAACGGAAGAATATTTGCGATTGGAGGTGATGCGTCTCAGCTCAAGATATGCAGCCTTGCATATTTTCATTTCATGTTGGTGCAACGTGAGAATACTGTCTAGAGTAACGCCCAGGTTTCGTACTGACTGTCAATTTAATGTTGATGTTGGTGATATTTATGGTTTGAGAGTAACATCTAGGTTTCGTACTGACTGTCAATTTAATGTTGATGTTGGTAATATTTATGGTTTGAGGTAAAGGATGTGAATGAGGAAGTCTTTGTGTGGTGATCAGAATAGCCTCAGTTGTATCATCATTCATCTGCAGCTACTAATACCTGTCATCCATGATTTTACATTCGAAATGCGCCTCTGTACTCCTTAGAAGGTAGCATCAACTTCATCTGGATGGCTAGAATAGTATATTTGGGTGTCATCCGCGTTAAATTGGTGAGACATTGGGTGATGATTTATGACACCTGAGACTTGCTGAGCGTATAGATTAAGGAAAACTAGGTCAAACAACATACCCCTGTGGAACACCACAACATATATCAATTGGGCTGGAGTATATTCCATTTGCAGATACAATATGTGTCCTGTTGACTAAGTAGGACTTGAACAGCTGTAAGGTTGTCTTGTGAATGCAAAACACATGCTGGAGACAGTGAAGTATAATATGGTCGAATGTGTCAAATGCTGCAGATAAATCAAGGAGGGTGAGTACTGTAACTTTTCAGCTATCGAAAGCAGAGAGTGGGTGTACGTTCACAATGTAAGTACCCCGCTTTTCTAGGTTGATTTATATACACACATGTCACAGTTTGCAGCGAACGAAACAAAAAGCAACATGGCACTACTGACCACGCTAGCGATAGAAATTATCCCACAGCAAGCACTCCAAGCAATATTTGGTCTTGAGCTGCTTGAGGCGACAAACTAGAGCTTTAGAGCAGCAGGAAAAAGAACTTCCCTGCTGCTAATTTGGGATAAAGAAGATAAACAAAAGGATTACAGAGGGGAACCTAAGTACAGAGGTAATAGAGGCAGACACCGGCGGTGGTGGGAAACCGAGCCGGGCCAAAGCACACCCACCCCTAAACCAGCATCTCAAGAAGCACCGAGCCCCAAGACTCCCATAGTGGAGACTGCTGTACACGAGGGCTCTAACAAGGGGCTTCAAGACCAGATAGCGGCACTGTCACAACAACTACAGGTGATTTTCTTTGAAAGGGAGACGGCAGAGGTGGCCACGTCACCAATTATAGAACCTGTACCAGAAACATCACGACCACCAACACCATCCCCAACAAAGAAAGGCAAAGGGAAGGCAAAAAAGGGGGTGATAACGACATCCACACCAACCCACACTCATCCGCCTGGTTTGGCAGTAAACCTGGACAAAAAGTTTGAGGAAACCACCACCACCACTCCAAAGGAAAAATGGGAGACGCCGGTGAGAACGGCGAGAATGCCAGAAAAAAACAAGGAGGAATTACTGGGGAAGTTATGCAGCGAACTAGGACTGAACCAACTCTTAAAGGATAATAGAAAGGCAGCTGGGTTTTTATCTGCATTAACCTACATAGGCTTCCGGTCTCTGCAAACTTCGCCACCAAGACTTCAGCAATGGCATTTCGCCACTACTATACTCACCCGTCACTACTATGAGGCCTTCGAGGAACGACCCCTACAACATCTAATCGATGCAGCTACATCGCCTCCCGCCACGGAATTTATTTTCCACGAAGTACACGGGAGGAGGGAAGATGGGTACTAGTCCTTTTAAGGGCTTTCAATCACTGCCATTTGTTTTGTTAATAGGGCTCTCAATTGGCTAGAGAGCCCTCTTTGAACAAGCTGTTTTGAAAATACAATACGATATTTTCGAAATACCACATCAAAATTTACAAGCTATTCCAACCTAACAGTGACACAACTTTATATGTCGCATATACATTTTAGCTTAAAAATTGTTAGGGATTTACATTATGTACACTATGTACTAGTAATATTTGAAGTTAAGTGTTAGGAATATATTACGACTTATAGAATTTGATTTAATTGCATAGGTGGCAGACACATTATTGGTTTTATTTTGTCCATTAGTAAAACCGGACTGAATTTGAAATAAGTATGGCTAGGGCGTTCCAAGGCGTAAACTACATCCATCTACGACATCGGCTGGCCGACCTCCGGGACCTTTTCTTCGTTTTCCTCGCCCAGAGCCCATCAACGTAGCGATATGAGAAGACTATTTTTCTCTCGAAATTTGGTTCCATTGCACCTCTTTGTAACAAACCCACCGATTGGTTGATAGGGTTGAGTGTGTGTTGGGTCTATTCCCACTCACCCAGGGCCTTTCACTCATGTCATTAGCCACTTTTTAGTGGTATGACATGACGGCCAATTAAAGAGCGCACTATGTGCGTTAAATGCCCGTGGGGATGTGGCACCATTCCTTCCCCACGGGAAACCGACCACCATTAAAAATATGGTGGTTTAAAACAGTGATCACATGACCCCTTGTGGCCGGCATCACTATAATTCAACTTTTTTCTTCTTCATACACACAACTAGTGTGTGTGTGTATTTGATAGAACGATATTGTGTCTTCTTACTTTATTTTGTTTGTAATTTTTGTCGTATTGAGAAATATTTCCCTCGTCCAAAATTCCTTCATTCTTTCCTGCCTTTATTTAGTTCATATTTATAAACTGCAATTTAATCTCAAGGTACATTTCTAAAATTGAAATTCGTTACAATTAGAAATATTACCACGTCCTAAGGTGTATTAATTTTAAATTTTACTTGTCACAGCCATAACCTTTAATCATAGTTATCACTTGTCAGACCACTAATAATTTGACCTGTAATATCATCTTTTTTGCGTGTCTCAATTAGAGTCATATCAATTGACATGCACTAAGTATTATTATACAGATCTGTGAGGTTGGGTAATATATTTTGCTTCCAATTGTATTTGCAAAATTATTTCGTCATACTACTTTTTAGTGTTCTATTAACTATTCATATTATATCTATGTAATTTTGAGTAATTTAGAAACATATTCAATATTTTCATTTTCCAATATTTTCTATCCTTGCATTTGCATAATATTTCCATTCATGGAACTATACTTATCATCATTTTATCTAATACGAAATCCCTAACTGTTTCATTTGCATCATCTATCTTTTATTATTTCTCTTTTTTTGACCATTCATGTTATGTTTGAAAAAATATGTGCGACATACGAAACGTATTTATACCCAACACAATCCACTTCATGTGTTTTTCGTCAATAATGTATGTATTTTTCTTGATATCCACCTGATAAACAAGGACCTTTCATTTTTAAAATCGACTCGCATGCTTCTTAATTAGATAGGTGGATTATCTCCCTAGTCAATTTTCCATTCTTCATATTTATTTTATATTTTTTGAATAATATATTCAAATATGTGATTTGTGTGTGCGTAATAACGTGAACATGCAAGTTCATGGTACATATACAGTTAAGTTTTGATCAAATGTTAATTGCCTTACGGAACTGAAAACAAGTAAGTACACACAAAGACTGCAAATTAAAATATCTCTCTCACAATGTCTTTTCCTAGGAATCATTTTGCAACCTCCTTCAAACCTATTTACAATACATATACAATGAACATGAATTTAATATTTTTTCTGTAATGGCACGTCTAACAATCCATTGATTGGATACTATGAGGTATATAAAAAAATTCTTAATATAAGATTTTCTTATGTTGCATTAATTCATATGTTTATGATAAGTACTCACGACTTCATATCTAAAAGCAGATGGGACTATTTGTCTATATGTATGTATATATTTAGATAGGTCGAACTTCGGATAGTTTCTCCATATGCAAAAAATCTTATTTTCTCAACTAGTACAGTAACCATATATGCAGCACAATAAGACCGATAAGCTAAGTAAATTACATATGGAAGTTGGACAACGTGACATTAACTTGATATTCTAGCAATGCTGATAAATAAGTAATAATCACTCTGCAGTGTAAACATAACAATGACACTACAAAATATATTATATTAATAAGCAATTGTAAAAGTTTGTTATGCATAATTTGTGCAACAAGTAATGGTATCAGTGTTATAACAGTAATTTTACATATTAATATACAAAGAAATCAAAACATATACTTCTATTCTAATTTGTTCTATAGTAGACATAATTATTAATTGTGTGGTGCTATCTCCTTGCTGCCGCAAATTTAATACGTACCAGACTCAATCTCTGTAGCAGAAGAATAGTTGTAAAATATTTTTAAAATAGTTTTAAAATAGTTTTTAAATGAAATATATTAAAGGATGATGATCACGACTGCATAACAGCGTATCATCCAGTCTTCTTTCACTTCACTAATAGATTTCGCCTGCCTAAACAACGTTAAAACGTTATATGTTCTAAACCATTGTTAGGCACGGTAAAGGGTTGATATTCGCCCTTTTTTACATTGAATATTTTAATTTTATTTTCAATTCAAAGTAAAATTGGCCTATCATTGTTGTAGCTATGAACTAACACTACAGCACATTAATCATTATCTATAGATATTCTACATATTAAACACCTCCTTATATTTGGTAGGTATTGTAATCGTAAAATATAGATATGACTGGAAATATTTATAGGCAGCAACCATCCGAAACAGCCGTATACATTGAGCTTTTATATATGGCCATTCACGCCCCTTGTTAGAAATCATTTTCCTATGTTTAACGTTGTATACAAAAGCATGTAGTTTCACAACACGTACCATGAGCATCGACGTGTACAGCCAACGTATGCGAGATAAAGAACGCATATGGGACAATTTCTATATTGTATTTCTGTTTACATTGATACTACTGAGCAATCACAGTCATTGTTTTCAGACAAAACGTTCATGCCGGTAGGACGTTTAATCGCGACATTGCGAGCAATATTAGCAACATAAATGTACCATTTACATAACTAAAAAAGCCTTATAGGTGCGTCAGTCATGTTTCATACATATCGTAAAATATAGATATGACTAGAAATATTTATAGACAACAACCATCCGAAATAGCCGTATACATTGTTCTTTTATATATGGCCATTCACGCCCCTTGTTAGAAATCATTTTCCTATGTTTAACGTTTTATACAAATGCATGCAGTTTCACAATACGCACAATCAGCATCGACGTGTACAGCAAACGTATAAGAGATAAAGAACTTATAATGGACAATTTCACTATTGTATTTCTGTTTACATTGATACTACTGTGCAATCACAGTCATTGTTTTTAAACAAAACTTTCAGAATATGCATTTCATGCCGGAAGGACGTTTAATCGCGACGCTGCGAGCGATATTAGCAACATAAATGTACCATTTACATAACTATAAAAGCCTGATAGGTGTAAACGTGCGTCAGATATATTTCATACCGCAAGGACACAAGGTTTGGCATTTTATAGCATAGTTAGATCACTTCAAATAACAATGAGTAATCATGTTTAGCAAATAATAATTATGTCTCATACCTATCGTGGCGATCCTTGAAGCAAAGTTTTCTTTTCTTGTAAATCAGAATATAAGCCAACAAGGCTACAATGGCAACCACAATGACAGCAATGGGAACAGCAACTGCAAATGCAAATGCAAATAAATAAAACATTATATTGAATCGTCGCTCTAAACATCTTTGAAAAGAGTTGTGTACTTCCGTTAGAAAAAGTTTGTTTTGATTTATTGTTAAATATAATTAACATCAGCACATTGTCTTCGTCCGAGTCCATTAGCCAGAATATCCAATGCATTGCATATAAACCGAAAACATGTAACTGATAACTTCTCGTGAGCACATCCAAAATAGGACAGTGCAAATACATATGTATGGAAATGCCTATGGAACATATATGAATTAATATGTAGATTTGTTTTGTTGCAGATACAGCGTTACCCGGAGGTGCATTATTTGTATTCTTGGCAAGATAGAGTTACTTATTTATGTTCACTCATTGATGCACGCGCACATAGAGGCACAAAACTATTGTATAATATAAAATAAGTAAAGAAACGCTGCGAAAAAATGAAAACTTAAAGTTTGAGTTTTAAATTATTGGGGGTGTTTTAACCACTTTAACATAACAGTATACTGCTCTGGCATGTGATATCAATGTTATAACACACATTGTCTTTCAGTACCTATTCTACGGAGGAAATCTTCAGCAGAAGAGCTGTTATGATATATTATTGACCTTCGTGGGGTTCTGATGCAAATGGCAGTGTAGACCTAGCTTTGAGGAACGATAATTTTTATCTAATACATGGTCATTTCGTTCATCAACCTTAGGTACGTATTTGATAGAGCTAGCGCGGACAAGTATGCGATGAGCACCTTAAACACAATACTAGAATTAAGCACTTGTTTCACAATAATGTTATAAACATACATTTTGCCGATATTAAAGACTCTTGGATGTTGTAAACGGAGAAATCATTGTTCGTTCAATCAAACTTTATTTTTCCATTTTGTAAATCTGGTAATATTCACACGGATACTATGACTAGTTCTGCAATTGTTTTCACGCCTTAGTCGAACACGAATTGAAATGAAAGCGCTAATGCTCGCCCAAACGCATAAGTGACCCACTTTGTACCACGCATAGAACACAAATCCAAGTCAACAATACCAGTTGCACATACAAATGGATACGCATGTAATTCATAATTCATGCATTCTATCTAAGATGTATTAAAGATGGCTCATCGATTTCTAAGTCAACACATTTTACAGCATCCGCAACAAGTTGTTAGAAACTAGTTGTAACAATAAATTTCAAGGTTTAATTCCTGTAGAAACAGGTATGTAAAGTTTTGTTAACACGGTTTCTGTATTTTACTTGTTTGTCTTGTCTATGTTCTGTATTTGCCTTTGATAAAAACTCATTGAGAGTCGAAAGCGCTTAGGCTAGAGTGATTCTAGTTTTGCACTGTTGCGTGTCAGTTTTTTGCATTTATATATATATATATATATATATATATATATATATATATATATATATATATATATATATATATATATATACATATATATATATATATATATATATATATATATATATATATATATATATATATATATATATATATATATATATATCTATATATATATATATATATATATATATATTAACACGATATAAGATACGCGTTGGTCGTAACCTATATGCATTATATTCCAATGATAATCGTTAATGTCACCAGCCGTTATATCGTGATCAGTTAATTAGGTATCTATTTAACAGTACACTTGAGGAAACAATTATTCGGACATCAGTACGCCAATGAAATTACAATGCAAATCGCCGTAAGATGTCGCCAAGAGCAGTCCAACGTTATAGCTGCGTTGAATAATGAAATCCCACGCACGACCGGCCTGAAGGACGCTGATGCAATTGAGAAGGAAATTATTAGGGCCACTGCCTTGGACGTCAAGTCACCACGTAGTTGTGTTAATAACACTCAACACACCCTATCGCAACCATCTATGCATAACAGCTAATTGAAACAAATCTCTATATTCTCGAGCAACTGTATAATCTGTAGTCTCATTAAGAATGGTCAAATGTTTCGGTAGATTCCCCGTGCATGTTTCAAGATCATAAGATTGATTGTGTTCCCGTCGCGAGAAAATTATGTAACCGGAGTCAATGAAGCGTTCATTTCTGTATTTATCTTAAGAATTTGAAATGTCAAGGACTTGAATCTCCCAACGGTGTCAGATGTTTGCTTGACCATACTACAGAAAGTTCAAACTATTATACAGTTTTTGGTGTCGATGGTAAGATTACGCATAGTATCATCAGGCAAGTGACCTTTAATATATATGGGAACTAAACAGACCGGTGGATATATTATCAATCTTGTGAATATTCATTGTTGAACTTTGTAAAGATGACACGTTTCAAATATTCATCGTTAATTTGCATTAAAAAGAAACATATCGTTCACACGATTGTACTTAGTATGTTTGATAAATCCTGTCCGGTTTCATCCCGTTACAATCAGTGACCTAGCATTGAATAGGCAATACTAATTAAACAATCTTTAATTATTTTTTTTTTTTTTTTTTTATGGTTTAACGCCATTTTTCAGCACAATATAGGCTATACATGGCGGCCAGTATTAATGGTGGAGGAAGAAACCGGACAAACCCCGGAAAGAACCACCGACCCACGAGTAGCTACTGGCAAGCTTTCTCACATAACTACATTTGACGAATCTTAGACTCGAACACACGCAGACAGAGGTGAGATGGCAGTGGTCCGTAACGGACAGCGCTTTAGACCACTCGGCCACTCGGGGCCCCCAAACAATCTTTAATAGGAGAAAGGATAATTCCACACAATATACTTGGATTCCCCATAATTGTTAATATATTCATCTAAGTTTCATTAGAACTGTTCCGCTCACATACATTTTGATCAGTTACAAAACAAATTCGATATTGTTTCGACATTCAAAATAAACGAGAAACGGTAATACAAACCAGCTATTAAGTTTGTTCCGTCACTTGAAGACGCTGAAAGAAGAAAACATTGAAAAGTAATTACATATAAATCTAAGGTTATAATATGGTATGACCTATCTCTTGGCTTTTTGCTTCCTACATTTAATAGTTTTAAGTTCCACTGTAGTGAAAGCTTGTAACGAATGTTCATGTATTGTCATATTTCTGCTGCCATGTACGTTTAGTAGTCTATATTAAAAGTATTAATACAGGAAAATTAATGTATCTATCTGAAAATGACCACGTCAGGCTAGCTTCTCATTATCACCCTTAAATTCAAAGTTGATACTTTTTCTTTCGTAAATTTATGTTGTAAGCAAGAATGTATGTAATGTATGTTCTATGCCATGTTAACAAATGACTGATATAGCAATATATGTCTGTATGCATCGGCCATCAATAAGGTATCAATAAGGTATAAACATATACATATTACTTTGTGACAAACATACTGCAAATGCCATCATTTATTTAACTTGTGTGTGTGCGAGTGAGGGAAAGAGAGAGATAGGTATATATAGATTTCCATTTTTGGCGTAGCTATATAAATGCGTCAGTCATATAGCTGCGATACCTGCAGTTGTCGAAGTTGTTGATATATTAACTGAAAGACAATCAAAGTAAATTGGTGAGATTTAGACGTCATGATAAATAATTTACATTACATACCATAGACAAGCATAATTCATTTGGTTTCATAGATTTATGTAAAGATTGGGGGGCAAGAAAAAAAGAGAGACTCTATATCCATGTTTTGGATATGTTAAATGTGTGTTAATCTTCCATCACCGGGAATCAAATTCATCCTCCGATGCTGAAATCTAAGCGTACAAGTCTCTCAACAGTCCCGACCCGACCACACATCGGTTTGATTCGGCGAATATGGCACTGCCTATAAAACAATGTCATATTCAAAATGAAACTAAGTGAATCAGAATGAAATATAGAATAAGCAAGCCATATCATCTATGCAAATAATCCATTCGTACAAAAATTATATGTTACTTTCACCGATTTCGCGTCACATTCATATATTTGCTTTGGTTGATTAAAATTAATTCAGTATAGCCATCTGCTTTCATAATTGATTTGTTTAGAAATAAACACACCAAGTACAAATGGCATATCATGGAATAGAAACAGTTCGCTGTTCAGTTACATTTAAACCAAAATCAAAACACTATATATATTAATTCGTAAACAATTCATTATTCCACTTTAAGGAAAACAGTAATGTACAGTAATAATGTTAATGATAGCATCGTTGTGAAATAATAATAAATCGGTTTCCAAAGGGATGGTACCCTAAATATTATTCTCAAATATCTGATCATCTACCAGGAGAGAAGAGCGATTATGTGACTAATGAGCTACTATATTTTTCATTTTTTCAATGTTGTTTAATATAAATTTATCTGGTGTCTCATTATAAAAATGATCAAATTAAAAATGTTCCTTATGTATTGGGGACTTTAGCAGACAACAGTAACATTTTAAACTATCTTAATTGAGTTAAATAAAATTCAACCATAATTTCTTCAAAATGTACTTGATATACAAAATTTAGTATAACCGACCCGGCAGATTCCGGAAAACATCCATTTTAAACGAAGATGGTTATAAACAAAATGTTTCTGAGAAAATTATAGAAACATGCTTTTGTCGACTAAACTGAAATGAAGTCAATCAATAATATTTTTAAACATCAGATCATATATGCACGATGGCACAGTTATGTTTGCACGATGACACTCTTACATAAACCGTTAATACATAGATTACAGTAAGCTCATTGAAGCCAAAGCATTCACTGAGTAATCTTTAAAGATTGCCTGCAACTTTGCATCATTGGGATTGTGAACACAGTATTAAAATGCCATGGGACATTTCCTGACCGTTACGCAGATCCGAGTTCCTGTAGGTCACTTGAATGCAAGTGAAGTTTAATTTTTCTCTCTCCACATAGTGGTTCGCACTTATCCCACATGAAAGAAAGAGTTAAGGGTGTAAGGGTGGTGTATTGCAATGAAATTACCTACAATATTTTTATTAATTTATAACACGGGGATTATTACTATCATTATTCGTTGTTTTGTACAAATCATACTTTGTTGAACGTTGTACAGTTAAAAAAGATTAAAATTGCATTCTAATTTATTTTTAAAACATATATATTATACTCTCAATTATTTCAATAAAGTATAAACTTTAACGCATTATACGATATTGTATTATCTTCCCCTTTAACCAAATAAAGATGTCAGAGGTTTCAAGTATTTTTAACAAACTAAGTCAACATGGTGATACAATTCACATTACCAATCCTGAGTTCTACGTTTAAAAGCCAAAGGAAACATCTTCCAATAATTACGTTCAATTTCTGCCAAGTTAAAAGGTCATTAGAAATTGAAAAAAGATACCCTGGTGACTGTACAAAAGATGAATTGATAGCTAGATTTATTGATATACCTGGCTTAAACCAACTCATTCCTATCCAGAAGTATCCATCTGGTAATACTGGTGTACATTTTATTTTATCCTTAGCAATACGGAATGGGACAAGGCCTTGATTATAAACAAGACATTGAGACTTTGCCTCCTGCCAAGTCAGTTCAACTCCAGCCGACTTGAAGTCACATTTTCTGGAATCTAAATAACGATACAAAAATGATTCACTATGAAAATAAAGTATATCATATTTTCCCCCGGCTTTACGGTTATGTCTGATATTGAATGTAACATCCTATTTAGCAAGAAGGTAAGATGCTCAAACAATTACAGGAAACCGAATCTCTTATCGATGAAAACCTTTGCTGACATTAGTGCCGATTATACGATTATTTAATTATTATGAGCATAAAGTAAAACGTTGTACTATATTATTTTTTATATCACCTCATATTTCACAGGTAAGAAAGCATGGTTAACATGGAAATGGAATGATCACAAATTTAAAAGACGTGGAGGTTTTCATATCACGTACTTGCTACAAATTAGTCTTCGATTGAAACTTTAATGATTGACGACAATTTAACAGCATTTTGGCAGAAGAAAAAATTAAATTTAACAAAAAAGCTATTTGCAAGCCCAATACCTAAGTAACAATCATGTGCAACATAAGGTTTTATAAATTCCTAGTACAAATTCTTACCGTCATAACATATGTAGTGATGTCTTGCTGTGATTTTGTTAGTTCCATATATTTCATATCTATAGGATACCCCAGCGAGGAAAACGCGAAGATATACAAACCCAAACTCTCCATCTACGTCAATAGTTGACTGTTCTGAATGGAATAAAAGAAATTAGAATCTTAACTGTATGATTTGTAAGAACCGATAGCTAATGATACTGATGTAACTATTAAGCAATGTCTGCTGATTACAATTCAGATTTACGAATCATATTGGTAAATCAATGAAGAAAAAAAAATCAAAATAACGTTCCAATGTATGCATTAACGTAGGTTCATTTATTGTCGTCGCTCTTTAAGATGGCATACAATCCTTTGCCTACAATTTGCTTCAAATCATGGAAATTTCAATTTCCTAATATTAGGGTTAATTTCTAAAGAGCAATGCCACCGGTCTTTATCGTCGTGGTTTCTACCGTTCAAGGTAGGTAAGTATTTCACGACTAAGCAAATGTTTGGATCACTTACTTTATACAAAACGTACTTACGACTTATTCAATAAATTTATGTAAATAACAACTTAACAGGGCACCAATTAAAGGACAACTGGCTTATGCGATTGTTAATTCTTGTATGACTTCTACAACATCTGAATACGTGATTGATGAATAGAACATATCACGCAAAAGATGTATATACTATTTTCACTTTCTGAATAGGACATCCAAATGAAATGGACCACCCGAACCTTCTAGCAGTTTTTAAAATAATATTTACCAATTGTCGTATTGTTGTTTCTTAAATCATGATCGATATTTATCTTATGCATATTATAATTCCTGCTCTCTCTCTCTCTCTCTCTCTCTCTCTCTCTCTCTCTCTCTCTCTCTCTCTCGCCACATGTCAGTACAGCGACGCTGAAATTAGTAAATCATGCGTGGCATGGACCAGATTCGTCAATTTGGAAGTTACTGGCCATTGAAAATCGAATGGTCATGCCTATTTGAATGTTATTTATGTTCTTGCAATTATCGTGCCAAAAGAGGTTATCGAGTATTGCCTTCCATCTTCACCGTCTTCTGACTGAACAAAATATATTATATCCCCTAAGTTAGGTCATGTGATTAGGTCATGTGATTGTCATGTGAATACAATTTAAACCTGAGTAGCATTCTGTTCTTATTTACCACGGTATGCATACAAACAGTTTATGAAGGTCAAATAAGTTTGATGTTCCTTGTTTATACCAGGCATCGGTGAATTGATATGTTTCTTACCGATCTACTCGTTGTCGTTTTCTCTGTCGTAATTAAACCTGAAGAATGTATATGACTTTAGAGTAAGTGACTACAGTTTTTAGCTTATGAATGGGACTAATCAGATCTGACCGAATCTTTCCAAAATAACATTGCAGTCCAATCAAATAAATATTCCAAATAAATGCGACAAATTATTCTTATACAAAGTCTATGATATAAAACTCTTAGTTGAACATATTATAAACAAATCTGAGTTAACTCCCTTCCGAAAACAAGAAAGCTTACGCATCTGGATTGCTTATACATCCTGTATGAATGACGAGATTGACTAGTACACGTCCTGCAATTAATGTAAATTTCTGTTTTCATGATACTTAGGGATTTTATGACATAACTCTTTATTACAGGAATATTTTTTTATGAACATAGTTTATGGAATATATTCCTGCAATTGAGAAAAATGTGTCATTGGTGTACGTTTTTACTTAGTGTCGAAATAGAGATAAGTGGAAGAAGAACCATGGAAAGTCCCAAGAAGAACCACCGACCCACGAGAAGCTACTGGCAAGGTATCGCACGTACCCACTTTAGTCAAACGTAAGAAATGAACCCATGCAGACATATATGAGATGTCAGAGGTTAGGAACAGTGAGCGCTTTAGACCATTCGGCCACTCGGGGCCTTTGATCAGAAGACGCATAGGTTTATATATATATATATATATATATATATATATATATATATATATATATATATATATATATATATATATATATATATACTAATAGTGTATACAGATTATATACGCTGTTAAAGTGTCACTGTTAGATGGTGTTGTCACATTGCATGAATTTCATGTAAGGTAAAAGGTAGTGTAATAGTTTACATTTATTTTCTCTCCTAAATTTTAATTGTTGTTCTCACTCGAATATTTCGAACAGTATCACCATGCCAGTTGCTTTTGAACTCAATACGGCCTCTTCATATTTAAAACTAAATCCATCCAGTACGGGATCGCACGTGTCAGGAATGGATTAAATTGATAATGGCAAACAAAACGTGAGCACGAACACTGCCAAACTAGCATTTAAACAGCCTACACTTTTTACATTCTCATAGACTGTTTGTCTTCAGCAATTGCACTAAAGACGCAAATACTATTGAAGATAACACTGCACGTAAAGCGCTTTCCGTTACGGAACACTGCCATGTCACCTCTGTCAGCGTGAGTTTGAGCCTCAGATGCATCAAATGCTGGTATGTGAGAAAGCTTGGCAGTAGCTTCCCGTGGGTCCCGGGTTCTTTCTCCACCATTAATACTGGCCGCCATGTATAGCCTATCGTGTTCTGAAAAACTGCGTTAAACCCCACAACAACAACACTGCACTTTGTTTAGAAAATCTAAAGTTTCAAAACATTACATTTGAGAATACAAATCATGTAGGATATTGTACATTTAATATGTTCCTTTGTATTTCGTATTCGTTGATTACGTGACTGCTTTGTAAGTGAAATTAAAAGTAATATTACTTACAATTGTACCTGATTTGCCTATACATTATTCAATATATCAATAAAATGGGCTTAAATCTAGTGAATGAACATAGGTATGTTTGTGATAAATATAAATTGTGGCACAACGTGTGTAATACGAAAGTTAAATGAATGTGGATCCCCTCTGCACACACACCATATATCAAACTGAATTACTGCTTATCATACAAATATATTGTTAAGCATATTGGGTTTTAGACTGAATTGAAAAACCATTTTACATCAGGTTTGTTTTCAAGTTATGAATGTACAATTTGTCTCTTTGTGTTGGTATTGATCACTTAATTTTGTATTATGTATGAAGTTCCATTGTGTGAATGAAGCACAAATTACATTATATATAACCTTCTAAACTCTTCTATTCTCAGACTAAATTATTAATGATAGATGTGGGAAATCCTGAATTAGCCATTTCTACAATTGTCAGAAAAATAGCTACCCAAATGCATTCACATTACCAACTGTGTCTAAATCTTGGCAGAAACTTTTTTTTTTTATATAATTATTTTAATTGTTTCACAATGAGGGCATGTCACTATTTTATAATTAGAACCTAAGAATGAGAGCTGGGTGCTTTGAAGTATATATTAATCGTTTGTTGATCATGAATTTCGAATATGAATTACCTGTAAAATAATACACATATATGGCATGATCAGAGCCGCACAAAAAATTTCTGTCACCGGGACATGAAAAACTGCAGTCTCTCTCCGTGGCGTAATCAGCCGGTATTGCATTACAAAAACAATCTTGTGCCTACATATAGAGAAAATATATAAGACATAGAGATATCCAAAGGAAAACCTTTACTTATATTTACATAATTTATATAGATTCTAATTGAATGCTGTATTAAATGCCACTACCTTAACCTATGGCAAGGTTTCGTTGTAGATCCTGTCCTTTATTTTGTATGTCGGTTTACATATGTTCATAAAAACTGCATAATTATTGAGAAACACATAAGAAGAAGGTAAAAAAAGTTTTGTAACATATCCATTGAACTTTATATATTTCGTCTAGAGTTCGAAATTGCGGTTTAATCTACAATTGCGCAACACACTCCTATGTTGCAACTACTTAAAATGTCGCCAGCCGATGTTGTTAAATACAGTGAATAGAACATTTATATCTTCCAATTAATCTTGTACTTCATTCATTCAAAGAAGATATATATATATATATATATATATATATATATATATATATATATATATATATATTAAAAGCTTAAAATTGCACGTATGCAATAAATACATATCCCATTAATATTTTATTCCAAATGATAAAACAACTCATTTGATTTTGTTCATGAATACGTCTAGCCAGATTGCCTCAACATGTCCCAACGCAATATTAGACTTGTTCTTTCTGTCGACTCATAAGAAAAAAACATATATGCTTTTTCTTCTGTACATAAATGTAAATTGTATATAAATCGATTATCATTCTTTGAAATGTATTATAATTTGTTTGATATATGTGAATTGTATATGTAGCTATTATAGTTAATGATTCGCGAAAATTAGGTTATATATCAAATATAAATGAAGATCAAATATGAGTAAGGCAATCAACAAACTCAAAACGGACGTTCTAACCATTTAATGTATATAAATGTGTTATAACATTGTTCTTACTTGCAATCCTATGTACTCCGTGTTCTTGCACTCATCAAAACAATGCCTTGGGTCATTTTTGTCTGACAGGTTATAACGAGTAGTAAAATGTGATAAACTCTTGAAGCAACCTAAGAAAAAAATATTCGCATACCGATAGCTAAGCAGTATAATACGAACTAAAAATCATTATCAGAATGACAGATACGTTTAAAAGTTATTTGTATTTCGGAGAAAGTTATGAATATCATATTCCTAGTATATACATGTAATTTCTTCTTAAATAGACATATTACAACTATGTATAGCTATATATAATTAGTTAATTGTAAAGAATGCATGGTTCATTCCGCTATAATGGAAGCTAAGGGGTGTCATACCTTCCCTAAATTAGAGGAACCATTCTAAATGCATGCACATGTCGTCTACAATGATTATTGTCTGATATTTTAATTTGCTGAGCAGCTCTAACGTAGTTAGCAAATGCCGTTCATTTCAAGTAAGAAACGTTAATATGTAATGTATATTTCACACCATGCCAATGAATTAAGCCTCATATATAAAGTCATGTATAAGCTATAATCTATTGTCTTGGAAATATTATTGCGGCCATGTGTTTGGTATTTAAAAGACTTCCACAGGGTAGTGGTGAGCACTAACACAATGTTACCGTGACCAACCAAAAGAATCTTGAAGCGGCAAAAGCGATAGATCTCTCCATCTAAGCAAAGGCGTGTAGTTTCCACACCTAGGTAGTACAGCTTAGTCTTAAGATCAGAGAGAAACCCTTTCGGGGTGAACGAGGCATACTCTACTTCGTACACCGTTAGGATAGCAAATGATGGACGTTGTACGCTGTTTTATTGGACGGTTCCACCGCGATGTCCAATCAAAACGTTACAAAGAGGGCGTAACTTCAGTTTGACGTGAATTATACCTTTCAACTAGCAAGCGAAAATTTAGTTTCGCCTCGGAAGATTGCTGATGATTATAGATTTACCTCTAGAAAGCCACTCAAAATTTGGCGGTTAAACTAATACGCATATTCTAAGGAAAAACAAAGCTTTGAACAGTCAGTTATTTGCTAGATGTTTGCAGAATATTACGGCATCATGATTATAATTATTTGTAGTGGGTATACATAATTACTAGTATCGTTTAGTATTATAGGTTACTGCATTTGTATGGGAAATAAAAACCAGTCATTCGGAGGTTGTGATGTACTGGACATTTCTTTTGCATAACAGGAAGCTCACTACAGTTTTCATCAGTCGACTGATTCAAAACTGTCTGTCCATATCTATCTACTGATATGATTATGATTTGCTTACGTAGTTTAGTCATTTCAGGCCGGATGTTTCAACTTTATGTAATTTATATCCGTGAGATAGAATACACCTAGACCAAATAATGGTATGATAATTAATTGGTATGAGACCAAATAATTCTATGATATTCATGTGATATGCCATTTATTGCTTCTAATGTTTTTATCCATGTATAAACTATTTCAAATATTTGGTCATTAAACATCCTGTATAAAATAGTCTTCATATTTTATTGTTACCAACAACTTATCATTTTATATTGAACTATTTGGACTTTTATATCGCTGGTCGATATTAAAGCTTTAGTATTTTTAACCATGTATAAATACAACCTATTGTATGGCGCTAAATGGCCTAAAAGTGCTGGTGCGCCGTTAAAAATCAATCAATCAATCAATCAATCAATCATAAAATAGTCCGATAATGTTACCGTAAATACTATACTATACTCTTGTAAACGTTTATTTTAATTTATGTTCCGATTCAACACAAACGCCCGCTTTCTCAATGTAGCTTGTGCAGATATACTTAACATTCAACTAAACAAATGTTTAGGGTGAAAATCGTATTACAAGCAGATGTCAAGATTTTATATAAATCAACTACTGCACCACATGTGAATAAGGTCTTTACATATCTCTAAACAACCACCATGCAGTTTAATTTTATATTTAGTATGTAGAGAATGTAATTGCTGAAGAGTACCTGTAAAGTCTTAAAAGCTTATAAATCAACGGAACACGTTTAAACAGAGCTACACCTATTGGTGTTTGAATGAATACAGAAGGATTAGAATGACGGGAGTCTTGCACTATCACTTTTTGTAAGGGTGTGAGACATCATACAATTGGATTTAAACACATACACCTCTAATGGCTAATGTATACAAATATATGACAAAGGCGTCCGCAAAACAGAAGTGAAATTAAAGGAAGACACAAACTTGTTCTTGTTCGAGGTTAGAATTTCAAATTCTCACATCCATGGAAGCCGTTTTGTACATTACGGCATCATTACCCAACGACCGGGTCAATGCGACTACCAATTGTAAATTATATTATGCGCACGCTAAAATCAAGATTGGACAGGTGTACTGAAAAATAAATACAATTTTGGCAAGAGATATTGAGTTTTAAAGTTCAAAATTAAATCATAGTAATTGATCTAACTAATTATACATTCTCTATTTATAAAAAATAAACATTTCTATTCGTACGTACCTTCAAATGAAATCCCCGTAACTTCTGCGTCTGTTGAATCTATAAAAATGATAATAAAACTCGATAAAAAAATTGTAATCACTATTTTTGGATCTGTATAATTCTTAAAAGGTATTAAAATGAAAAGAAAGGTATCATATCTCTACAAATGTGACTACAGTGGCAGATCAAGAATTGTTATACTAGATTGTGTCCGAATACTCGTTTGCACATTTTTATCATCAATAGCTTGTACATTAATTCGCGTATAGAAAATTGCATATGGTAAAGATTGGACTACTGATACCGACTTTTCGAACAGGCCTGATATTACATATTTTAGATTTACATCGCCGTCAAGGCATAAATTTTGATACTTTTGATATTTTCATGGAAAACACTAAACCCGTGAACACTAACACAACCTACTTTCATACTTAAAACATATAGTTTGCTCATGATTAATATTCACATCCTTTTTGTTTTCTTTTGGATGATATTCATCAACATGCGCTGTATTTGAAACATATTGACTTGCGAATTTATATACTATGTTACCTTGTTTTACTATAGACAATATTCGTCCCAGTAAAAGCCAATAGCTATATAAACAATTAAGCTGAATGGATATTGCTATAACACAAACGGATGTTGTTGCTTTGTTATGGCCCGCCAATAAGAAAGTCTCAACGAACATTAAACTTCGGTTTATATTCAAGTGGAGAAAACATCGCCTCTTGCTTTTCATATTACGATAAATTGCTCACGTGTAATCTTATCGCAGTTAATTACATCCTAACGGAATTGACATAATTTATTTGAATTAACATGACGTAGGTGATCTTTGTCGTTTAAAACCCTAAGAGGATGCCAAAAAATGTGCATAAATTTTGTCTGAATAGCGACGTTAAAAAGACGATTAGAGCAAACATCAATTCCCCGTGCACAAGCATCTCGACCAACCCCACCCCACCATTAGATACACATACAAGATAACACATACTCAATGTGTATCAAGAATCATGTGCAAGGAATATTATATCAAAGTAGTGTTAACTGGAGATTCATCTTTGGATTACAGCGCACAATTATTTTTGTGATGGAGTGTCGAGAAGAATGTCGAGACGTGATCATTCTTGGCGAAGAAAAAGGTCTAAAATCAGCTTTTTGACTTAGATTTGTGTATATTATCTTCTGTGAAATATATGAAACACTCCACATTAACTAGGATTTGCTTAGATATTTTAAGCATCTATTTTTTAGTTACAGCTTCGAAGTCAAGATGAAGAATCATTTGATCTCCTAGTTAGAAAAACTTGACATTAAATTGTATAAGAGTTGATTATGAGTTTAGGATTATATCAGTCGTCTGGTGGTGTGTGAAGATGGCATAAATTTGAGACAAAAATTAAACCATAAGTCATACTGTTTAGTATGACCAGTAGCCAGTGGAATTGTTGAGTAGCTGCATGTCTACTTCAGATAATCTTTAAGTAATTAACTACTTGCGCACTAGTTATAAAGCTTTAGGACTAAACATAATCGAGTTTTATGACTTTTAAGGCATTGTAAGAAACTAGGATTTATTGACATGGTTTTAATAACAGATTTAATTGACAGGTTTTTTTAATGACATATTTATTGGCAAGTTGCGTTAATGACAGTACATCCCAACCCCTATACCTAAGAGTTTATATGAGTGTATATACGATGGCATGAATAGTAAGAAAATACAAGGACATCTGAAGCATACCGTTTTGGAGAGACAAAAGCCACGCAATAAAAACAGCGATAATAACGTTGGAGAGGTGCATGTCTCTTTTAGGTAAATACCAAACGTTCAGTAACTTATTTGATGTCAACTGTATTGGCCTGAAAAAATAAATTGTGTATAAATTACATCTGGCTGGAAATAAACATGCTTTTCAAAATTACTCTAATTTAATTGTTAGTCGACGAGGTTACTGTTTTCCCACGAAAAACGATGTTTTAAATGAGGAGGCATAGTATGCCACGAGAAATGATTTAAATCCAGAAGCTTAAAATTAATAAATATAAATGGAATATTTTATAGGAAAATCTCTGTCGTCATAAGAACACCAGGCAAAACATATCGAACACCAACTGAGATTGAATTATAGATGTAATGGTAAATCGTGGCTTGTTAGAAGTAATAGACTCTGAAATTTGTGGTTTTGATAACTGTACGCTTCTTGCTTATTATATGAAAAACTATTAAGGATGTTGATCGCTAAATATATCTATAATAAGTACATAACAAGAATAAAGAATACGAATACTGCATACATCTCAAAGTTCGTATTTTCCTGCGTGCGAAAAGGGATAGGTCTTATGATAAGATTGTAAAAGTTGCTAGCTGATTCGAACTTCCATTTTGCGTCTCCATTGTGTTTATCTTAATTTCAACAATTATATGAATAGAATGCAGTCTGGTAGTGAATGCTAGGTATACATGGCACATGAATTAGATCTACGCAGGTTGAATATTGCAATTATTCGTAATGTTTATGTTCAAGGAGTGACACCAAGTTTACGATATAAAAATTTATTCTTTGTTCTTAATCCAAATGTCACAAGAAAAGAGCCAGATAAAACGCATTCTCTTCTGTATAGATCTGAGAGCAAGTTAGCAAATGTATATATATATATATATATATATATATATATATATATATATATATAGGAAGCATAAACCAATTAGTTTGCTTGGAAAACAATGTAAGACAATTTATGATGCATACAAGTTGAAAATAAACGTCTTTCAGGTATTAGTTATAAAAGCATCTAATGCAGGACGATGAAAAAATGAGAGAAAAAACCCAATGTGAAATACATGCAAATTGCTTAGAAATTGCTTAGAAACGTTATAAAGTCAGGTAAAGGTACATAATGAAATATAGTTATTTACCAGTCAAAACGACTCCATTGTAATGGTGCTTTTTATGTATTCCTGAAGAGTACTCCAAATAAATATTAATAATGTACGTTTTGCCACAAAATTGCCTAGCTAGGATGATGTAGAATTAAATTTAATTTAATTTTACTTACTTAACTTTTACCTTTATTCTCTAAGCCTCTATACAAATGTTACACATGTCACTGTTTCATGATCAGTCGTCGATATCTATATTCCAGCCCTGCATGTAGTAATTGAGATCGATTGTGGCATGTTGCCTTTTGATATTTAATGTATGTTAAATGAACGAGATTGTTAACGCACCGGTGCCAAAGATTAGTTACACGAGTCGGGACGAGAATCTACAGAACGGAACTCGATTGAATATTTCACATCATCGGGGTCAACCATTCTAGATTTTAAATTGTTCGGTTTGGATTTACTAGTAAGTAAAATAAAGTATATTAATCTGATAAGAGAACCCAACTTCATTCCAAAGCTTATTGCGATTTGAATTTGTACGATTGAATATGTTTATCGATTTAAGTAAGGATTGAGAGATAAAGCGTACAACAAGCAAAATAAAAGGTAGTACTTACGAAGTATTTCTCAAGAGGAAAAGTGTAGTTTGGAATTGTTGAGAAACAGACGGAGTCATATGCAAAATGTCTACACGAACAGAAAGTCGTTGGAAAACATAGCATTCCCTGATTTAAATGTCTGTTACAATACACGAAACTACCTTTTTTGCCGTCTAGACATGCGATATATATGATATGCTATTTAGAGTTGGAGTAATTATAATATAATTTCTATTCTTGAAATAAGCAGAATATGCCGTGCTTTTATGGAATAGACAGTATTTAATAGCATTTGTTGGCCAACAGTATTATAATTTAGCTTGAAGTTTGTTATTTTTGTTATTATAACAAATTAAAAAAAAAGTACAAATCTAAAATCATGTCTTAGCTGTTAAAACGACAGACAATAGCTTATTTCTGACAATAAACGTAATATTTCTTAATGATTATTACATTTCTTTGAAACGTGTTATCTGATAATTTCTAAATTTTTTTCATGCAGTTAAAACAAATAAAGACACAGCAACATTTTACCTGTAATTTCAGTATCGCCCCGGTAGCAAAGTGGTTAGTGAGTCCGCCGTATCAAAGGTATAGTCACTACTGCTAACGTTTAGTACAAATACAGTCTATCAAGATGCAGATAATACAACCTTGACCTTAGGTGACATACACTCCATTTATCAATCCTTTTAATGTAATTGACTTTTTTGTACAGGATCTAGTACAAAGGTGAACAAGGGACGGACAGCAAATATATGTATTGGATCTGGTAAATTGCAAATTATTTCAAACAATTACAAATTCAGATTTGTGATCAATTCATCTTAGTTTTACGAGCTTATGTCCGAACATGTGCAAAGTTATACAAGCAACTAACCGGGATGGTATATTGTGTAAAGTTAAAAACTGCTTGCAACTGTGGACACATAATCTGACGATACAAGTAAACGTTATAATAGTTAATACCGTATTAGTTTCTAAATAATGGTACACATTGTTAATACAGCATCTTTCTTATACGAATGTTGATGAATTGAATCAATTATTTCTTAAATATTCCTAGTCAGCAAAGTCCACAAAATGGTGGTAACAAAACTAGATAAAAAGATAAAAAATGTATGCAATGCAGACCTAAATAATTAATAAGATACTTTGATGTAAATTGCCATGCTATGTTGAAAACGACATTACTTCTTACCTATTGCTCTCAGTATGAAGACGAAAAAAAAACATTTTTTACGTGTCCTTAAATAAGGAAGAATTGAATACCTCCCTCAATTCTACAGAGAAATGTTTCATGCATGGGGGACAACGTAGGAATAATACAGACGCGAATAATGTAGTAAGGAATGTATATGAACGTTTTTTTTAAAAAAGTCCTAACATTACATGTGCTGGCAAAACGTTTTTTTTTTCTGTAGAATTTATAGAAGCATGAATTGTTCTTGTGACTTTTTAACATGTACGTTCCAACAGAACATAATACTCGTACTTCTAAAAAAAGCCTGGTAAATAATACACATATATATACATAAATGTGACAATTAACGACTGATAAACACAATATTTACCATAGCACTGCATTAATGTTAGGTAATCAATAATGAAAAAAAAAATCCAAATTTGAAGAAGAAACAAACAGAACCGAGTTAGAAAAATAAAATTCTCCAAATACATGCAATTATATTGTCCCACAAAACAGAATATCAAAGGAAAATACCTTAACAATATTTTGGTAATAAAGAGGTAAAATAAAAACGAAAAAGTCACTATACAGTCAACATTTAAAAGTGAAACATTCTTCTAAAACTGTCGCACTTTGTTTGGATGATGTACGATTAATTTTCAAATTTGATGACTGCATCAATTTCCGATGCTATTATACGGGTTGTGAGCGAAGTATGCACTTTAAGCACACAGAACACGAAGGAAAACAAATATTATTCATTACAACATTATTATTTTCCAAGTCATTAAGTTTTCCCAAGTTTTTGTGTCGGCCAGTCTCTGTCTCTGTCTGCCTGTCTGTATGTCTGTTTGTCTGTCTTAAAATCAAACAATCATTCAACCCTAACATTTCAAAACGAGGCATATATATCTTGGTAAGACTTATGTTTTTATCAGCTTATATAAACAACGAGCAATAATGGCATTAGTAACGATAGCGAACGGACACCCCTCTCTCTGTCTATCTCTCCATCTCTCTCTCTCCGAAATGTTTACGCCTACTGTGTTTCGGTGTTTACTATGAAAACTTCCGCATTGTTTCACCAGTGCAGACATCATTGAGAAGGTTACCAGTCTATAGGTACCGTTTAAATGGAGGGCAAAAGATTGACCTGGTCTTGACCAGGTATGTAGTTATGCTGGCGAGAATGTCAAAGACAGAAGCAATTAATTTACTGTAGTATTCAGGGAGCGGAATTTATTTTTTGTGTCAATGCTGGTTAAATCAGTATATTATGAACATGAACTAATATAGCTTGGATTAATGTTAAGAATAAATTGCTCGTTTCATATAGCTAACTAGCTTTCGAAACAAATAAATATATTTTGCATAATTTTATAACTGTAAGATATGAATGTGACATGTATGTATGTATGTATGTATGTATCGATGGATGGATGGATGGATGGATGGATGGATGGATGTATGTATGTATGTATGTATGTATGTATGTATGTATGTATGTATGTATGTATGTATGTAGTCTCAGGAAACTCCTCAACATCAATTGGCAGGACAAGGTTCCAGACATTGAGGTACACGCCCAGGTAGGTCTCCCCAGCATCCACACCATCCTGATGCAGTGCCACCGGCTGCCTAAGAGACTCTACTATTTCGAACTACAGCAAGGACAGCGATGACAAAGAGATCAGAATAAATGCTTCACCTATAACATACAAGCTCTATTAAAGGCGTTCAAACTAAACCCTGATTCATGGGAGCAAACAGCAAGCGATCGAGTCACTAGACATTCGTCTGTGCACAAAAGCTCCCAATTGTACTAATCTAGCAGGACAGCAGCATCCGAGCTGAAGAGGCAAGCCAAACAACCACGTGCCATCAACCCTCTTAAAGATGTCCAACTCATCATCTGCCCATTGTTCAAAAGAACGTTCCGTGCATGCGTTGGCCTCACCTGCGCACGCACATAACAGAGTCAGCCCATCCAACCCGCGGGTGACTAGACAGGTCCACGTTGAATCGATGTACGAAAACAGGTATATATATATATATATATATATATATATATATATATATATATATATATATATATATATATATATATATATATATATATATATATATATATATATATATAAATATGTATATATATATCCTTCCTTGGCATCCATCCGTCTACGTGAGACGATAGTGTTGCTCCTTCTTTCTGGCTCTCTTTTGATTATGCTTCCTATTTCTGTGATCCTCAGCTTTGCTAACTCCCTGCTTGACAGCTAGGCGCCAGATGGGACGGTCATTAGCAAAGCTCTCCCATTTGTTGACATCGATGTTGGTCGTCTTCATGGCTCTCTTGCAAACGTCTTTGTAGCTCAGGCGTGGACGTCCAGTTGGTCGTGTACCTTCTGCTAGTTCCCCATATAATATGTCCATAAGGATGCGGCCCGGGTCCATTATCATTACATGGCCGAGCCAGCGAAGGCGCCTCTCACTGAGAATGGCAAACATGCTGTTGATGTTGTCGCGTTTTAGAACCTCTATGTTCGGTACTTTGTCCTGCCACGTGATGTGCATAATGCGCCGCAGACATCTCAGGTGGAAGCTGTTGAGTTTTCTCTCGTGAGTTACATACGTGGTCCATGTTTCGCTGCTGTAGAGGAGTGAGCTGAGCACGCAGGCTTGGTAGACACGCAGTCTGGCCATCACTGCAGCTGCCTTGGCAAGCTTACCATTCACCTCTTTATCAATTGAGAGTGAGCTGGAGATGTTGGACCCGAGGTATGTGAAGTCCTCGATAACTTCTAAGTTGTATCCATCAATGGTGACAGAGGGAGGGGAGTCTGCATCTTGCGCCATGACATTTGTTTTCTTCAAGCTGAAGGTCAGTCCAAATTCCTTGCAAGTGTCGGAGAGGCGGCATACCAGCTGTTGCCGTCCATCTTCCGTGTGGGATGTCAAGGATGCATCATCGGCAAAAGCAATTCACGGATGAGTACCTTTGTGATTTTAGTCTTAGCACGGAGACGGGCGATGTTGAACAGCTTTCCGTCAGCCCTGGTATAGATGTACACTCCATCGCTGCAGTCCTTGAAGGCATACTGGAGAAGCATGGAGAAGAATATGGCGAAGAGAGTCGGCGCAAGCACACAGCCTTGTTTGACTCCGCTAATTACTGGAAGGCTTCTGATGTTGCACCATTGAAGCACACTGTGCTGTGCATGTTCTCGTGGATTACATGATGACAGTAAGTAGACGTGGGGGGCAGCCAATCTTCTGCAGGATTCTGAAGAGTCCGCTCCGACTGACCAGGTCAAATGCCTTTATCAGGTCAATGAAGGCGATGTAGAAGGGCATCTGCTGCTCATGACACTTCTCCTGCAGCTGACGTAGTGAGAAGATCATGTCCACACTGGGACTCTGGGTAGACACGGGAGGCTAGGATCTGCAAGAGTGCCAAGGCAACACGGGCGAAAGCCTTTCCGACAACACTGAGGAGGGAAATGCCCCTGTAGTTGTTGCACTCGTGAGGGGGGGCGGTCTTGAGACGGAGGGGCCTGTCGCCTTCTTGATGCCCTCATACATTCCTCTCGCATCCCCGTTGTCGGCAACTGTCTGTATCCTGTTGCAAAGGTTAAGCCAGTATATGTTGGCACAGTGGCGGGCAGTCTTCTGGGCGTTCTTCCTTGCATTCCTTAGTGCTTGCAATGTTCTTGGGCTAGGTACAGCCTTGTATGCCAGTAGGGCTTTCCTCTTTGCCTCAGTCATGGACTCCATCTCCTCCCAGTTTTCCTCATACCAGTCGGCATTTTTCCGTTCCCTCTTCCCGTAAGCTATGATGGCTGAGTTGTACACAGAGTCACGGAGGTGGGCCCACTTGGAGTCAATTGTGTCGTAAGGTGTCACTTTGGTGAGAGCTTCTTGCACATTGCTGATAAACGGCTGTGTTTTGTCTGGGTTACTTGCACAGCAGGTGTTGTTGCGAGGGTGACCCTTCTTCTTGAATGGTGCAGCTTCTTAGGTAATATTCGCACCTTACTGACCACAATGGAATGGTCCGCGTCGCAGTCGGCACTGTGGTAGCTGCGTTTGAGGAGGACGCTGGCCAGTTACGTACACCTGGTGATG
Source organism: Unio delphinus (assembly GCA_029339505.1). Classification (NCBI taxonomy): domain Eukaryota; kingdom Metazoa; phylum Mollusca; class Bivalvia; order Unionida; family Unionidae; genus Unio; species Unio delphinus. The sequence goes on along the minus strand of JAQISU010000094.1, from coordinate 1,447,935 downwards.
ACAAGGTCTAGCTGGTGCCAGCGTAGTGAACGTGGGTGTCTCCAAGACATCTGGTGGATCTCCTTGCATTGGAAGAAAGTGTTGGTATATATATTATTTTCATGTTTGACATATTTAATGGTAGGCTGGTTTAATTTGGATCAGTGTAAGAGTATCACACGACAGGGTGGTTTCGTTTGTGAATAAAAATCCTGCTGAGCTGTTCTGAAAAGATTATTATTTAGATGCGTCATAAATGTAGTAATGGCGGATCGCTATCCTTCGTACAGACTTAAACGTGCATTAATATTGTAATGAATTATGTCAAGTTAGGGCAAATTTCGATGAGATGTTTCAGCTAAAATTGCTTCTACTTTTAATGCTATTTTTATTTAGCTATTAGAAACACTTTCATTTATTGACGACGGACGAAGTACAGCTGAAACTTCTAAAACACGTTTCAAGTTTTTTAAATTATGTTATTATTTATTTTTGATATTCACTTTGACTAATGCGATGGGTCGTATGTTTCTAAGTGCCATATGTGTTGGTTGATCATTGTGCAAACATACACATTTATGTTGTGGTTTCTATTACGTTTGGCTTCATTTTATGCTAAGTCATATATATCACTGTGATCTCTGATAAATGGTTGAAGTTAATGTATGGGTACTAAATAGTTTTCAATATATTACGACACACATCGTGCTATTCAGGACAGTTGCGAGGCGACTCACCTCATATATAGGGATACCTCATTTGGCACATTGATGAAGAAGGTAAATAGTAAAATGGTAAAGATCAATGTCCAGCAGCCAACAGTCTGTCCACAACAGTATTGCAGGGTAGTGTCCACGGTGGTAGAAGGTGAGGAAGACGGAGAAAAGACTGAAGTGACAACATCACAGAAATGACCAGGTAAAGTTTTGCAGAGACACAAGCAATGGCACCTGATCAAAAAAGTGGAGCGAACTGGTCAGATGTTCAGCAGCACAGTGCCTCAACGACCACACTAGGTCAAGAGACTAATGATGATAATGATGATGATGAAGGATAAATATTTACTAAGGTGAGTGTGTATGAGTGTGTGTGTGTGCCTGTGCCTGTGTATGTTTTGTATATGTATGTGAGCTAAACACTAGCATGACGCATCCAATTACTCAACCTGACCAATATAGTTAATCTTGGAAGGCGTGTATCCACATTATCTCAACATGAAAAGTAATTCATTCCTGGGCATACAAATTTATTTATTGGTATGAATAAGAAAAGATAACCAAGCAATACTTGTTAGTAGCTGATGTAAGGATACGAAAACGTGGACAAGAGTTTATCCCTTTGATCATACCAACGGTTGATTAATATATAAAATATTATTTTGAGCTTGAAATAGTGTTCTGTGTTCGAGTCTTTGCTTGATCACGATTTATCCCAGTAACAATTTACAAATACCTAATGGAGAAGATTAATTTCGTTTCTTGGCTCTATCGACAGTAATTGTTTGTACTAATCACCTACACCGATTCTGTATAGTATCGATCCTTCCTTGGAGGCCGATAGCTTACGTAAACATAGATATTACAACAATGCGTCGGCTACCTTGAACAGGGTATGTGTCACGCTTAAATGTTTTTCAGTGAGTAATGGAACGGTTATCATGTGTATTCCAGTAGACATTTCTCTCTCTCTCTCTCTCTCTCACACACACACACACACACACACAAACATATATATATATATATATATATATATATATATATATATATATATATATATATATATATATGGATTGTGGTGATGTGCAAATACGTTTGGATTTGTACTAATAGCCTTGCGGTATCACACTGACACATCAAACATTTCTTTCAAAGACTTCACCATAGTCCCAAAGCAGTGATTTAGTCAAAACGTTAATGAGCACGAAACAATATTCCAAAGAATAATTTATTAACAGTGATCACTCTCTAAATTGTATTTGAACGAAAGCAATAAAATATTCAACAACCTGAATATAAGGCATGACTTAAGCGTTTTGTTTTCCTTTCGCTTTTTATATGCAAGGTGTCAACTAACATATAATGAAAACGACTTTTGCATTAGATGGCAAGAGTCGTAATAATGACACAAATCAACTACGAAATAAAGCATATACAATTATATTATATATTCCGTTGATGTGCCTAATGTCAGTGTTTATTACTGAAACATCACACTCCATTTCAACAATATATGTAGTTTGTTTTCGTTTTTGGCGGCCCGTATTATTGGTGGAGGTAGAATCAGGGAAAACGCAGTAAGAACAACCGTCTCACGACAAGCTTCTTGCAATTTTTTTTCAAATACACACATTGGCCGAATCTGCGATTCGAACCCGTGCAGACAGAGGTGAGATGGCAGTGATCCGTAACGGAGAGCTCATTAGACCACTCAGCTACTCAGGCACCCCATCCCCCCACGTGCACTAAGATGATCCTGCTGAATTGAACATGGATGCGCGCGCGAGAGAGAGAGAGAGAGAGAGAGAGAGAGAGAGAGAGAGAGAGAGAGAGAGAGAGAGAGAGAGAGAGAGAGAGAGGCGTGTGATTGAGCTAAACGCTTATTTGTGTGTAAATATGAACCGCGGTTGGAAGTATAAAGTAGGTACTTGCAAAGTCTTTACTATAGTCAAATATATACGCATTTTTTTGCATACAGTTCAGAACACATAGGTGTTTCACACGTGTGGTATACTTAGACGAACCAGGTTTGCAACCGTTTGACTGCAAATGCTACATACCGTATATACTCAGAGTATTATCGCAATCATCACCCGTCTGATGTTTAATGCAAAACTACAATGTTTAGAATGAATTTCTTCCTCTTTTGAACCAGTGTATTGATGTGAGAATCTGCTGTTTAAAAGAATTGCTTAGAACTCTATATACGTGGAATTACATTTGAGCACATTAATGATATTCTAATTGCAGAAACAATTGTATATTTATACCCATTCGTGTATGAGTATGTGTGTGTGTGTGTGTGTGTGTGTGAGAGAGAGAGAGAGAGAGAGAGAGAGAGAGAGAGAGAGAGAGAGAGAGAGAGAGAGTATTCAAAAGTTGATTTTTGTAGTCAGTATGACGCCTTTAAACGCATGCAGCTAATACTCTTTAAATTAGCAGCTACACGTACAACTATTCACGTCAGACTACTGCATGTATAAAGAACTGGGAAAATGTCCGATTTAAATGCTTAAGGCTAGTTAAGGTAGTTTACGGTTGGTTTTGAAATATTAATTATGGAAATATTATAATTAGTACAAATATAGATTGTTATTTATTGAAAGTGAATCAGTCAATATCATTAACTGAGTTACACCACTAAACAATATTTTCCCAGATTTAGGTTTCGTGACCTTGGAATATTGTATTAGTACTACAATTGCACCAAATTTATTCCAATAAAAGGACTACACATTCTTCTCTCCCCAACTGGAACAGTGCATTACTAAATTCACATAAACAATCTCTATATAAATACAAGAACATCAAAAATTGGCTGTAGCCTCGAAGATTAGTGTAAATGTTTGTGTAATCATTACTACAGCGCACCCTTGACAAAACTCAGAATGTCTTCTTAAACTGGGACAATTTTGAACTGGCAGATATGGTATCAATGCAAGTTATAGTTAAGGCTTTGTGAAAATCATATTGAACATGTGAGTATCATTTTAGTCAAGTGCCTACAGTATATACTAACGTACGTGTAAACCTTATTAAAACGTCTGAGTAACGCAGGCAAATTCAATTGTTAACTTCTGGTAATAAGAAAATGTTGAATTGGGAAGGGAATACATCTATATCTATACTAGCATACTGAAGTTACATATTGCAGCGAATGCATTTAATCAACATTAAAACTTCATAAAACGTTATCAGCTATACGGTCCTACTTGTCAATGCAATATATGACTATTAAGATCACCAGGTGAATTTGAATATACTTTCCAATTTGCTTCATGTTTCGCATTAATTAGTTTCTTCTAAATACCATGTATATACATTCTACACCTCCGTTATGATATCAAAACTCGTTTAGCTTTAATAGGTAAATATGTATTTCATTAGGATTAACTCGAGTTTTACATTTCCAACGCTTACTAATAATGGACATTCAATTATTCCGATTTTGAGTGTTTTCCTAGACATTCCTCGGAAATATTAGCTCTTGGAAAAACTGCATCGAGTCCCCAGAAGTTCTTACCACGTAACCCTTGCGATGACCACACATGATGTATACATTATATATATATATATATATATATATATATATATATATATATATATATATATATATATATATATATATATATATATATATATATGCGCGGTCCTTGTTGGCCCGGGAGACGACCGATCCGGTATGATAACTTCAGATATGTCCAGCATTATAAATGTGTTTTGGGCAAATGTCGTCTGGTAGAGCACATCCTTCTCCAGACCAATGAGTTACCAGAAGGGAATGTAGTACATCGTCCAACAGTCTTTGGGTCACCACTCCGGACTGTCTTAACGTTTACTACCTTAGCTATTTGCAAACCAAAGCTAACCTGCAAGGCAGCAGGAGACTCGTATATGCGGCCGGTTAGCCTATTTCCGGAGCATATAGACCATCTGACACTGCCGTTGTCCACAAGGATGGAGGTGACAAGTATGCTACTGGTACTTTGCATACAATCAGAGCGAGAGACAGCATTGCCATTGCCATCTGGAACATTAGAACTATGGTGCAAACTGGAAGACTCTAAGACTTGACACATGAGATGCAAAACTACACATGGCAAACACTGGGACTATGTTAAGTAAGATTGAAAGCTCTAGGAGAACACCAAACTGCAAATACGCATATATTATACTATTGTGGAGAGTTGGACAAGTCCATAAAATTGAGTAAACTGCCTTTTAGTCAAAGACATCAAGGGATCTGTGCTTTAATGTCGCGCATATCTAGCAGAACCATCTTCATTCTTCAGAAGGCATCTTCTTTTTAACGTTACAATTATCGAAGTATATGCTCCAACTACTGATCATGATGATGAAGATACAGAGGAGTTTTACATCAAACTCCAGGGTATAATAAACATGATAAGTAAACAAAAAACCATCCTCATCATCTAGGGAGACTGGAATGCCAAAGTTGGCAAGGATGCTCTAAAAGAATGAGATGATCATTGTTGACCTTGCAATGAGCTTACCAGTGAAAGAGAAAGACGGGTGCTCGAGCTCGCAAGCTACAACTTGGTACTAGCCAACACCCTGGGCCAACATAAAGGTTTACGATGCTGGACATGGCACGCACCAAATGGAACCTATCATCACCAGATCGACTACATACTGGTTCAAAACCGTTACCAATCTGGCAGCAATAGAGGAGAAAGAAGAACGTTCTCAGGTGCTGATGTTGATAGCGATCACGACCTCGTCATTATGAACTTCGGAGTGAGATTGAAGAAAATTAATAAGCCAAAGAAAATCAGGCACAGATTCAACCTTGAACAACTGAAGAACCTTAACATCTGCAAGTCATTCCAATCAACAATTCAAGGAAAGGTTGCTCCACTTCGTGTGATGGATGTGGATGTTAAAGTGATGACAGGCACTTTCAACACAATCATGACAACATCTGCCAAGGACATCATTGGGCTCCATCGCCCAAAGAAAATACCCTGGGTTATATACAAATAAGGACTTCTGAACCTGCGTGATGCCAGAAGAGACCTCAGAAACACCAGACACACAACAGGGGCAATGGAGTACCGAGAAATAATATCAGACGAAAATCAAAGCAAAAGAAGATTGATTGGACAAAAGTGTACAGAAGTAGAGAGCAGTCTGAAAAAGAATAACAGCAAAAATGCATTCCAAATTGTGAAAGACCTCACCAGACAGATCAGGAGTCAGTACCATTCAAGACAAAAATGTAATATCGATAATACATTTGTAGAAACTCAATCGAGCATTGATGATCTTACGTGATTAAAATATGGAGACTCCAAATCAGTGTAATTTACAATTGTGCAAAGTTTACTTCAATTTGATCAAAACAAACTCTTTATCGACATATAAACTATTTTATTTATTGTGTGAAATTGTTTCCTTGACATCTTTGATGACTTAGTCGGCGTGATGTACCTCTGCTTGGGTAACCAAACTTCCGTCTGCTTCCTATACGACATTATTACTGACCGACAACGATAATAATATGTTACAATGAAGCACATATCGAAATAAGGCTATTGGTGCTTTAAAAAGTACACTTTTGTTGGCGAAAACGACGTATGTCCCATTAAGTCGTAGCAGTATTCTGGTCATTTGAAATGGGTAGAGGCATGAAGTAGAATGTACCTGCTTAACGTGCGTACATTCACTAGCCAGTCGAAAGAAGGAAACGGGAGCATGGTCGTATGTACGTTACTGCAGGTTGTCTATAGGCGACCAAATCATTCAGCGAGGTACTGATGAGAGGTCTATGGCATCGCCTAAAAGTGAAGAGAAGAAGCACATGGCGATTAAGAACAGACTAATGAAGAATTAGCGAGGATTCCGCCATACTTGATAAAGGAGGTAAGAACCTCCTGGTTACTTTGAAAGGTAACACAGTTGGTGTTATAATTTTCCTGAGTAGATGTTGTACCAAAGAAATTACGATGGCAGGCCATGCCATTATTGAAATGCAATTATACAGCGCGGAAACAATATGTCACCGCCTGTAAATCTGCAGGTAGTGAACCCGATGTAGAAGATGCATTTTCCTTGAAATCCCGTTTCATATTTCTCTAGCATTGAATTCTAACCTTGATCTTTGTTTTGCTACCGTTTAAATTATAATGACCCTAATTGTATATATTGAGTGATACTAAAATAAGTACGAGTTTGTAAGGTTAAACTAATTGGGTTACATTTTAAAAACTGATGTACACTTTGTGCAAATAATTTATACTTGAAGGAGTACAAACATACAGTGTTTTACTCTAATTGGATAGCTTAATTGCAGAGGTGGCTTATATATATTTGGTAGAAGGGACCGACCATTAAGATTTCCAGTTTGGGTTGGAAACCTTTTTCGATATAATCTATACTAATTCGTACAAACCTAAGCTATCTATCATCTTACAAAGGCTGAATAAAATTATATTCTTGTCTCAGACCTATGATTTCGAATTATTGTTAGGACATTATAAATTATACTTGGCGGAAATATTGCAACTATATAGTGTGACTGTAGCACCAATTTGGTAATATGGAATAGCAATGATGTGATAACTTAGCAAAATGTGACTTGTATTAGTATCGTAGCCTCCTGCCGAGCCATCTCCCTCCCATATATTCTCTGGAATGTTAAGACTGGTATTTTGGCCGATTCACACTGGTTTAAAAATAAAAGGTCTCGAATAATTTGTACGTGTATGGTTTTACTCCCACTGGTCGTCTTTCTGCAAAACAGACAACTGTAGAGACTATCAACAACTTGAATTCGATAGACATCTGCATAACCACGTATGGGAATGTTGCTCTGATTCCTTTCGGAAATAGCTCATGGTGTTGGTATTAACCAATTGTGTATGATGGCGACTTTAATCAAATGGTCGGTCACTCGCCTGGTCACAGCTTTCGACCAAGAAATCATCGAGTACCATCTAAAGAACATACATCTAGGACGAGATGGAATCATTAATTCCCAATCCAAAACCCGAGTGTGATAAGACGATATATCCTGAATGGATGAGGAGCCGAAGTACCCACGCAAATAAAATTACTTTATCGCTAATATGGAAATACGTTGCAAACAACAGCATCGGAAAGACCAAGACGCATGCTTATACATTGGACTGGATGTCTTCCGGTTGTTTGGCACCCTTCACTCTGGTCAATGAATTATGCAAAATACGGTGTATGCCTTATTGCATACGGAAGTGTGGCTCTCGTTCCCTTCCAACCGAATAATTAAGTAGCATGTGGAGCCTTTAGATATCCATCGCAAAAGAATATATAGTCATTTGCGTGGTAAATTTGTGATCAGTCAGTCGGTCAGTCAGTTTTTCTACCCATCTTTGACTTGTGAACTGCTAGAATGAAAATAAATTTAGCAAGAAAACCCACCTTGCGGTCCGTGAGCGTGTTTGTAGTCTCTGTAGTATGTCAAAGAACTCTATCCAGACCATCTTTCTTTCCAGCTGGCTGCAGTACAATTTGAAAATATGCAACAAACTTGTCATATTAGCGCTGGATGAAGATATAATGGAGGACAACATGAAATTGGAAAGCGTGGTGCCTAAGAGAAATTCTTGCGTGTTTTAAAACTAAAATTAAGGTCTTTAAAGTCATTATAGAGCATCATAATCAGACTTGTTCTGACTAAAGACTTGGACGTATAACTTCAGCAGCAGTAACCACAAATGGCAGCAAGGACCAAAACTGTGACAGTCAAATTAGCAATAACAAAGACGACTACAGCGGCAGATATTGTAATATCTCAATAATAATAATATTGGTGCAGTAAGTCGAATACCTCTAACACTGCCTGTCTATATCTATTCATGAGGCGGAGATGAAGCAGAATATGTCTTTGTTGAACTAGACAAGATATCTGTTAACATTAGCTAGTTGTACTTCAGAAAACAGCCTTTGTCAGAGATATCCGAATGTGAAGAAGAACACTTACAACTAAATGATTGCCACGAAAATCGTTTGAATGCTTTTACATGCTTGTCGACCCCACCAGAAGACCTTCCGCAACACTTCTGTGTGGTATAAGCCGTTTTTGAAAAATATAGCGTGTTTGCTAAGTTAAAGTGTGTGGGTATCTAACTTACAACCATCGTGCAGTACGTTTGTAATTCTCGGTGATAATACGGATCTGTGTTAAACATTAACATGTCTTCTTTTAGTAACCCCCCTCTCCCCACGCCTCCAATAGCTGTTTTTGTTTGCATAATATGTGCGAGTGTGCTTTATGTTAGGATGCTTTTCTTAATACCCGTGCTTCAGACATATAGAGCAGAGCGTTTACTAGTTATTCCCTTGATCACCTATCATATAAAAGCAAAGAATAAGAATGATAACTCTTTAACTTGGGGTAGTTAAGGGGGGCAGTCGATTTAACAGAAAAGGTCAAGTACCTACTGAAACAGATGGAAACATGGGATGTATAGTTTGCAGAAAACTGGATTGACAATAGCCAAGATGACTATCAGAGAATTAATTAAGGAGAAAATGAAAAGATTAAGAGAGACTGGGAGAAGGAGAGAAACGAATGAAGATGCAGAAAAGAGAAATGAACTTCAAGCTTCCTAATACAAACTGAATGAATGGATGGATGCATCGATGGATGGATGGATGGATGGATGGATGGATTAATAGATAGATAGATAGACAGATAGATAGATAGATAGATAGATAGATAGATAGATAGATAGATAGATAGATAGATAGATAGATGGTTCTAAGCATATTGCACTCGCCATTTTTATAATCCTTTGATACTGTAGCCATTTATTTCAAAGATGTGCCTGGTAATATATCTGTTTATTATGCTTATAACGTTTGGATAACAAATCCAGCACATTATACAGAATGCTACAACGAACTCAAATACATTAATGACGCAAGACTGAATAATATGAAACATATATTCTTCTAGAAAACCGTACAGAAATGGTTTCTTTGAAATACAAACTGATAATTGACGAAAACCTTCCAGATGTCTAGGTTAATATATCTGGATAAATCTAACTATTGACGCATTTCAAACAGATATTTAAGTCATATCGCAAGTAATTGTTTGTTGTCCTTAACAAAGACACCTTCAATTCAGTTTCGCGGCCAGTAAAGGTCGTTCATGACACTAAATTATTTGGTAACGATCTTAACTTCGAAGATGAAAATATACATTGTCCCTAACGAACGTTGTATGCTTCCTGTTTGGATTTTTTGTTGTCCAATATTGTACTGCTAAAAATATCAGTATCGTAGTCATTCTCAATACACGAAGGCAAAATATCGAAGTTGATATTCCAGGCCTGAGAGAGTCAGGGACAGAAAAGCAGATTCTAGTGTTAAATGATATTGCGTTGGTTGATATCAGTGTTGTCGAAAATGCATTGCGTGCTGATAAATCTCCATGGAAGCTAGGATACGCAGCGACGATACATTCTTCGCAGGGGTTTATTATATCCAATACAATTGTTTGGATCATAGATAATCGCATCTAGTGGTCGAATTTAGTTTATGTTGCGGTGTCCAGAGTACAAAGAATAAATCAACTTTGAAGAGTTGTTTTATTCTATAATGCCACTACAATAAGTGATATTGTCAGCGATGATATAATCAGCGAAAAGCTTTCTGGTTATAAACAGCAGGATAAAAAAAATAATAGAAAATTTGACATTGATGCCGAATTTATAATTACACTGAAACAACAACAGAATAATCACATTACGAGTTGTAATTGTATAATGCATTGGTGTTGGTCGGATAAAGATCCCTGCCAATTTACCGTAGACAGAAAATATAGCAGTGTTGGTCATACCACAGATAATGTGATGCTGACTTGTCCTGAGTGCAACAGTTTAAGAGGTGCTAGTTAAGACCACGCGGCGGTAATTGAGTAACCTCGGGTATCACTTGTAATTGTTCACGAGTAAATCCGCGCTGAGGTGCAGTTGAATCCAATCTATAGACTGGCGGTCTACTCGTGGATCGTGTTATGCAAGATATTGTATGCGTAGTGACAGTCCAAATAGGTTCAGTAGCTCTCTTTTGACCACCTTCGAGCTCTCCTGGTTCATATAAATATCTAACAGTGACATTGCCGAGTATAGGTTGTTTTGAAAAATCATTTTGCGGTTTTACAGGTATATACTTTTTTTTAAATCTCGTTGTTAGGTTTCATGTTGATTGTTCGAGTAATCTCATTATTCAGCGTGGTAATTACGCCTGGTAATCTCTTGACCCATTCACGAGATCGTTTGTCCTGAATAAATTCCGTCCAAGTGTGCGATTAAATCATTCAACAATTGCCTGATCGCAATGTAATGCAATATGTCCTATTCTGATGGTGACATTATGATGCTTCATTGTTGATAACACTGCACCCTAAAATTACTTGCCAGGATGAACTTGTAATAGATTTTGCCAATGCAGAAGACCCCTACGATAAATCCTTTCAAACGCAGCAGCTGCCTGAGTTGATGACTACGTCGCTAGCGGCTCTGCTTGTTTTTATCGACTCGCGACATCAACTAAGGTTAGCGCGTACTTGTAAACACCATCATGCTGCAGAAATAATATATTAGCCTGATGAAGCTCATTAGGTGCGCTGACATCAAAATGCGAGAATTTTAGACGGTGGTAGATAAATTTGCCATATCTTCTGTTCAGATAACCAATAGGCTGCTGTAGTATATTTCACCTTTGCGGCGCTAGCGAATTTACTGATTCCTGATTTACCCATCCGATATCCTCTTGGGGAATAAAAAAAAGATTCCATGATGCTATTAATTACCAGCACCCAACATCAATTTACTTTTCATCGCCGATTTTATCAACCATGGAGCCAACTTTTCTTTGAACGATTTATCAGAGATAGAATTCAACCCATGAATTTATTTCACATGTACAATATGTCAATGTTGCAGAATACTGCTTTTATAAGCAACATCATGAGCATGACACGCCTTATAAATGGCGTTTATTGGGTTTTCACCGGGTCGAGGTTGGTTTTGATCATCGAGTCTGATATCGAATCTGTTCCCGGGTCCACAATAACTATACCCTGGAAGGTGTTTTTCTCCCGGATATTTTCCCATGGTGTTCCTGGAAGTTTTACTAACTTGTCGGCAATATCACCTCCTCGTTTTTTTAAAATTAAATCCTTGATTTTTTTAAAGGAAAATAAATCTAAATTTTTTGTACCACATTGTACACAGTTATCAGCAAGCGCTGATCTGTTACTTTTAGTTGTAATCGTCGTCAAGTCATTTGTGCTAGTACGCTTCTTACATTTCATACAATATAGATCCATAATTTATTTATAATAACATAAATGTAATTAATTTTTCGGCTACAAAAACACTAGAACCAGTTTAACATCATGCAGCGCTACCGAATTATATTCGCATGATTATAATTGGACCATCTGGATATGGCAAGACGCAGTTGTTACTTAATTTAATAACGAGATGGCTGAAATGAGATAAGTTGCATTTAATAGCCTCGAGTGTAGACGATCAGCAATGTTACGAGGTGTTAAAGGATTATAACAAGAAACCAAAATCGGGAATCGATGAGGATATTATTGAGTTTATAACCGATATCGAAGAAGCACCGAGCATTGATGACATTGATGGAAGTATTAACAATTTAGTCGTATATGATGATGTCAGGCTAGACAAAAAAGAATCCCGCTAGGATATTTTCCAGAGGTAGGCATAAAAATACCGATGGGATATATGTCACTCAACGATACACACAAATATCAAAAGTGATCAGAGATAACTGCAATGTTCTTGCTGTATTTAATGGAGTGGACGCACATAAGCTACGAAATATTCGCCAGACTTGGTGCAGTGGAGATATGGATTATAATTTCTTTTGAAATTTCTTTAGTCACGCTCAGTCAATTCCACATGGATTTGTAACGATAAATTTGCACGACCCGAGATCAAGATATCGTATCGGACTTGATTCGGTTGAAACAATTCGTCTCCGCAGCGACATCAGTGCCAGATCTGTAGAGTAAAATCCTAAAGGATTTCTCTTTTCTTGTCTGCCTGTATTGTTTTCGGCTTGAAATCCTTTATTTTTTTGTTCGAAATAGTTTCGGTTTGCTTGAAATAGTTTCGGTCTGTCCACCCTCTTTGCTGCTACTCGTAATAAATCGCCTTTAAGTACCAAGAGAACTGGACAGCCATGAATATCGGGAAATTATATTTTGTATGATTTGTAATGGATCTTTAATAATTTCAATCGAATATTTTCCTATAAATTTTATATCGATTGCGATTCATACAAATTTGAGCTCCAACACTTTACAATATCTTGAATTTTTAGTGCAAAGATAAGCGGTATACAACAAAAGTCCATTTACCAACACAAAGTATGAAATTTATTCAATCTTCGTACCGCTCGCTATCAGCCATTTTACTGTTAAAGATATCGTTGCTTATTTCAAAACTACTATTAGCATATGTTATATAATTGCATCGTACTCTTTAATAATTTCGGATATCTTTCCCTAATGTTTGAAATTAGGAAATCTAGATGTGTAATATTGTAGAATGATATTTTAAAGCACATTAATCTTTCGTTCTCCCTTTAACTCATCCACACTTTGAAAAATTAACAAACTGTCTCTTGATGCCAAACCTGTTGCTTTCATCTAACAATTTTAGCCATTTCGCTCAGCTAACTAAATTTATTGGATTGAGTACAATTATGCTTTGTGCCATTATGTATGACTCGAAGACAAATGGACATTTCGTTGATTTTGCAATTGAACGACCCGGACAAGATGTTTATAATGTTATATTTGTGTATTGAAAAAAGTAAAGAGCAGAAATCAAATCTGTCATTGAGTAATTTTCTTTTACTTCAAAGCTGTAACAATGCACGTACATGATATAGTAATCAGCTGTTCATGGGTTATATAGGTATAACTCACGAGCATAACGATCACTGGAACTAATAACGGTTAATAATCGTTTGTGTTAGTCTCCAATGATAACCGTAATGACTTATTGACAAATTAAAACTGGTTAAAGCTATTTCCCTTGTTCCAATATTATAAGTAAGTTCGAGTATGGTTCACATTAGAAAACAGGGTAAAATTGGCATCATCATATTATCATGAATTATGTCACTTGAAGCTTGTTGACTACAGATGAATGACGTTATAATGGAACTGTTATACTATCAGTACTTAGAAGAGTAGCGTTATGTTAGGACTATATGAAATAAACGTTGAATGTTTTTATCATCTTTCAAGTAGAACATTAAATTTAATTCATAATCATTTCATATTTGCACAAACTTTCATCAGCCTTAGCAGCAGAGAGTGTGAACAGACCAAATTTTCAAGCAAAAATAAGGCTTCTACGGAGACCGAAACTATTTCAGACAAACCGAAACTATTTCAGAGAAGGTGAACATACCAACTTTTACAGGCGTCGATTTAGCAAACTGAGGCTTCCTCGAAATTGCTTAATAAGCGTCAATTTAGCAAACTGAGGCTTCCTCGAAGGGTAAAAAAAAGACGCCATTGTCGTTGGCGTTCACCTACTCTGCTGCTATGAAAATCTTCGATTTTTACTAACTAAATATTTGATCAAGTCCGACACGATATCTCGTCCGAGGGTCTGATAAATTTATCGTCACAAATCCGTGTGGGATTGACTGGGCGCGGCTAAAGAAATTTTTAAATTGATTATGATCCATATCGCCACCGCACCAAGTTTGCCAAATAATTCTAAGAGTATGTGTATCAACTCCGTTAAATACACACAGCATATTGCAGTTATCTCTGATCACTTTTGGTATTTGAGTGTAACGTTGAGTAACATATATCACGTCGGTGTTTTTATGTCTGCCTCTGGAAAATATCCTAGCAGGATTCTTTTGATTGTCTAACATGATATCATCATATACGACTAAATTGTTAATATCACCATCAATATAATCAATGATCGGTGCTTCTTCGATATCGGTTATAAACTCAATGACACCATCGTCGTTAATTTCTATTGCTTTCTGGTTAAAATCCTTTAACACTTTATAGCATCGTTGATCATCTACGCTCGATGCAATCAAATATAATTTGTCCCATTTCAACCATCTCGTTATCAAATTAAGTAGCTATTGTGTTTTACCACTTTCAGATGGTTCGATTATAATCGCGCGAATATAATTTGGTAACATTGCATGGTGTTTAATTGGTTCCCGTCGTCTCGTAGCTGAATAATCAATTACATTCATGTTGTTATATATAAATTATGGATCGATATTGTGTTAAATGTAAGACGCGTACTGGCACAAATGACTTGACGACAATTACAACGAAGAATATTCGATCAGCGCTTTCTGGTAAATGCATACAATGTAGTACAAAGAAATTTAGATTTGTTTCCCTTAGTAAACCCAAGGAACCTTTAAAAAAAAAACGAGGAGGTGACATTGCAGCCAAGTTAGTGAAACTCCCAGGAACACGGTGGGCAGAATACTCAGGAGAAAAGCACCTTCCAGGGTATAGTTATTGTGGACCGGGAACACGATTAGATATCAGACTCGATGACCAAAACCAACCCCGACCCGGTGAATATCCAATAAACGCTATTGATAAGGCGTGTCATGCTCATGATGTTGCTTATAAAAGCAGCAATCTTCAACATAGACATCTCGCGGATGTAAAATTAATTCATGCGTTAAATGCTATTCCTGATAGATCATGCAAAGAAAAATTGGCTTCGTGGTTGATAAAATCCGCTATGAAGGGCAAATTGATGTTAGGTGCTGGTAATTAATAATATGGAATCTATTTATTATTCTCCGAGAGGATACTGGAGAGGCAAGGCAGCAATCAGTAAACTCGCTAGCACATCAAAGGTAAAAAATATCACTGCAGCTAATTGGTTATCTAAACAGGCAATATGGCAAATGTATCTACCGCCGCCTAAACGAATTAACTACTCGCATTTTGATGTTACAGTTCCTAATGAAGTTCATCAAGCTTATATACTATTTTTACCACATGACAACGGTTACAAATACGCGTTAACGTTAGTTGATGTTGCGAGTCGATACAAACAAGCAGAACCACTGAAAACAAAATCATCACCTGAAGTAGCTTCTGCATTTGAAAGTATTTATCGACTAGGTCCACTACGCTGGCCAAATCTGTTACAAGTTGATCTTGGCAAACAATTTCAAGGGGCTGTTTTATCAATGATGAACCATCACAATGTCACCATACGACGAGGGCATACTGCACTACATCGCGATCAAGCAATTGTGGAACGATTTAATCGGACTCTTGCAGAGCGGTTATTTGGATATCAATACGCGAAGGAGTTTATTCAGGATAAAAGATCCCGTGAATGGGTCAAGAGATTACCAGCTGTGATTACCGCGCTCAATAACGAGATTACTCGAACAATTAAAATGAAACCTGTCAACACGATTAAGAAAGCGTCTATGCCAAAAATGGAAATCCAAGGGATTTCACAAAAAGATTTCAAAGAATCAATTCTTGGTAGTAATATCACTGTTAGGTATTTATACGAACCAGGAGAGCTTGAAGGTGGTAAAAAAGAGCTACCGATCCTATTTGGAGCGTCACGACGCATAAGATATCCGGTATAACACGATCTACGGGTGGAAACGCAGGCGTTTCTAGACCAGCAATCTATAGACTGGATTCAACTGCTTCTCAGCGAGGTTTTACTCGACAACAACTGCAAGTAATCCCCGAGGATACTCAATTACCACCGCGTGGTCTTAACTAGCACCCCGGCGTCTGTTACACTCAAGACATGTCAGCATAACGTTGTCGTTGGTATGACCAATGCTGTTATTTTTTCTATCTACGGTAAATTGCCGAGGGTCTTTATCCGAATACTGCCAACGCATGATACAATTGCAACTCGCGCAGTGATTATTCTGTTGTTGCTTCAGCTTAATTATTAATTCAGCATCAATGTCAAATTCTCGTTTATTTTTTTATCCTGTTGTTTATAACCATAGAGTTTTTTTCACATTATATCCTTAGTGATGAAATCACCAGTGACAATATCACTTACTGCATTGTCCGTAGGATTTTCAAGGATAATTCTTCGAAGTTGATTTATTCTCCGTGCTCGAGACACTGCAAGATAAACTAAATTCGACCACTCAATGCGATTATCCACCATCCAAATAATTGTGTCTTTGATAGTTAATCCCTGTGAAGAGTGTATTGTTGCTGCGTATCCTAACGTCCACGGGGATTTATCAGCATGCAATGCATCTTCAACGACGCTGATATCAACCAGCACAATATCATTTAACACTAAATTCTGCTTTTCACGCTGTCCTAGAATATCAACTTCAATATTTTGTCGCCGTGTATCCGAAGGCCTATAACACAACGGTACTGGAAGTGTTGCAAATTTACACTTATGCAATTCAAATAACTTCATCTGAAGTGCGTCTCTGACAATTTTTCTACTCGCGATTATCAAATCGTTTGGTCTCCACGTTTCCCAAAAATCATTCATGGAAGTTTCTGAAATTATTTCACGCGCTATTTCACATTGGATTTTATCCGGTTGTAATCTAATTAGCGCTTTGAACTCTCGTAATTGTTCATCAAGTGATCTATAGTCGGTATTAATTTCTTCATAATAATCTACAAAACCCTTTAGCCATTCATGTGGAGATCCACCAACAAATGGCGGTGGTTGACCGTTATCCCCGCACATGACGACTTTTGTAGTTTTCAATAACAACCATTCAAGAAATGTCTGTAATACACTCAACGATACAGTGCATATTTCATCCCAGATTATGATTTCAGGAATGAATTTATCGCCCATTCGATCAGGAGTCTATGTATCGCCTTTCCATCGAAAGAAGCTGTGATAAGTACAGGCTTTTACTCCCCGCGCTATCATCTCTCTGGCGAGTCTGTGAGTTGGTGTTAGTACAATCATGGTTGACCGACGAAATAATTCAATTGCACGAGTTGTCTTTCCTGACCCACCACAACCGTTTAAATAAACTGTCTTGTATCTACATACGGGATCAGATACGGGTGATGCATTAGAAAATTCTGATTGAATTTCAATACGGTTACAACAAAGATATTGATCAACCATGGCAACGTCTGCAGATTCACAATACTCATGTAGTGTTTCCTTTTTAAATCGCCAACGTCCCCAATTTTCCTCGGGATCTGTGAATGCCGCTACATCCGATTTGTATTTATTGTGTATATACATCGAATCAGTAGCTACTCTAACCGCGGTATTAGGAAATCTATTTATCATCGAAAATAGATTAATACAAGCATAGGCTAGCATAGAACTTCTCAAATGTGTATACTGGGAATTATATCCATCACAGTAGGTAACAACCGTACCTGATTTCTCACCATTGGATAGAAAAGCATCCCTACGGGATACAAGTTTTCCCTGTTTCGTTAAATCCGCTACAATAAAATCGTATTCTGCGTCGTCTATGATCAGCCGTGAAGAGTATTTTGCATTGTTATATCTTCCACCTTGAGTGAATTTACCAATTATTTTTTGTCCGAAATCTTTGGCTTCTTTGTTTTTAATTTCAAATAACTTCTTAGACAATTTCATGATTTCTTCCTCGCTGAAATCTGGAAAATAGTCTCGCTGTTCGTTAATTATACGATTTAAATCAGGCTGTGGTAACCAAACATCCTTCTGCGCGCGATAGCATATAATAGCTTCACCGACAATCAACGATTGTAACATCTCACAATCAATCATATACCGCAATAACACAATTGGCATCCAATGTTTCACAGATAGGTGTCTACCAATCCAAAGCTAACTACACGGATGTAACCCTGTAGAGAGTTCAAATGATATCGCACGAGCGAATCCGGTTAAATCAAAATCGGGTAATGGCCCATTAATCGCAACACGAGTCATTTCATGCGTGGGGTGTCCAAATCGTTTAAAATACTCAGAGCATTCTCCATACCCGAGAAAACTTCCAGGATAACACGCGGATATATCAATTGAAATCATACGATCACGTGAGTATTTTGTATTCCACGGTCCTCCATGACTAAATTCGACGCAACTCAATTTAACGTCCTCGAGAAAATCACTTCCTGTTGGACGCCATGAGTTTTTTTCTCTTGCAAAGTGAGCTACCACTGATGGAATAGTAAAACTATCCGTGAGTAGTTTTTTATGGAAACTCTCCGGTGAAAAATCATTAGCGGTTTTTCTCATTCTAGTATCTAACTCTTCAATTCGATATAATTCACCATTTGGTCTTACAAATTGATCAAATCCTAATTCGGAACCAGCACTACTAAGTAACCACACTGACACGGGATCATCTTTACACAACGCATGAATAGCATCGAATAACTTCTCTCAATAGAAAACATCCCTGAGGGATTCCCGGGAAAATTCCTCTGGGATATATCTCACGATTCGTTCTCGTGGAAATATTGTTACTTCATCCGTCCACGCGTGTTTGTTATGATCAATAATTTGTATTGGCGCTCCTCGCGATTGATATTTCGGTTCGTATAATACTTCTCCGGTTCTTGTCGTTACTGATATTGGGAATTTTAATGATGCTTCTAATTTAGCTATATCAGAAATCTTTGCACCGTGCTGTTTCACTGTTAGTTCCCATTCGGTTATTTTCCTACGTCGCAGATCAGTTAGTTTATTTCCTCGGGATGCATTTGTGAAGTGTT
This sequence comes from Unio delphinus, assembly GCA_029339505.1. Classification (NCBI taxonomy): domain Eukaryota; kingdom Metazoa; phylum Mollusca; class Bivalvia; order Unionida; family Unionidae; genus Unio; species Unio delphinus. The sequence continues at coordinate 1,428,480 of JAQISU010000094.1, read as the reverse complement.
CCATTATCTGTGCTGCTACACAATTCAGTGAACTAGAATATTTCATAGGAGCTAGTTTTGCAATATTGGGTTTATCATTTAACGGACATATGCCATAAACGATTGCTGTTACAGGATAAGATCTCTCGTATTATGGTTTGTCAATTCCAGTTAGAATTCCCGGTTTGGAATCTCTACTCACAATGACAGTTTTTTTATCCTTGAGAATTGGATCAAATTTATCTCTGATAACCCATTCACCTTCGACTTCGATAATGAATTTTATTCTAAAAAAATACCTCCTACCGCCAAAATGTGAAATTATCTCAGCTGCTCTTTCGTCGTTCATAGTAGCATCGATGTTGTGTATATTGATATCATCATTGATAATTCGAAATGTCGACCAGCAGTGTACTGCACCGTCTCGGTAGAATTCATTAAAACACTCTCTGATTTTACCCAGTATAGTTCTATCACCGATTAGACGTTTTGGTGTATCAGAGACTCTATCGAGATTGAATTTAGCATTTTTCCAAGGCTTAATTTTCGATAATCTCTTTAACCCTTTCATATTATAATTAAAACAAGTATTTAAATAGAAAAGTATATTATATAATGAATCATTGTAAATGGCTTATGATTGGATCAAAGACTCCGTGTAACAAATCATGCAGAAATGAATTTTGTGGGTATCATATGCAAAGCGTGAGAAACGGTTCAAAAGGGCCTCTCCCATGCATCCATTGTGGGGTAGGTGTTAGAGGCAATTCAGAGTTATGTATCAATTGCGGGGGTAGGCGTTATAAAGAGTTGAAGCGTTATTATGACAAAAAAAGAATCAAAAATCCATACTCTGTCAATGGTAACGTCAACGGCAACGTCATAAAAACTGTCCACGACTACAATAAAAGATTTCCCAATGTTATAATTCAGCCGATCAATGAAATAGACAAATAAGTATATTGTATACAAATGACCCAAGAATTTCAACGACATCCTGTTATTGCAAACTATGAAGCTTCTCGTGATGGTGTTGTCAGACACTGTAGACTCAAGAAGTCGGTTGGTACTCTAAATAATCAAGGATATTTGAGTTTTAGAGCTGGAGGGAAGAAATATTATTGTCATAGATTCATATTCGAGGTGTTTAATGGATTGATCAGGGATGGTCTTGTTAATGATCACATTGATGGCATTAAGACTAATAATTCTTTAAATAATTTAGAAGCCGTTACACAACGCGAAAATATTAAACGAGGAAGAACTGGTATCTATAAATCAATTGGGAAGAGAGCTGTAAAATCAATTAATACTGACAACGAGGAAATTATATTTCAGTCTATGACTTCAGCCGGTGGGTATTTCGATATTTGCCCCCCCCCCCTCGGTACAAAGAGTAGCAGATAATATAACCAAGACCGCTTTTTCAAAACGCTTCAAAAATAGTATTCGATTTGTTTATGTATAATCGTATATTGTGAATTAGCGGAGATAACTCACTGGTATAACGCGTGCGACAAATCACCAATGACAGAGTTACCGTTGGTGAAACCGCGGAGGTAGTTTTTGATTGGTTGGTTCGCTGTCATGAATCTCAACAGGATATAATCAATTTTGTCTTTTTATAAGAAAACCAACAACTGTTTTATATACACTTCGTATTTAATTCGTTTTTTTTAGTATTTTTTTTCAAGTATTATGTGTTACTTCAACGTTATCAATGATCACTATTAAAAACAACAAGGAATAAAATCACCACACCGCGCTGTGCTGCTAGTCAACAACAACGGTTTATATACCATACTATAGCGTTATACTATTGGGGTCTTTGCGTTCGAAAATCATACAATGTGATCATTACAGCTTATACACTTCCGGGTGTATAGGTGCCTTTTGGTATTTATACAACCTAGGATTTTATCTAGGTTGTAATGATCACGTATGAATGTAGATCCCCCCCCCCCCGTCATCCATTGTCATTGTACATACCATTGTTCATTGTTCATTGTCACCATTGTCATTTGTATATAACCATACTCACCTATAATCTATTGTTGTACCGTCGTCATCCATTGCATTGTAAATACCATACACCTATAATCTATTATTGTGCCGTCCTTAATTAAGTATTCATCCATTAACCATAATCACCTATAATCTATTGTTATGTGCTGTCCGTGCGTCCACATTCACGAAACGTATCCTCTTGCAGGTCAAATCCGTTATATCCGAGTTAGACTTACTCACAGGGGAATACGCTTCGTGATTATATGTAACCTATTGGCGCCGCTTGATGTATACATCAAGGGGTTCCAAACGGGTGATGTGTAATGTGCCGTCCTATATGTATCAACCGCCAACCACACTAGATCATTGGGGTTGAATGTGCCGTCGTCATCCATTGTATATAACCATCATCATCCTATAATCGCATTACGCTTCTGGACGTGCTAAGATGACCAACACCTTAGCGGGTCCAGAATTCATATTGTGAATTCATTTTGAGGATTTTCAAATCAATTTCACTCAAAGATTTTCAAACAATTTAACAAATATATTTTTATATAATATGAATTCTGGAAATATCGGATATATTATTTCTGAACTTGGTAAATTACAAAATAAAAATATTCAACTATGTTCCGGGTTAAATTGTGATCAAATAATGACTGATTTCGAGGACATGGAATTTGCACAAAATAATGGAAAATATGTCCTCTCAAAGCAATATATATTTGATCAAGCGCATTCAAAACCTTATCCGTGAGAGTTTAGTTTATCATGAAGATGTTAGTGTGTTTGTACCATTATACACGGTTGTAGAAGATGTTAGGAAGCAATTAGGTGCTGAATATGAGCAAAGGAAACTTATTAATTGTAAGGTGAAACAGATAAAAACTCTAATCGAGCAAGCTGAGTCCCACTCGTAGAGAGCCTCCTTGTTGTATATAACTTCAATGTACAGGTAACGATGAATGGGCCCATTCATGTGAGTTTAGTCAACAAAACCAATGACAGTTCACACGGTGTTGTAAAAATACCATATTATTTTTTTTTTTTACTTGGTGAATTGCTTTGAAAATCTTTAAGTGAAATTGCTTTGGTGAATTGCAAATCAATTCCACAAATTGAAATTGTCTGCAATTTAACAATAGTAATACTCTTTCAATAATGATAGGACAATCGCTGACCACACGAAACAAAAAACAGCGACTGAATGCTATTAAAAAACTACTACTACTTCGTGACAGTGTACGGGAAAAGTTACAGCAGCGACAACTCCTCCAGGAAGATTTTTCTACTGATACACAACAGCTCTTTAAACCAATTATCAGTGCAACTGAGGGTGTAACATCAGCAATTTCTAAACAAGAAAATAAAACAAGAAGAATCCTTTCTCCCTGTGTTGAAAAAAAAGCAAAAAGAACTAAACAAACAAAAAAATCATTACAAACACTTCCTGGTGATATAACTACTGCAAGACGACAAGAACGAGAACTTCAGGAAGAAGTTGAACGATTATTTGATATTAATATTTCCTCACCACCACCTGAACCACTTGAAGAATTTCAATAAGAATTTCAAGAAGAAACAGGAGCTGTTTCCGCGAAAAGTGGTGTTCCCTTTAAAGACAAACTCACTCCGGGGGGTATAGAACAAATAAGACGAATTCAATTAATAAAACCCAGCAATTATGAAGATTTTGGTAATTTTGCTGCTCAAAGCTATTATTCAAAAAATGATTTTTTGAAGGACGAGTATAAAAAGAGTACCATAACACGAGATAAATGGGCTGATGGGTTGTATAAAATAGTCAAGGGTATTGATCGTTTGAATACGAAAGAGTTGAGATATAGAACTTTAGAAATGGAATTGAAAAATATGATATACAAGAAGAAGAAGAAGAAGAACAACAACAACAAGAACAACAACAAAGGAAAGCAAAAACTAAGAAAAAAACCGGAAAGGGATATTCACCTACAGATTTTCACTCTAGCGTTGGAAACTCTTCGAATGAAAATCTAAGGATTTCATGTCCTGGTAATATTCTCGGTGATATAGCAGGATTAGAAATACTTGTAGGGGGTAAACGGGCTGGAAATAACTCACCAGAAATAATCAATAAAGCTGCTGATATCTGTAGGAGGTTATTTCAAGGAGGTATCATGGATATCAGCACATATCGAGATTTTATTGAAGAGTTAGTGGAAAAACCTATAGATTTTTATCACGGTTATCATAGCGATTAAACTCGAAGAGTTTCACGATTAGATTAATAGCAATTGAATAGAGAATGATCATACACTACAACCATGATAAACCAACTAACGTCTACGTGGTAAACTCACGATTGCCAAAATACCAAGCATTCTATGGAGATGGTCTCGGTAATACTATAATGGGATTATTTTCAAGAATGGCTCCAAAAGTAGCGCCGCTAGCAAAACAACTATCAATGAAAGCCATTAATGTTATCAGGGATAAGGGTATTAGCGCTGTTGGTGATTTTGCCGGGAAGGCGTTTTCAGCCGCGAAGGATAAAATAACATCATTAGTTCGACGCGGAAAATCTAGATTTTCAAAGAAACCAGGACCGTTACCATCTGCTGTGGTTATGCCTGCAAGCGTTAGTAAAATAATAAATAACGCAGTAGATGAAAAACTACAGTCAATGATTTCATCATCGTTGATGACTCCGTCATACACTAACGCCCAGGATAATATAACAGCAAATATGATAGAGGGAAGTGGCTTAAACAAACGTCAAAGACGTCGGTGAAAATCTTTGATTGAAATCCTTCGGATTTTTTTCATTGGAAATCATTGTTGAAATTCGAAGAATTTTCACGATTTCACCTCCAATTTAGACCAGCGGATATATAATAAAACATGTTCAAACAGAACCCTGATAGTGCATTTGACATGGACTCCCCAGTGCCCAAGGATGATTCTGTACGCGATTATCAAGTTTTTGCCTATCACGCATTACAACCTGATCTTAGAGCACGAATTGAACTTCAAGTTCATGATACCAGTAAATACTTTTTGCCTTGTGAAGCCTTTATTGAAGTCGAAGGTGAACTCGTAACAGATGTCCCAGCTAATACACCATATGCAAATGACCCAACTATCCGAGTTGGTTTTGTTAACAATGGCATCATGGCGTTATTTGAAAGTGCTAGATATATCATTGATGGAAGAGAAATCGAATCTATTGAACGCGAGGTTAATATTGTTACAGGAATAATCGGGTTAGCGAGATATTCTGATGACTATACTAGATCAGCGGGTCCGTCAATGATGTTCGCGAAGGATATTACTGATAACGCTGAACACGTCCAATATTCTAGAGCAAAAGCAACACGAGCTACAGCAGTTGATCCAGCACGAGCCGGATATGTAAGACCAGCTGCTGATTTTGATGTCATAATTAATATTCCTAATTACAACCTAGGATTTGCAACACAAGTAGCAACGTTACAGGGACAGCGTCGACATTTTTCATGCGCGATTCCGTTGCATCACATATTTGGATTTTGTAGAAACGTCAGAACATTTATCTATGGAGCAAAGCATACGGTAGCATTAGTGAGAAAGGGTACTGATGATAATGCAATCTGGCGCGATGCTGGCGTTGCCGCTGGTAAAGTCGTTTGATCAAAACTATCACTGTGGATGCCAGTGTTGACTCCGTCAATCACAACAGAAGAACGATTACTATCATTTATTGATGAGGGGGGAAAGAGATTATTAAGTTGGTTGACAAAGTCCACAGATACCATGGATTCTAATATTGATGGCACACTTACATGGAATCTAGCATCAAAACAAGGTATTTAAGCTCCACGTCACATATTTGTTGCGCTACAGAATATTGCGCGATTAAATAATCAAGAACGTTCCCATATGATATTAGATCAAATTGGGTGTAATGAAGTCTCGCTGAGAATAAACGGACAGCAAGAACCATCAGAGGATATACAACTAAATTACACAGAAAATCATATTGCACGAGCGTATCATCGGTTGTTGTCTTTTATGGGACGTGATCAAAATGTTGATACTGGTTTGCAAATATCACAGTTGGATTTTAAAAATCTATATCCGATTTATTACTTTTCGCTAGAACAACTTGACTTGATGAGACAGTCCGTCGTTGATATACATTTCCGAGATCGTGTAGCCCGTCCTGGTGCTATTGCTAATTATAGAGCGGTTGCTGTCATTCTCAGTGATAAATCAATGCTACTCAAAGGTGTTGGTGGACGAATGAAAATGGTTGATGCACCAGTGGAAAATCTGTGATTGCCAAATATGTAACTGATTACTTCGTAATTGATTTTCCATTGAATCACTTACGATTTAGAATCAATCTGTTTTTGTATAATGTCGTATAGTAATATCAATGTCACATTGACACCTGGTCAGCTAAAAAAAATACAATCCAAATCAGCTAAGCAATGTGGAACCACAATAACGCTGAAACCTAATCAAATTAATGGCGGGGGGAATAAACTATCAGTGACGAAAACTCAAGTTAATCTTTTTAATAAAGCGCTTAAAAAAAAAAAAGGAGTTCAGGCTACTCTTTCTGCGAGCGCGATTAAAATCATGGAAAAGACTGGTGGTATATTCCCGTTGTTAGGGTTGATTCCAGTGTTGATTGCCGCAGCGGCCCCAGCGGTAGCTAAAGCGGCAGCGTTAGGGGCTATTGGTACCGCGGCAGGAATGGCTCTAAAGAAAACAACGGGAAAGGGGTATAAAAAAAAGGGGAAAGGTCTAAGACTACCAGGAACCCCGTATTCATGGTACAGCGGAAGCGGCTTGAGAATCCCAAGAACGGTTTACTAGTGAAAAATTTTCCAATGTCCAATTTTGATTTAATTGATGCAGCTAAAAAACTCGCGATTAAAAACTTCAGAGGTGTTTTTATGAAAGATCAGTTACCGGCACAACCTAATGACGTTGAAACCGGTATTATTAATCTAGATAACAGCGATGGACCTGGAACCCACTGGGTTGCATACGTGATTGATCCGCGTGGGATTATTTATTTTGACTCATATGGACTAGCGCCTCCGAAGGAATTTATGCGTTATATCCTTGATTTATCAACGCGCTTAAAAATACCCCGTTGGTATTCTACGTTACCAACACAAACGATGATTGACCCACCCATATGTGGCAATGAAGTATTAAACGTACTTGATGCTATTTCACGGAAATCTTTGATTCTTCAATCAAAACCACCCCCATGTAGTAGTGAATGAGTATACTAGCAGTCGTTGGATTGAAAATCTTTGATTTCAACAGAGAAAAGATTTATATGATAACAATGATTGATATTTGGGGACGACCTTTATCAACGTTGAAGAAACCCGAACCTGATGGAGTTGAAATCAAAGATGTTAAAAAACTAATCGAAGATGAAATAGCCGAAACGTTGAACCTAGCAAGTGTTGATCCTGGTGAAATAGTTGTATTTGGTGATCGTCAGGGTAAATTGAAAACTAGTAATGTCTCTCTCGATGATATTTTAGTTAAACGACGAGACACAGCAGAGAATACTATCGCGTTATTTTCCGATCAGGGTAAACTCAAACCAGGTGTATTTGTTTCAACGATCACAGATAAATTAGCAGCATTCGACAACACGGCGAATTCATTGAAATCGCTCAATGATAAGTATGACAAGCATATAGTTGTATTTGATCAGTTTACTACAATACAAAGAAATATAATTGACAAAATTGATAAACCCATACTAGAATTTTTTGGAAATCCACCAGTGACCACACCAAAACTCACCTCGATTAATGATTCTATGTTGGAACTAGCAACTCTTCAATCCGAATATGAAAAACACGTGAAACAGTTTTCAATGTTTCGCAAAAACATCATCGATAAATTTATTGGAACCCCATTTGATAAAATTGAAATAATCCTTCCAGAGATAAAGAAATCCATCGATGATCTAAAAACATTCAACAACGCAATGAAGGATGATACAACGAAGATGATAGGTGTTGTTGAAAAAATAAAAATTCCTCATAAGAGCACCAACAATATCTTATACACGATTCAACATAATTCATGTGCGTGGACTCATTTTACACGTAACCGCAGCAGTCAAGGGATATTTATCGATTAACAATAGTATCACCGACTCAATTCAATATATCATCAAGTAGTTCATCTGGAGTCAATAATACAATATCAACGATCATCGACAAGGATGTATCTGAACAGTTCACGATAACGACCACATATAGAAATTTAGCCAGGGTTTCAGTAACGTGGTACGTAGAATTCGTAATGGATTTAAATAAACAATTAAACTGAAAGGGAAATCCTTCTTGAAATTCGAAGAATTTTCACGATTTCACAATTGAAAACGATAGCGTTTTTAAAATAAAATGACAATCCCTTCAGTGTATCAGTATCGCTATGATCAGGTCAGAGAATTTCAAACTAAACTCAGCTTGCGCTGTGAGGAGTATCAAATAAAAATTAAAAAATACCAACGAAGAATAACCGCAGTTGATATCACCGTGTACTCGGTGTCGGGCGTAATCACTGCTGCTGGAATAATACTATCTTCGGTTACAATGATTGATCCGGTCGTAGTTCCAATCGCTATTTCTGCGGTGGCTGCAATCGCGGGTATATTAACCGGGATCACAAAAAAACTATCATCGTGTAGCCAGAGTAAACTACACGATTACGTAATTAAATTTCACGTTGCATCTACCGCATACTCGCAATTGTCCTCGTTGATATCATCGTCACTCGATGACACAACAATATCAGATAGCGAATTCTCAGCGATGGCTCAGTTGTGTAAATCGACAATGCTGAAATTAGATCGGAATAATAATAATAACAATGACATCACAAGAACTGCTTCAACAAATAGTAGAAAATACAACACCGATGAAAACAAGCATGATATCAATAACCTCAACGCGTCCTGAATTCAGTGTGAATTTCCTGATCCCCGTTCTCGTGAAAGAGATAGCGCTAGCAAAACTACGAGTGTATCATAGCTGGCCCAATATCAGATCGGTAGCATTTGGTGGTCAACAACCAAATAATTCCTTGGTGTTCGCGTGGAAAAATCGTGAAGATGGAACCCCAGATTGGAACGTTGTCTCGTTACCAACGGGGTCATATCAAATCGAACAAATCAATAACGAATTACAACGAAGAATAAAATCTATCACTGGAAAAGAATCAAAAATCGCTATAACGGTTCATGAACCGACGTTATCATCTGCGACCGAGATTAACTCCCCTGGATATGTTGTAGATATTTATCAGAGTTCTATAAGATCAGTGTTAGGATGGCCTGAATTACCACCTCGACAGAAATAAACCGTTGATATACCAGAACCAAATAAATCTGTATACGTCACAGACAAGATGAAACCTGATAATCCAATAAAAAGTTATAAAAATTTCGATAAGTCGGAATTTTATATTTTGATAATGGAGGCAGGTTATATAGATCCTATTGAAAAAATGGAACTAGCATTTAATAGTCTTAAAAATAGAAGTATTCTAAATTTTGAAAAGATGAATAATGATTTTTCACTATTGTTAATCTCTCTTAAATCTGGCTCTCTCACCAGAGATGAATTTATCAGCGTCATAGAAACATGCAATAAAATCATCAATGACATGGAATCATATAATTCAGATATTACTCAAAAGATATTAGAAGAAGAAGTCCCTAAAACGAAAATTGAATTTGCAACTCATTTTAAAATCCGCGTTGAAGATATTCCCACATTTAAACTACCCGGATATAACGTACCAGAACTAAAAAAACTTCTCAGTGATGCCATCAATATCGGGTTTAAGAAAATTCACGATGAATGGAAAAAGATAAGATCCTCGGAATTAAAAACTCTTAAACACAATAATGACCCAGAAGGCTGCGGGAAACACATCGCTCCGAATAACGTAAATATATCCTCGGTGATTGCACTAAATTTAGTGTGTGATGTTATCGAAGGCAGCTATCAAATAAATCTTGAGCAATCAAATCAAGCTCAGCAGGGATATATTCTATATTCATTTGCACCAACGGCTCCTCCAGGATTTCTAATTATTGAAGACCCAACAAATCCAGTCTTTATGCGATGTCATAATAATTCTTTAACGAGAATTAATTTCAAACTCACTGACCAATCTAATAATTTGATTGATCTGAAAGGTGAAGTTTTGCAAATTAGTCTGTTTGTGAAATCACAAATGATTTTCATCGTGAAAATTCTTCGAATTTCAACAATGATTTTCATCGTAAAAAAAATTGTTAACGTATAGCAGCAGAGAGTGTGAACGCCAACTACAATGGCTTCTTTTTTAAATTTATTTTTTTACTGAAAAACTTAAATAAGTATTTTCAAGGAAGCCTCGGTTTGCTAAATTGACGCTTATTAAGCGATTTCGAGGAAGCCTCAGTTTGCTAAATCGACGCCTGTAAAAGTTGGTCTGTTCACCCTCTCTGAAATAGTTTCGGTTTGTCTGAAATAGTTTCGGTCTCCGTAGAAGCCTTATGTTTGCTTGAAAACTTGGTCTGTTCACAATCTCTGCTGCATCCTTTATCCAAAACTTCATCACATCTTTACTTCATTTTCTATTCCACGTTTGCTTCATGATTATTGGCTTCTTTTTTATCATCGTTTATCTTTCTTCTTAACATGTCTCAAATCGTAATACATTTCTTCGATAATAAAGTTCTAGAAGAGACAATGGCTTTAATATATAACGTTATCTCCATTAGAAGCACTAATAAAGCGGGTTCAATATAATACACTGTATACTAAAGTAACCTGCAGATCAGGACTTGGACTTGGTCGTTGAAATATTTTCCACTTCTTTTGTGTCTTATTTGATTCCCCTTTTTGAGTTGTCATGTGTTTGTCGGGGGTGGGTTGGTATCTTTTGCATTAAATATAAACTCCATCAATGATATCTCATAGAATATGTATAAACCTGGTTACTGAAACATCAACCGCTTCTCTTGTGTCTGATTTCTTTCGAATATGTATTTTCCATTTCTGATGTTTTGCTCAGCCATACAATTCTCTTAGTCGTATTGATAGCTCATTTTAATGATCATGTTTATTTGGCTTTGTGTGGTGTTTCTTTAGAATTGCTGAAGGGTATAGTTTCATTTTAAAATCCAGACACCGTTCTTCGAGTTTAGTTTGGTCGACACATTCACACTATTAGTTGTAAATTTATCCTGAATAATCTTTATTACAATACAATGTAAAATAAATATTCAGTTCTAATCTATATATTATTTTGAAAATTCCGGTAATAGTTTATGTTCTAGAGAAATGACAATTCGTGATTTATAGTTATGATAGTAAATCTAAATTTAAAAAATCTTTAAAATCAACAAACGTGAGCCTAAAAATAAAAATTCGATTAATGCTCCCCTTCTCTATTAAAACTATTTACTTCTCTCCTGTAGCTTGGAGATTTAAATTATCTCTGCCATTACGAGTGATCTTAGGATGAACCCGGTTATTTCTTTTCATTCCGTATGTGGCTAGCTTGTTTATCAACATTATGACTTTAGAGGAATACTGAAATATATTATACTGTTTCATATTCCCTTACATGGCGCTCATAAGCAAAAATATGTTTATGTTTATATTTCTGCACATACGAACGCGCACACATGCAATGTGTTCGCGTCCACTGTGCTGTGTTTACCTTGATTTTTCAATCCATGCTGGCTTTAAAATGCCTGCAAATGGTCCAAAGAAAATATAGTTTTCATCAAAACTTGTAAATCTCAAAATCATTTCTTCCTTTGATTTGAATTACCCGTGACCACATTATTTTTGCTACTGTTCCACTTGTTTTCTTGTTGATGGTCTGGATTGTTTCGGAGGCGTATGTTTCTTCTTATATTATCCTCTATTACTTTAAAGTTTGAAGAGGCTTTCGCTCATGTGTAACACTCCTGTTTGTCTCAGAGTTATTGTATTTCGTAGGTGACATTAAAGGTCTTTGTGTTGAAACAAATTAGAGAAAGTACAACTGAAACCAATCTTGATCCATTTGTACAGGCAGTGATGGTACAATCGTCGGTCATCATAGGAAAAACGCCAGGTCCACGTCAGTAAATAGCTTGTATCTTTATTTCCATATTGTACTTTATTATTCTTGTTATTTACTTTGTGATGTTTATTTGTATATGTGCTTCTCTTGTAAATAACCTGGGCTGCCCTTGTAATGATCAGCGGACACAAAACCTGGAATAAGTGTTGATTGCAGTAATTTAATGTAATATATCATCACGGCTAACACCATTCATCTTTAAGATTAGTCGATACTGACCGCGTGGCCGTCTGAATGTTTATTATACGTATTGCTTAATTCATTGTGTTTTACAAATGCATCATTGTAAAAATAAAAACAACATTCCCAAGCATTTTCTCATGATTTCCTTTTATTCTGTTTTGGTAAGAATATCTTTATTGTGTTTTGATTTTTTATTAAAATGAATGCGAATAATAAGTGTGATGTAATTGTGTTTGCTTTCAAATGAATCACTGTATTGAGTATTTTATAACATTCCCATAATTTGTGTTGGTTTTTGGATCTTTTATGACGAATTTGTATGCTAGCGAATGCGACATCATACTTATTGCTGTCCTCACCTATTTGGTTTGTAGAATTGCATGTTGGTCTGTAAAATCGTTTGTTGGTTTATACTTACCTGTGTTAGGGGTCATCATCACGTAGGTCTAATCACCGTCTTTAATGATCATCACAAATCACGTACTTTCTCACTTTACATGAAAGATACGGTGCTTGATTATAGTTGCTAGTGGATATCTCTTAACATATCATTATACCCATTTTGTGTATAAGGAATGTAATTGGATGGTAAAGATGAACATTTAATTGTAATTATTTATGTTAGAGAAGATAACCTAAACCATACCTTCCCTCAACCATGATGTTTACAACAGTGGATGCTGGCGTAAAGGAAGTTACATATTTACTGGATATTGTGTAACAATCTTGCCCATTTGTCTGTATGTTTGAGTATCGAATAATAATTGTGTGTGGAAGTTACCGTAACTTGATTGTCATTTCATGGAACCTTTTGCCTTTATGCTATTTAGCTTGCCTTTTCGAATATATGCTAGTCTTAAGAATAGATGTTAGTCCTTATCTCTCTACCTCATTCTTTAATCGGCAGTGCGTTTGTATGTCTTTGTGTAGTTGCTAATCAGGAAGGATATGTAATACTAGTAGTCAGAAAGACATGTTTGTCAGTATGACTGTGGCGATTAGTAACCGTTGTATATTCACTCTTTTTCTTCATGTGTTTATCTGCATGCATAAACTTTGTCTTTAGGATTGTATCTTAATCAAAGTTTTAAAGCCCTTGTATGGAGTCATCAGTTGTTTGTTTATGTGTTTGATATTTGGACTGTACAATTAAGTCACTTAGTGTATTTTGTTTTTTTGCTCCATACTATACGTACAACAGTATGAAACTTACCACGGATGGCTCCCAATTGTATGTTTCCATAGAATGCTGCAGTGGCACCACTATGTTTATTTCCAGAAAGCCCAGCAGGATTCATTTTGCTAATTAGTCGAAATTCAGTATTGTCATATGTGATGTAAACCTTCAATGCGGCCAAATTTTGTCACATCACATAATATTACATTTCTTTAAAAGTCTTACAGATTCCTGTATTTGTTAAATTCCCATAGAAACCCAAACCGCCCTCTTCAAGCTGATTGATGTTGGACCACATCAACTCTCATGTTCAATTTCCGTTGGCTTCTTCTGTAGTGGCTTAATGATGTAACTTCCTTTAGAGGGCCGTAGTCGCCAATCCCTATATTCATTTCCCATAAATGGTCAAATGCAACCATTTCAAATTTAATTCCCAAAATATAGCCTTTTAATCTTTCGTATATTACATACAAACAAACACTACATCAAGCGTATCTTTATTTCTATGCCAGGTTCATCATAAAAAAAACATTGATACAAAAAATCTGTAAAACAAATTTCAGCTGTCAAGCTTTCGTTGTATGATACAATTATCAATGCAATTGTTTTTAAAATTAAAAAACCCTAATGACTAATCAAGACATTAGTATGTATATAACATATACCTATCAAAGCAGAACCTTTATATTATACAAAGTCTTAGCTTAAAACAAATTTGTGCTTCATATATTTATAAGCCTCTAACCTATTCTAACCTCAAAATAAAATAAAACCACTTTGCTTTGTCTCTCGGGAATTGATGTTTAGCAGAATCAGATCCATTACTTATATAAATATATCCACAAGCATCCCAGCCCATTCACACATTATTTAACACACACACACACACACACACACACATATATATATATATATATATATATATATATATATATATATATATATATATATATATATATATATATATATATATATATATATATATATATATTTCCAGCCTTTGTGTACAATCTCGCTGTCGAACTTAAATTTACCAAATACGTCCTGAAACATTTTCTTCCGGAAGTCCTATCGCACAAACACCCAGAGAAGCAAATAGTAAATCAATTACTTTGAAAGTACACATATACTCCAATTTTTTTAAAACATAGAACAGTTGTATTTCAGGTTGCAAGCAGAGCATGCTCAATTCCATTTGATATCCATCTGATATATACATCTCTTCTTTAAGCATTGTTAAGTATTAAAAAAAAGGAAAGAATTCGTTCCTAAAGTGCAAACTAACATTATTCAATTAACGTTTTGAAGAAACCTTTAAAGAAACTTGCCTGTTTTGTGTCGAACAAAAACCTTTGTTAATGTACCATGATTTACATTTTGCTACACTGAATCAAGATGGTGAATGTTTTATAGAGAATTTAGCCTAGGCTATACTTTTTTCTAGCAATTAAATTATAATGGTTGAATAATTATATTATGACTGATAATGAGTATGTTTCGTTTTGGAAACAAAGTACATAACTGCGTAAAAGGAGCAGCCGGGGCGCTCAAAAATAGGTGTTTTGCTCTGGGAACCGAATATCATCGTTACGCCACTGACTTTCGTTGCTAATAATATCGATGATTTTGAGATTGTCTTGATGTTATTGATTATGATTCTTCATGACAATTGGACCTCTTTTTTTAAAACAAAAACTACAGGATAAAGTAGGTAACCCAAGGAAGTTTTTTTTCATGGATGGCACAAAATGTCGTAATAATATACAATGTTGTTTTGTGTTAAACTTACCCTTTGGAGTTTGAGGAGTATCCGAAGTATGATAGGTACTCAAACCAGCTGTACTTTTAAAGCTGAGTAATGGTTTTGTAGATATAAATGATGTTGATGTTTTTGTAGTTGATGTTGATGCTGCTGTAGATGATGTTGATGTTGCTGTAGTTGATGTTGATATCGTAGTTGTTGTAGTTGATGTCTTAGTTGTTGATGTATTAACTGAAAGACAAATCAGTGTAAATTGGTGAGATTTAGACGTCATAATAAATAATTTACATTACATATCATAGACAAACATAATTCATTTGGTTTCATAGATTTATGTAAAGATAGGGTAAGAAAAAAGAGAGACTCTATATCCATGTTTTAGATATGTTAAATGTGTGTTAATCTTCCATCACCGGGAATCAAATTAAGCCTCCGATGCTGACATCTAAGCGTACAAGTCCCTCAACAACCCCGACCCGACCACACATCGGTTTGATTCGGCGAATATGGCAATGCCTATTAAGCAATGTCATATTAAAAATGAAACTAAGTGAATCAGAATGAAATATAGAATAAGCAAGCCATATCATCTATGCAAATAATCCATTCGTACAAAAATTATATGTTACTTTCACCGATTTCGCATCACATTCGTATATTTGCTTTGGTTGATTAAAATGAATTCAGTATAGCCATCTGCTTTTATAATTGCCTTGTTTAAAAATAAACACACTAAGTACAGCTTGTACATTAATACGCGTATAGAAAATTGTATATGTTAAACATTGGACTACTGATACCGACTTTTCGAACAGGCCTGATATTCTATCTTGTAGATTTACATCGCCTTCTAGGCATCAATTTTGATACTTTTGATATTTTCATGGAAAGAAACTAAACCCTTGAACACTAACACAACCTACGTGCATACTTAAAAACATAATGGTTGCTTATGACTAATATTCACATCCTTTTTGCTTTCTTTTGGATGATATTCATCAACATGCGTTGTATTTGAAACATATTGACTTGCGAATTTATCTACTATGTTACCTTATTTTACTGTGGACAATATTCGTCGTAGTAAAAACCAATAGCTATATAAGCAATTAAGCTGAATGGATATTGCTATAACACAAACGGATGTTGTTGCTTTGTTATGGCCCGCCAATTAGAAAGTCTCAACGAACATTAAACGGCGGTTTATATTCAAGTGGGGAAAACATCGCCTCTTGCTTTTCCTATTACGATAAATTGCTCACGTGTACTCTTATCGCAATTAATTACATCCTAACGGAATTGACATAATTTATTTTAATTAACATGACGTAGGTGCTGATTGTCGTTTACAACCCTAAGAGGACGCCAAAAAATGTGCATATACATTGTCTGAATAGCGACGTTAAAAAGACGATTAGAGCAAACATCAAATCCCCGTGCACAAGCATCTCGACCAACCTCACCCCACCATTAGATACACATACAAGATAACACAAAGACTCAATGTGTATCTAGAATCATGTGCAAGGAATATTATATCAAAGTAGTGTTAAATGAAGATTCATCTTTGGATTACAGCGCCCAATTATTTTTGTGATGGAGTATCGAGAAGAATGTCGAGACGTGATCATTCTTGGCGAAGAAGAAGGTCTAAAATAGGCTTTCTGATTCAGATTGGTGTATATTATCTCCTGTGAAATATGTGAAATACTCCACATTAACTAGAATTTGCTTAGATATTTTAAGCATCTATTTGAGACCACTATTTAACATGACTATATAGTTACAGTTTCCAAGTCAAGATGAAGAATCATTTGATCTGCTAATAAGAACAACTTGACATTAACTTGTATAAGAGTTGATTATGAGTTTAGGATTATATCAGTCGTCTGGTGGTGTGTAAAGATGGCATAAATTTGAGACAAAAATTAAACCGTAAGTGATTCTGTTTAGTATGACCAGTAGCCGCTGGTATTGTTGAGTAACTGCATGTCTGCTTCAGATAATCGTTAAGTAATTAACTACTTGTGCACTAGCTATAAAGTTAAAGGAAGAAACATCCAGTTTTATGACCTTTACAGCAATGTATGAAACTAGGATTTATGGACATGATTTTTAATGACAGATTTAATTGACAGGTTATTTTAATGACATATTTATTGGCAAGTTGTGTTAATGTCAGTACATCACACCCTCTATATCTAAGAGTTTATATAAGTGTATATACGATGACATGACGAGTAAGAAAATAAAAGGAAATCTGAAGCATACCGTTTTGAAGAGACAAAAGCCATGACAAAAAGACAGCGATAATAACGTTGGAGAGGTGCATGTCTCTTTTAGGTAAATACCAAAAGTACAGTAACTTCTTTGAGATCAACTGTATGGGCCTGAAAAAATAAATTGTGAAAAAATTACATCAGGCTGAAAGTAAGCATGCTTTTCAAAATTACTCTAATTTAAGTGTTAGACGACGACGTTACTGTTACGATGTTTAAATGAGGAGGCATAGTATGCCACGAGAGATGATTTAAATCCAGAAACTTAAAATTAATAAATGTAAATGGAATATTTTATAGAAAATCTCTGTTTTTCGTCATAACAAAACCTAGCAAAACATATCGAACACCAACTGAAATTGAATTATAGATGTAATGGTAAATTGTGGCTTGTTAGAAGTAACAGACTTTGAACATTGTGGTTTTGATAACTGTACGCTTCTTGCTTATTAAACGGAAAACCATTAAGGATGCTGATTGCTAAATATATCTATAATAAGGATATAACAAGAATAAAGAATACGAATATTGCTTACATTTCAAAGTTCGTATTTTATGACGCCTGCGTGCAAAAAGGCATAGGTCTTCCGCTAAGTTCGTAAACGTTGCTAGCTTATTCGAACTTCGCGTTGCCTCTCCACGGTGTTTATCTTAATGTCAACAATTATATCTCTAGAATGCAGTCTAGTAGTGAATGCTAAGTATAAATGGCACATTAATTAGATCTACGCAGGTTGAATATTGCATTTAATCGTAATGTTTATCGTCAAGGAATGACACCAAGTTTACGATATAAAAGTTTATTCTTTGTTCTTAATCCAAATGTCACAAGAAAAGAGCCAGATAAAACGCATTTTGTTCTGTATAGATCTTAGAGCAAGTTGGCAAGTATATATATATATATATATATATATATATATATATATATATATATATATATATAAAGCATAAACCAATTAGTTTACTTGGAAAACAATGTAAGACAATTTATGATGCATACAAGTTGAAAATAAACGTATTTCAGGAATTAGTTATAAAAGCATTTAATGCAGGACGATGAAAAAAATGAGAAAAACAAACCCAATGTGAAATGCAAGCAAATTGCTTAGAAATTGCTTAGAAACGTTATAAAGTCAGGTAAAGGTACATAATGAAATATAGTTATTTACCAGTCAAAACGACTCCATTGTAATGGTAGTTTCTAGGTATTCCTGACTAGTACTCTAAATAAATATTAATAATGTACATTTTGTCACAAAGATGCCTAGCTAGGATGATGTAGAATTAAATTTAATTTAATTTTACTTATTTAACTCTTACCTTTATTCTCTAAGCCTCTATACAGATGTTACACATGTCACTGTTTCATGATCAGTCGTCGATATCTATATTCGAACCCTGCAAGTAGCAATTGAGATCGATTGTGGCATGTTACCTTTTGATATTTAATGTGTGTTGAATGAACGAGATTGCTAACGCACCGGTGCCAGAGATTAGTTACACAAGTCGGGACGAGAATCTACAGAACGGAAGTCGTTTGAATGTTTCACATCATTGGGGTCAAGCATTCTAGATATTAAATTGTTTGGTTTGAGTTTACTGGTAGGTAAAATAAAGCATAATACTCTGATTAGAGAACCCAACTTCATTCCAAAGCTTGTTGCGATTTGAATTTGTACGATTGAATATGTTTATCGATGAAAGTAAGGATTGAGAGATAAAGCGTACTACAAGCAAAATAGAAGGTAGTACTTATGAAGTATTGTTCAAGAGGGAAATTGTAGTTTGGAATTGTTGAGAAACAGACGCAGTCATATGCAAAATGTCAACACGAACAGAAAGGCGTTGGAAAACATAGCATTCCCTGATTTAAATGTCTGTTACAATACATAAAAGTACCTTTTTTGCCGTCTAGACATGCGATATAGATGATATCCTATTTAGATTTGGAGTAATTATAATATAATTTCTATTCTTGAAATAAGCAGCATATACCGTGCTTTTATGGGATAGACAGTATTTTAATAGTATTTGTTGGCGAACAGTATTATAGTTTAGCTTGAAGTTTGTTATTTTTGTTATTATAACAAATTCAAAGAAAGTACAAATCTAAAATCATTTCTTAGCTGTTAAAGCGACAGACAATAGCTTATTTCTGACAAGAAACATAATATATCCTAATGATTCCTACATTTCTTTCAAACGTGTTATCTGATAATTTCTAAATTTGTTTCATGCAGTTAAAACAAATAAAGACACATCATCATCTTACCTATAATTTCAGGATCGCCCCGGCAGCAAAGTGGTTATTGAGTCCGCCGTATCAAAGGTATAGTCACTACTTCTAACTTTTAGTACAAATACAGTCTATCAAGATGCAGATAATACAACCTTGACCTTAGGTGAAAAACACTCCATTTATCAATCCTTTTAATGTAAATGACTTGTTTTTTACATTATCTAGTACAAAGGTGAACAAGGGACGGACAGCAATTATATGTATTGGATCTGGTAAACTGCAAATTATTTCAAACAATTACAAATTCAGATTTGTGATCATTCATCGTAGTTTTACGGGCTTATGTCCGAACATGTGCAAATTCATAAAAGCAACTTAACTAGAATGATAGATTGTGTAAAGTTAAAAACTGCTTGCAACTGTGGACACATACATCTGACGATACAAGTAAACGTTATAAATAGTTAATACCATATTAGTTCGAAAGTATGGTACATATTGTTAATTCAGCATCTTTGTGATACGATTGTTGATGAATTGAATCAATTATTTGTCAAATATTTCTAGTCAGCAAAGTCCACAAAATGGTGATAACAAAACTAGATAAAAAGATAAAAAATGTATGCAATGCAGACCTAAATAATTAAAAGGATAATTTGATGTAAATTGCCATGCTATGTTGAAAACGACTCTACTTCTTACCTACTGCTCTCAGTATGAAGATGAAAAAACACTTTTTTCTACGTGTCCTTAAATAAGGAAGAATTGAATACTTCCCTCAATTCTAAAGAGAAATGTTTCATGCATGGGGGACAACGTAGGAATAATATAGACGCGAATAATGTAGTAAGGAATGTATATGAACGTTTGTTTTTAAAATCCTAACATTACAGGTGATGGCAAAGCGTTTTTTTTCTGTAGAATTTATAGCAGCAGGAATTGTTATTGTGACATTTTAACATGTACGTTCTAAAAAAACATAATACTCGTACGTTCTGAAATAAGCCGGGTAAATAATACACATGTATGTACATAAGTGTAATAATTAACGGCTGAAAACACAATATTTACCATAGGACTGAATTAATGCTAGGTAATCAATGATAACAAATAAAATACAAATTTGAAGAAGAAACAAAGAGAATCGTGTTAGAAAAATAAAATTCTCCGAACACATGCAATAATATTGTCCCACAAAACAAAATATCAAAGGAGAATACATTAACAATATGTTGATAATAAAGAGGTAAAATAGAAACGAAAATGTCACTATACAGTCAACGTTTAAAAGTGAATAATTCTTCTAAACATGTCGCACTTTGTTTAGATGTTATACGATCAATTTGCAATTTTGATGACTGCATCAATTTCCGATGCTATTACACGGGTTGTGAGCGAAGTAAGCACTTTAAGCATAAATAACACGAAGGAAAACAAATATTATTCATTATAACCTTTTATATTTTGCAAGTCATTAAGTTTTCCCAAGTTTCTGTGTCGGCCAGTCTCTGTCTCTATCAGCCTGTCTGTATGTCTGTCTGTCTGTCTTAAAATCAAACAATCATTCAACCCTAACATTTCAAAACTAGGAATATATACCTTGATGAAACATACGTTTTTATCAGCTTATACAAACAACGAGCAATAATGGCATTAGTAACGATAGCAAACGGATACAACCCTCTCTCTCTCTCTCTCTCTCTCTCTCTCTCTCTCTCTCTCTCTCTCTCCCTCTCTCTCTCTCTCTCTCTCTCTCTCTCCGAAATGTTTACGCCTAGCGTGTTTGGCTGTTTGCCATGAAAACTTCCGTATTGTTTAACCAGTGCAGATATCATTGAGAAGGTTGCCAGTCGATAGGTACCGTTCAAATGGAGGGCGAAAGATCGACCTGGTCTTGACTAGGTATGTAATTATGCTTGCGAGAATGTCAAAGACAGAAGCAATTAATTTACTGTAGTATTCATAGAGCGGTATTTATTTCTTGTGTCAAAGCTGGTTAAATCAATCTTATTATGAACATGAACTAATATGGCTTGGATTAATGTTAAGAATAAAGTGCTAGTTTCATATAGCTAACTAGCTTACGAAACAAATAAATAACTTTTGTATGTATGTATGTATGTATGTATGTATGTATGTATGTATGTATGTATGTAGTCTCAGGAAACTCCTCAACATCATTTGGCAGAACAAGGTTCCAGACATTGAGGTACACGCCCAGGTAGGTCTCCCCAGCATCCACACCATCCTGATTCAGTTCCACCGGCTGCCTAAGAGATTCTACTATTTCGAACTACAGCAAGGACAGCGATGACAAAGGGATCAGAATAAATGCTTTACCTATAACATACAAGCTCTATTAAAGGCGTTCAAACTAAACACTGATTCATGCGAACAAACAGCAAGCGATCGAGTCAATGGACATTCGTCTGTGCACAAAGGTTCCCAATTCTATTAATCTAGCAGGACAGCAGCAGCAGAGCTGAAGAGGCAAGTCATACAACCACGTGCCATCAACCCTCCTAAAGATGTCCAACTCATCATCTGCCCCTTGTTCAAAAGAACATTCCGTGCATGCGTTGGCTTCACCAGCCACCTAGGTATGCACACAACAGAGTCAGCCCATCCAACCCGTGGGTGAATAGACAGGTCCATGTTGAATCGATGGACGAAAAACAGGTACCCACCCATACACTGTCATTTAGTTGATGACACTAACACACATGGTTCTTTGATAGTCTTTTTAAGACTGGACTATTGTAACTAAGTTATATCTAGTTCGTCTTAATATCTACTCCAAAAGTTTCACAAAGTTCAAATCACAGTTACTCGCATCATCCTTTGAGTACCACGATCTGAACACACATCGCCGTTGCTCTATACCCTACGTTGGCTATCCATTCAATCCAGAAACAAGCACAAATTTTGCTCTTACTAACTAGTACGTGTCACGGACTGACTTCTGTTCATCATACCTATCTGATATCGTCCACGTGAACACACCAACAAGATACTTACGCTCCATTTCTGACAATCGTATTTTCAGTATTTCCACTATAATTTATATGGACAAGGTTCATTTTAATAACAAGGCAAAACTACGTGCAACAAACTCCCTATTGAATTAGACACAAAGATACAGTGATCCCTTTGAAGAGTGCCCTTAAAATCCACCCTTTTCAACTGCAAGAGCAAACCTAGACCTAAAAATGTTTCCTTCCTTATATATGTTCAGCATGTTTTATGTTGTCTACGTTCATGGTGTTTTTTGTAGTCATTACATTATATATGCTGTAAAATTCTTAGAGATTCTAAAGATTAGGCTCTATACAAAGTCATTATTATTATTATTATTATTATTATTATTATTATTATTATTATTATTATTATATTTGATGCAGTACAAAGTTGTATCAAAGTATGCAGTCAGTCAAAGCAAGTTTTTATTGTTGTTTGTGTAACTGCTTGTGCTGTTGCTTGTTGGTTTTTTCATCATTCAAGAACTTCATTTTATCGTTGTCTACTTCAATGACAAAAGCTAGTCATTTTGCTAGAAAAGCACAGGTTTCTAGAAATTGTTTTGAAAGTTCTTGTTTGTTGCCAGAGTTTTCCAATGCTATTCAGTCCCTTTAAATACAGACATCTTTTCATGGCCATTTTATTTTCTTTTACTGTGTCTATGCGACGAATATGTTCGTCAAGTTTTATAAGTGTTTATTGTGGCAATATATATATATATATATATATATATATATATATATAAATATATATATATATATATATATATATATATATGTATATATATATTATTTTCATGTTTGAAATATTTAATGGTTGGTTGGTTTAATTTTGATCAGTTTGAAAGTATCACACGACAGGGTGGTTTCGTTTGTGTATAAAAATCCTGCTGAGCTGTTCTGAGAAGATTATAATTTAGATGCGTCATAAATGTAGTAATGGCGGATCGCTATCCTTCGTACAATCTTAAACGTGCATTAATATTGTAATGAATTATGTCAAGTTAGGACAAATGTCGATGAGATGTTTCAGCTAAAATTGCTTCCACTTTTAATGCTTTTTTTATTTAGCTAATAGAAACACTTTCATTTATTGACGACGAATTAAAATATGGCTGAAACTTCTAAAACACTTTTCAAGTTTTTAAAATTATGTTATTATCTATTTTTGATATTCACTTTGACTAATGCGATGGGTCGTATGTTTCTAAGTGCCGTATGTGTTGGTGGATCATTGTGCAAACATACTCATTTATGTTGTGGTTTCTATTACGTTTGGCTTCATTTTATGCTAAGTCATATATATCACTGTGATCTCTGATAAATGGTTGAAGTTAATGTATGGGTACTAAATAGTGTTCAACATATTACGACACACATTGTGGTATTAAGGGCGGGTGCGAGGCGACTCACCTCATATATAGGGATACCTCATTTGGCACATTGATGAGGAAGGTAAATAGTAAAATGGTAAGGATCAATGTCCAGCAGCCAACGTCTATCTACAACAGTACTTCAGGGTAATTTCCACGGTGGTAGAAGGAGAGGTAGACAGAGAAAAGCGTGAATTGACAACATTAAAAAATGGACCAGGTAAAGTTTTGCAGAGACACAGCCATTGGCACATGATCGAGAAAAGTGGAGCGAACTGGTCAGATGTTCAGCAGCAAAGTGCCTCAGTGACCACACTAGGTCAAGAGACTAATGATGATAATGACGATGATGAAGGATAAATATTTATTAAGGTGAGTGTGTATGAGTGTGTGTGTGTGTGTGCCTGTGCCTGTGTATGTTTGTGCATATGTATGTGAGTTAAACCCTAGCGTGATGCATCCAATTACTCAACCTGACCAAAATAGTTAATCTTGGAAGGCGTGTTTCCACATTATCTCAACATGAAAAGTGCTTCATTCATGGGCATACTAATTTATATATTGGTATAAAAAAACAAAAGATAAACAAGCAATACTTGTTAGTAGCTGATGTAAGGATACGAAAACGTGGACAACAGTTTATCCATTTGATCATATCAACGGTTGATGAATATATAAAATATTATTTTGAGCTTGTAATAGTGTTCTGTGTTCGAGTCTTTGCTTGATCACGATTTATCCCAGTAACAATTTACATATACATAATGGAGAAGATTAATTTCGTTTCTTGGCTCTATCGACAGTAATTGTTTGTACTAATCACCTACACCGATTCTGTAAATTATCGATCCTTCGTTGGAGGCCGATAGCTTAAGTAAACGTAGATATTACAACAATGCGTCGTCCACCTTTAACAGGGTATGTGTCGCGCTTAAATGTTTTTCAGTGAGTAGTGTAACGGTTATCATGTGTATTTCTGTAAACGTTACCATGGTGTGTCAACCTCTTTCTCTTTCTTTCTCTCTCTCTCTCTCTCTCTGTCTCTCTCTCCCTCTCTCTCTCTCTCTCTCTCTCACACACACACACACACACACACACACACACACACATATATATATATATATATATATATATATATATATATATATATATATATATTTATATATATATATATATATATATATATATATATATATATATATATATATATATATATATATATATATATATATATATATTTATATATATATTGTTTGTGGTGATGTGCAAATACCTTTGGATTTCTACTAATAGCCTTGCTGTATCACACTGACACATCAAACGTTTATTTCAACGACTTCACAATAGTCCCAAAGTAGTGATTTAGTCAAAACGTTAATGAGCACGAAACAATATTCCAAAGAATAATTTATAAACAGTGATCACTCACTAAATTGTATTTGAACGAAAGCAATAAAATATTCAACAACCTTAATATAAGGCAGGACTTAAGCGTTTGGTTTTCCTATCGTCTTTTATAAGCAAGGTGTCAACTAACGACTTTTGAATTACATGGCAGGAGTCTTACGAATGACACAAAAAAACCCACAAAATAAAGCATATACAATTATATTATATATTCGGATGATGTGCCTAATGTCAATGTTTATTACTGAAACATCACACTCCATCTAAAAAATATATGTAGTTTGTTTTCGTTTTTGGCGGCCCGTAATATTGGTGAAGAAAGAATCAGGGAAAACTCAGTAAGAACAACCGTCTCACGACAAGCTACTTGCAAGTTTTTTCAAATACACACATTGGCCGAATCTGCGACTCGACGTGTTCTTCTGGTTCATTGTTGGTTTCTTAGATCCCAACTTAATTTTGTTCTTTTATCTAAAGCAAATTTAACCCATGGCTTACACAAGAGAGAGCGTTTTGTCAATTTAGAGCGCTAAACATTATATACAATGGAGTAATCAACTGGAAACGTCGTATTCATTATAAAGTCAGATGTCATTGGCTACTAGTTCTTTTTGTACTAGGCTTGTTTGCTATTGTATATTATCAAACTCTCCCCTGAGCACTTGCTTTTGATATAAAAACTTCTTATCATATGGAAGATATTATTTTCCGTTGATTTCATGAATGCACGAACATTCATACTGTATCACTAAGCTGATATTGTTTTTGAAAGTACAGATATAAATTGTTTACCCTTGGATATTTGAATGTCCATGTATAATCGAAGCATAAATGATGGGTTTTTCTTTTGGACAACCAACTTATTTTGTATAAACCATTACGCCCGATGTGATTTTGGTGTCAGTAGAAACTCTTTAATACATTAAAAATAATATCATAACTTAGGGAAAATAAAATAAAATGGTTCCAAGAGACAGTATCACTAATAAAAATATTTTATTATATACTTTCACTCTAACAGAATCAATACATATTGCAACAAAATTAATTAAACATTTATGTTACGGAAATATAAATTTGGCATATAGAAAACATAATTGTATCATAGCTGTTTAGCCATGATTGTATAACCATTTGAAACAATATCAATATATCTTCCGTTGCGAAGATAGTGAAAAAATATTCTTTTTGATATAATGTTTATTAATGTTACATAAACATTATCCATTGAATATAATGTTTAGCCCTCTAAATTGACAATCGCTTTCTCTCTCAGTGATGTTTTGTGTTTAATACTTTCACTAAAAATTAATGTTCTGTTAGATAGTGTTTTGGTTACATATGTTTAATACAAATCAATGGTTTAAAACAGTTATCTTTTTGGGGGTGAATAAGCCGGAGACACACGAGAATGCTAAATATTTGTGTTATACTATCACCACTATTTCCTATCTCAATGTCTTTTTTATACCTATCTCAATGTCTTTTTTACCTATCTCAATGTCTATTTTTACCTATCTCAATGTCTTTCTTTTACCAATCTCAATGTCGTTCTTTTACCTATCTCAATGTCTTTTTTTTCCTTTCTCAATGTCCTTTTGTTTACCTATCTCATTGTCTTCTTTTACATATCTCAATGTCTTTTTGTACCTATCTAAATATCTATCTTTTACCTATCTCAATGCCGTTTTTTTTACCTATCTCAATGTCTTTTTTACCTATCTCTATGTCTTTTTTTACCTATCTCAATGTCTTTTTATCTATCTCAATGTCTTTTATTTTACCTATCTCAATGTCTTTTCTTACCTATCTCATTGTCTTTTTTTATGGGAACCTTTCCAAATATTCGATGGCAATAATTCACAGTAAGTTTCTTAAAGTATAAAAAATTCTGTTCTTCAGGGTGAATTTGAATTAAATCAGTGAATAGCTAATACTACTACTTCTACTACTACTACTACTATTTCTACTACCAATACTACAACTACTACTACTACTAATAATAATAATAATAAACAACTTCTTTGTCTTCTTTTCTTCTTCATATCATTATTATTATTATTATAATTATTATTATTATTATTATTATTATTATTATTATTATTATTATTGTTATTATTATTACAAATTGTATTCAGTTCTATAATCAATCGGACATCTTTTGAGTCTCCATACGATGTGCAATATAGAAGTAAACAGTTTACTAAACTAATAAAGGACAAACATTCACCTTCAAACATCAAGTTTAACCAACGCCGTCATATTTACGACAAAAATAATAAATTACCATATTTATTCATAAGGATTAGTCGGTGGTAATGAAGACTAAACCATTTTAAAGACAGAGTATGCCTATAAATATTTATTATGTTTTGGCGTTCAAATGAAGGCGTACGTTTTAAGTGAAGACTGTAAGCAGTCAGATAGTGACAGTCAAACGTGCACAGATTTCGCGTTAGGCAGTTAATATAAGAAGTTGTGTAGAATTTAATATATTTTCTCCTCATTTTTTATTTTAGCGGCACTCGAATATATTTAAATAGAAGCAGGATGTCGGCACCTTTTAAGCTAGCTACAAACATGTCATTCATACAAGTTGATAACAGTTTAATTGTAATTGAATTTTCTTGATCTTTAAAAGAACAGTGGTACGCATGCCAATTGGTTTGTAGCCCTTAATATCAGAAGAAGACATTTCAAAGGCAAAGAGTCAAATGATGATGTTAATTGCCCATCTCTAACATTGAAAATAAATTAATTTTTTGGAAATCAGCTCCCAATCACCCAACTCGGAAATTCATTTAAACCAGATATGCGACTGACTTTATAATTCAAACGAGATGCGCAGATTTCGGAGATTGCATTGGCGTTACTTTTCTAGTTAAGATATAATTTCAACATATGTGCGCAATATGACTAGATGAGTGTACATATTCTAGCACTACATTTATGTTTGTGGATATATACATCCCGTACCAAGATTATGTACACATGTATCGTGTTCTGTAAGGTAAACAAAACTGAAATCTCAGGCGTCACGTATGTTGTCTTGTATCTAAGACACGTCTAGGATGCAACACACATTTTTTATTGTTATTGTCAGGTTAGCTTTGAAGATAATTTTTTTTTCACGCAAGGAAACATTCTGCCACTCGGGGGAGACTTGTATGTATTGTTAATAGATACTGTCATTTTTCATTTGATTTAGTTCATACCCATAGTCAGTTTAGATAACAACGCGAATAATTTATACCGGCAATAAGAAATCGATTTTTTGTACCCCTAGTATAATGCCAGAAAATAAAACGCCTGTTGCTTCCAGGAATAGTTGTCAGGTTATAACTGCAAAACCAAAGGCAGTCTTACTAAAGAAAATATCTGTAACACCGATGTGAGATTTTAATGATCGTATAATTCAGACTGAATTCATTTCATATTTGGTCTGGATCTAGAAAGAATGATACAAAGTTTGGGGTTACTAACACCTCTGCACTAACACCTCTTCATAAAGACAAGAAGATTGCTTTGATAAAAAGGCTAGGTGAACACGATTATGGTAAAATATTTCTTTGAAAACATCAGCTTGCCAGCATTTGATTTTTTTTAACGAACTTTACAAGATACATAAGAAAGGATTATACATTTTAAAGTGTATTAAGCATAAGCAATTGTTACTTTATGGCTCGCCCAAGCATATCACTATCCAGCTCTCAAATATATACTTTCAAAAGTATATATATATATATATATATATATATATATATATATATATATATATATATATATATATATATATATGCGCGGTCGTCGTTGACCAGGGCGATGACCGATCCGGTATGATAATTTCAGATTTGTCCAGCATTATCAATGTGTTTTGGGCATAAGCCGTCTGACGGAGCACTACCTTCTCCAGACCAATGAGTTGCCAGAAGGGAATGTAGTACATCGTCCAATTGCCTTAGGGTCTCCACTACAGAATTTTGTTAACGTTTGCTCTCTTAGCCATTTGCTAACCAAGCCTAACCTGCAAGGCAGCAGGAGACTCGTATATGGGCGGGTTAGCCCATTTCCAGAGCTGATAGAGCATCTGACACTGCCGTTGTCTATAAGGACGGAGGTGAAAAGTATGCTACTGGTACTTTGAATACAATCAGAGTGAGAGACGGCATTGCCATCGCCATCTGGAACATTAGAACTCTTGCGAAACCTGGAAGACTCCAAGAGTTGACACATGAGATGCAAAACTACACATGGCAAACACTGGGAGTCTGTGAAGTAAGACTGAAAACCCTAGGAGAACACAAAACTGCAGATGGGAATATATTATACTATTGTGGAGAGTTGGACAAGTCCATAAATGGAGTAGGATGATTGTAAGCAAAGACATCAAGGGATCTGTGCTTGATTGTCGCTCATATCTAGCAGAACTATCTCCATTCGTCTGAAGGCATCTTCTTTTAACATCACAATTAACCAAGTATATGCTCCAACTACTGATCATGATGATGAAGACACAGGAGTTTTACATCAAACTCCAGGGTATAATAAACATGGTAAGTAAAAAGACATCCTCATCATCCAAGGAGACTGGAATTTCAAAGTTGGCAAAGATGCTCTAAAAGACTGTGATGATCATTATTGACCTTGCAATGAGCTTACCAGTGAAAGAGGGAGACGGCTGCTCGAGTTCGCAAGCTACAACAACTTGGTACTAGCCAACACCCTGGGCCAACATAAAGGTTTACGATGCTGGACATGGCACGCACGAAATGAAACCTATCATCACCAGATCGACTACATACTGGTTCAAAACCGTTACCAATCTGGCATCAATAGAGCAAAAAAGAAGAACGTTCTCAGGTGCTGATGTTGATAGCGAACACGACCTCGTCATTATGAACTTCCGAGTGAGATTGAAGAAAATTAACAAGAAAAAGAAAATCAGGCACAGAGTCAACCTTGAACAACTGAAGGACTCTAATATCTGCAAGTCTTTAAGCAACAATTCAAGGAAAGGTTGCTCCACTTCGTGTGATGGATGTGGATGTTAAAGCGATGACAGGCACTTTCAACACAATCATGACAACATCTGCCAAGGATATCATTGGCCTCCATCGCCCAAAGAAAATACCCTGGGTTATATAAGAATAAGGACTTCTGAATCTCCTTGATGCCATAATAGACCTCAGAAACACCAGACACACAACAGGGGCATTGGAGTACCGAGAAATAATATCAAACGAGAAACAAAGCAAAAGAAGATTGGATTGGACAAACGTGTACAGAAATAGAGAGCAGTCTGAAAAAGAATAACAGCAAAAAAGCATTCCAAAATGTGAAAGACCTCACCAGACAGATCAGGAGTCAGTACCATTCAAGACGAAAATGTAAAATCGATAATACATTTGTAGAAACTCAATCGATGATCTTAAGTGATTAAAATACTGATACTCCAAATCAGTGTATTTTACAACTGTGCAAAGTTTGCTTCAATTTACTTCAATTTGATGAACACGACACGTAAACGTATTTTTATTTATTGTGTGGAATTATTTCCTTGACGTCTTTGATGATTTAGTCGGCGTGATGTGCCTCTGTTTGGGTAACGAAATTACAGTCTGCTTCCCATACGATATAATTACTGACCAACAACGATAATAATATGTTACAATCAAGCATATATCGAAATAAAGCAGTTGTTGCTTTAAAAAGCACACTTTTGTTGGCGAAAACGACGTATGTCCCATTAAGCCGTAGCAGTATTCTGGTCATTTGAAATGGGTGGAGGCGTTAAGTAGAATGTACCTGCTTAACGTGCGGCCATTCCCTAGCCAGTCGAAAGAAGGAAACGGGAGCATGACCGTATGTACGTTACTTCAGGTTGCCTATAGGCGACCAAATCATTCAGCGAAGTACTGACGAGAGGTCTATGGCATCGCATAAAAGTAAAGAGAAAAAGCACATGGCGATTCAGAACAGACTAATGAAGAATTAGCGAGGATTCCGCCATACTTTATAAGGGAGGTAACAACCAACAGGTTACTTTGAAAGGTAACACAATTGGTCTTATCATTTTCCTGAGTAGCTGTTGCACTGAAGAAATTATGATGGCAGGCTCCATTCCTACCAGTACAGGCAACCACATGAAAACAGAGAAAACCATGCCATTATTGAAACGAGCAGCAGAGGGGGCGAATCAGACAACTTTTTTTTGTTTTTATTTTTGATTATACCCCCTCCAAAATAACACTGGACCCTTCTCGCGAAAAAATAAGTCTCCGACCCTTGTCTGAAAACATTCGCGTCGCAACGTCGTTGTCACTCACCCCCTCTGCTGCTAGAACTTTCAGTTGGGGTTAACCGAATATTTGATCCAGTCCGATACGATATCGTGTTCGAGACCTTGTCTGGGGACGAAAATCATTTATGATTTCACAAATAGACTAATTTGTAAAACCTCCTCTTGTAAATCAATCAGATTATTAGACTGATCTGTGAGTTTGAAATTAATTCTGGTTAATGAATTATTATGACATCACATATAGACTGGATTCACCGGGGACTCAATTATTAAAAACCCTGGAGGAGCTGTTGGTGCAAATGAATACAAAATATATCCCTGCTGAGCTTGATTTGATCGTTCTAAATTTATTTGATAGCTTCCTTCGATCACATCACATACTAAATTGAGCGCAATCACCGTTGAAATATTCACATTGAACGGAGCAATATGCCTGCCACCACCATCTGGGTCATTATTATGTTTGAGGATAGTTGTTTGTAGTTGTGATGGTGTTTTTTTCCACGTATCATGGATTTTTGTGAAACCTTCATCGATGGCATCATCGAGAGATTTTTGTAGTTCTGAGATATTATATCCTGGAAGTTTGAATGTTGGAATATCTCCTATGCGGATCCTATATTCTATTGCAAATAAATCTCTTGTTTTAGGACTACTGTCACCTAATACTTCTTGAATAATTTGTGAATGAAATGTTTCCATGTCATTGATGATTTTGTTACATGTTTCTACGACACTGATAAATTCATCTCGGGTGAGAGTGCCGGATCTAAGAGATATAAACAACAACGACATATCGTTATTGAAAGCTGTGAAATTTTCAGTGATTTTATCCCGGTTAGCAAGATGATGAATAAGTCGTACTCTTTCATCATATTCTACTCTAATGAAAAAATATGACTTATCATAATCTTTATAACTCCTTACTGGATTATCAGATTTTGTCCTGTCTGTGATATAATCGGTTTTTTGTGGTTCTGGTAATTTAACGGTTTTTCCTCCGGGTGGTAATTCAGGCCATCCTAGTACTGTTCTTATTGAGCTTTGATAGATATCTACGACATAACCCTCTGTGCTTATTTCAATGGCAGATGATAGTGTCGGCACATGAACTGTTATAGCTATTTTTGATTCTTTTCCAGTAATCGATTTTATTCTACGCGCGAATTCATCATTGATTTGTTCAATTTGATATGATCCGGTTGGTATGGAAACAACGTTCCAGTCTGGGGTACCGTCGGGTTTATTCTTATTTGCAAATACCAGTGAATTATTCGGTTGTTGACCACCAAATGGTTTTGACCTAATATTTGGCCAGCTGTGGTATACTCGTAATTTTGCTAGCGCGATTTCCTTCACTGGGACCGGAGAGGGGAAATTCACACTGAATTCTGGATTCGTTGAGGTTATTGAGATCATGCTTGTTTGTACTGGTTTTGTGTTCTCCACTATTTGTTGAAGTAATTCCATCTGTGTTGTCATTGTTATTATACTCATGTTGTATTTCTAATTTTGACATCGCAGAATCATATATATCTACCATCGCTGAAAACTCACTCTCTGATATAATTGTATCATCGAGCGATGACGATATCAATGAGGATAATTGCGAGTATGCAGTGGACACAACATGAAATTGAATTATGTAGTCTTGTAGTTTCCGTTGGCTGCATGATGATATTTTTTTTGTGATTATTGAAATTATTCCAGCGATTGTTGTTGCCGCAGAAATGCAAATTGGAACAGCTATCGGGGCCATCATTGTCACTGAAGACAGTATAATACCAGCTCCGGTGATTACACCACTCACAGCGTACACAGTAACATCAATTGCGGTAATTCTCCTGCGATATTTTTTAATTTTCAATTCATACTCCTCAGACAAGGTTTTGAGTCTAGTTTGATACTCTCTGACCTGATCATAGCGATATTGCGATGATGAAATCATTTTTATTTTAAATACGCTAGCGTTTTCAATTACGATTTACTTAAATTCGCTACGAATTCCACATACCACGTTGTTGAGACCCTAACCAAATGTTTATCAGTAGATGCGATTGTGAACTTTTCAGTTGTATTCTTGTCGATGATCGTTGAAATCGTATTATTGAACCCGGATGAACTGGACGATGAAATATTAAATTGAGACGATGGTGTTACTAGTGTTAATCGATAAATACCCTTGACGGTTGCAGTGATATCTAATGTGTTGTTTGTAGGTGTCCACTCAAATGATCCATGTTGGATTGTGTATACTAAGTTGTTGGTTTTCTCATGAGGAATTTTGGTTTTTTCAATGGCTGTTATCATCCTTGAAAGATCACCTTTGATGCCTTCGATGGAAGTTTTCGTCTCATCAATGGATTTTTTAATATCAGGGAGTTTTAGTTCAATTTTATCTAACGGGTTTCCAATAAATTTATCAATGGCGTCGGTTGTTGTTTTTGTTGCTTCGTTGATAACCTTTTGATCATCAACAAACGTTTTAATTTCAGCGATAGATGGTGTAACTACAATCGGAGATCCAAAGAACTTTTGAACGACATTTCTACGGAAACTATTGTAGTTTTTTAAATGATCTTCAAATTCTTTATCGTGGTTTGTAAATCGATCTGTAATCGTCGAAAAAAGTACACCCGGTTTGAGTTTACCTTGATCGGAAAATAGCGCAACGGTGTTCTCGATTGCGTTTTGTTGTTTAACCAAAATATCATCCAGAGAAATATTACTGGATTTCAATTTACCCTGTTTGTCTTGAAATACAACTATTTCATTCGGGTCAACACTTGTTAAGTTCAACGTCTCAGCGATTTCATCTTTAATTTTTTTTTGTATATCCTTGATAGAATCAGGAGTTGCAGTGTCATCGGGTTTGGGTTTCAGAGGTCTTCCCCAAATATCAATCATGATATTTTATATATCTCTCTCTAAAAAGCGATTACTAGTGTAGTCATTTACGACAATGTGTGGTGGTTTTCCCCTTGGGTTACCCAAGGAGTTAGAAATAGCGTCAAGGACATTTAATACTTCACTGCCGCATATTGGTGGGTCATTGATTTGTTGTGTTGGTAGCGTAGAATACCAAGTCTTCATTGGAAGGGTTTTTATATACCGCATAAACTCTTTTGGTGGGGCTAATCCATATGAATCAAAATAGACAATCCCACGTGGATCAATAGCGTATGCAACCCAGTGAGTTCCAGGTCCGGTGCTGTTATCGAGATTAATAATACCTGTTTCAGTTTTGTTTGGTTGATGTGGTAATTGATCTTTCATAAAAACACCTCTGAAATTTTTAATCACTAGTTTTTTAGCCGCATCCATTAAATCAAAATTGGACATTGGAACCATCGAAGATTTGGGAACCATAGGTTCCTCAATTAATAAACCGTTCCTGGTAGTCTCAGGCCTGATCCGTGAACGGATCTCCCGCTATACCATGAATACGGGGTCCCTGGTAGTCTTAGACCCTTTCCGCTGTACCACGAATACGGGGTTCCTGGTAGTCTTAGACCCAATCCTTGAACGGATCGTCTCTTTTTTTTATATCCTTGTCCAGCTGCCTTTTTCAACGCCATTCCTGCTGCAGTACCAACGGCTCCTAATGCCGCTGCTTTAGCCACCGCTGGGGCTGCTGCTGCAATCAATGCTGGTATTGCAGCTAACAATGGAAATATACCACCTGTTTTCATCATATTTTTAATAGCAGCCGCAGAGAGAGTAATCTGAACTCCCTTTTTATCCTTGAAAGCATCATTGAAATGTTTCACCTGACGAGTTGTCAGCGATAATTTATTTTCACCACCCGTCATTTGATTAGGTTTCAACGTGATTGTGGTTCCACATTTTTTAGCCGATTCTGATTGCAATTGTTTTGATTTGACCAGGAGTTAACGTAACACTAATAACACTATATGACATTATATATAATTGATTGATTCTAATTCAATGAAAAATCGTTCAAAGATTTTCTACTGGTGCATCTACCACTCTCATTCTTCCACCAACACCTTCAAGTAACATTGATTTATCACTAAGAATGACAGCAACTGCTCTATAATTCGGGATAAGGATAGTAGGTACCCCACCAACTGGTGGACCAGTCGGACGGGTTACACGGGCTCTAAAGTGTATATCAACGACAGATTGTCTCATCAAATCAAGATGTTCCAATGAAAAGTAATAAATCGGATAGAGGCTTTTAAAATCCAATTGTGATATTTGCAAACCGGTATCCACATTTTGATCACGTGCCATAAATGACAACAGGTTATGATAGACACGTGCAATATGATTCTGACCGTAATCAAGTTGTATATCCTCGGATGGTTCCTGCTGTCCGTTTATTCTCAGCGAGACTTCACTAACACCTAACTGATCAAATATCATATGACTTCGTTCTTGATTACCAACTCGCGCAGCATTCTGTAACGCAATAAATATATGACGTGGAGCTGAAACCCCTTGTTTTGATGCCAGGTGCCATGTGAATGTACCATCAACACTGTCTTGTTTAATATCCGTGGTCACTGATAACCAACTTAACAACGACTTTCCTCCTTGGTCCATAAATGATAGTAGTCGCTGTTCGTCTGTGATTGATGGAGTTAACACTGGCATCCATAATGATAGTTTTGTTAAAATGACTTTACCGGCAGCAACCCCAGCATTACGCCAGATTGCATCATCATCAGTACCCTTTCGTACAAGCGCTATTGTGTGTTTGGCTCCATAAATAACTTTTCTAACATTTCTACAGAATCCAAATATATGATGCAGTGGAATCGCACATGAAAATCGTCGACGCTGCCCATGCAACGTTGCTACACGTGTTGCAAATCCTAAATTGAGATTACCATTAACGCCTCCGAGAATATCAAACGCAGCTCCGGGTCTAATTCGACGTTCTGGATTAGCTGCTTCTTGTTGATTGGCTTCTGCAGTACCCTGTGCTGTTAACACTTTAATGAATTGAAGGTGATCAGCGGTATCAGAGGTATCCTTTGCAAACATCATAGATGGACCCGCTGATCTTGTATAATCATCAGAATATCTTGCTAACCCTATGATTGTTGTGGCCATATCAACTTCACGGTCAATGGATTCAATTTCTTTTCCATCAATGAGATATCTAGCGCTTTCAAATAACGCCATGATGCCGTTATTAACAAAACCAACTCGGACATTTGAGTTATTGTCATATGGGGTATCAGCTGCAACATTTGTTACAAGTTCTCCTTCTACTTCAATAAATGCCTCACACGGTAGAAAATATTTACTGGTATCATGAACTTGAAGTTCAATTCGCGATCGGAGATCTGGTTGTACTGCGTGATAAGAATAAAATTGATAATCGCGTACAGAATCATCTTTACGCACTGGGGCGTCTATATCAAATGCTGGATCAGATGATTTTTTGAACATTTTATTCTATTTATCAGAGTCTAAATCGGATTTTCCATTTCATCGTGAAAAACGCTAGCGTTTTCGTCGTGGTTTTCTAAAGCCACTTCCCGCTATCATATTTGCAATATTGCTTTGGTCTCCTTGATTTACCATCGACGCTAGTTTTTCATCTACTGCGTTATTTATAATTTTACTAACACTTGCAGGCATTTCTTCTGTAGACGGTAACGGTTTCTTTTTTCGACTCACTAATGATGTTATTTTATCCTTCGCAGTTGAAAACGCTTTCCCGGCAAGATCTCCAACAGTACTAATACCCTTATCACGAATAACATCAATGGCTTTCATTCCAAGTTGTTTAGCTAACGGCATCACTTTTGGGGCCGTTCTTGAAAAGAATCCTAAAATGGTCTTGCCGAGGCCATCTCCGTAGTATGCTCTATAAACTGGAAACCGTGAATTAACTACATAGACGAGGGTTGGTTTATCATGATTGTAATGGATGATCATTATTATAAAAACAATAGTGTTTTCAATTGTTATTTAATCGCTATGATACCCATTTGCTAACTCGTCAATGAAATCTCGATAAGTTTTGATATCCATGATACCACCGGCAAATAATCGTCTACAAATATCAGCTGCTTCATTAATTATTTCTGGAGAGTTATTTCCAGCTCGGAACCCTCCTACAAGAACATCTAATCGTGATATATCATTGATAACACTATCAGGACAAGTGTTTCCAATCCTTGGATTTTGCAGTCCACTTCCGCTATAACCAGCTGCTTCATCTAGTTTGTCTGTATCCGTGGTTTGTAAATAATCAAGAGTATCATCATCATCATCATCAATTGGTATTTGTTGTTTTTTAGGTTCTTCTTGTTTTTTTTGTCTCCGTGTTGGTGTTTGACGTCGTTCTTCTAAATCATCATCATCATCAGGTGGTAGTTGTTGTTTTTTTTGTCTTCTTGTTTGTCTACGTGTTGGTGTTTGACGTTTTAGTTCTTGCCGTTCTTCTATTTCTCGTTGTCGCTCTTCTATTTGTTCTCTTTTATAATTACTAATTCCCTTTTTAAATTCCTTGTATCCTATCTCATCCTTATTCAAACGACCAATCCCTTTATTTAGTTTATACAAATAATCGAACCAATCATTACTTGATATTCTATCATTTTTATACTCGTCCTTTAAAAAATCTTTTTTTGAATTATAGCTTTGAGCAGCAAAATTACCAAAGGCTTGATAATCCTTTGATTTCAATAAACTAGGTTTTTTTATTAATATTTTAGCATGATCAGTAAATTTATTCAACAGAGAAACAGTCGTTTTTTTCGGATCAGTTTTTTCAGTTTGTTCAGTTTTCGCTGCTAGTTTTTCAAGTTCACCAATAACAGATTTCCCCGTCTCGGGACTATCTCCCAGTAAAGCACGCTCTACTCCTTTCGTTGCTGTGGTTACTGGTTTAAACAACTCTTCAGACCCCAGAGCAAAATCAGTCTGAAGACTCTGTCGTTGTTGCAGTTTATTTCTTACAGAGTCGCGAATTGGTATAAATTTCTTAATTGCATCTAGTCGCTCACGAGCCAATCGGGTCGTTAATGCTTCATTGACCATTATTTGAAATCAGAAACCATTTTTCAATTGTAAAACAATTTTTCCCATCGATGATTCCATCCTTAACGGTCCATTTTTTTATTGCTGTGAAATATTTTTATTTTTTATCCATTGATTTTGCCTGTTTTGGTGCCATTTTGGTGGTTTTCAGTTGAAAATCTCAAAGAGATTTTACAGTCAAGTAGTCGATTTTACATGGGATTTTCCATAAGGAAAAGCTGTTAAAACTCATTTTTGATGATTTTTAGCCATTTTTCATCAATTTTTGCCTGTTTTCAGTGATGTTTGGTCATTTTTCATCGATTTTCATCAAAAAACCTCGTAGGGTCAAGTAGTCGATTTTGCATTGGATTTTCCATAGAGAAAAGTTCTTAAAAGAACTTTCAAAGCTGTTAGGATTCTATTTTATTTTCGCAGTGTGAAATATTTTCACTGATTCAATCAAAAATGACAAAAAAAAATGAAAATCTCAAGGAGATTTTACTGTCTGACAAAGTCTTTTGAGGGGCCGGTCAATCAAAATAGTTCATTTTCTTGAATTAACGCTCGTAAGTTTCTAATTTTAGAATTAACTTCCTTTTTCAATTCATATTCGTTACCCAATTCTTTTCGTATTCCTTCCACGATAGTATATAACGGAACAAACACATCTACTTCACTGGAAAATGCAAGAGAGTCTCGAATAGAATTTTGAATTTTTTTGATGAGTGCATATTTCTTTGGCAACATATACTTGTTAGTGCTAACTCCGTATTCTATATCCTGAAAATCCGACTTGATTTGATCAGGATTTAACCCATCTGACAATCTAATATTCTGATTTTTCAATTTTGCAATTTCAACTATGATGCTATTCATAATTTCAGAATTCATATATGATAAAACATATTTCTAATTCATTTTTCAAAAATAAAAGAGCCGTTAATATTTTTAAAAATTCAGTCTGTATATATAACTATCTTTTTTAAAATTCAGTCTGTATATATAAATATATTTTTTAAAATTAATTCTGTATATATAAATATCTTTTTTTAAAATTAATTCTGTATATATAAATATATTTTTTTAAAATTCAGTCTGTATATATAAATATATTTTTTAAAAATTCAGTCTGTATATATAACTATCTTTTTTAAAAATTCAGTCTGTATATATAAATATCTTTTTTAAAAATTCAGTATGTATATATAAATATCTTTTTTAAAAATTCAGTATGTATATATAAATATATTTTTTTAAAATTCAGTCTGTATATATAAATATCTTTTTTTAAAATTCAGTCTGTATATATAAATATCTTTTTTAAAATTAATTCTGTATATATAAATATCTTTTTTAAAAATTCAGTCTGTATATATAAATATCTTTTTTAAAAATTCAGTCTGTATATATAAATATCTTTTTTAAAATTAATTCTGTATATATATAAATATATTTTTTAAAATTAATTCTGTATATATAAATATAAATGCAGACAAAAATAAATATCAACCATGATGAGCGATTATCAGTCATTTGGCCCCCTTGATATAGGCCGCGTTTTGGTTCTATTTGCATTCATTGGGTCCCTTATTAGGCCTTTGTGTCTTTCATAGGGTCCTTTGTTAGAGCATTTTTCTGTTTCTGTTTTATATCAGAATGTTTTTTTTTGTTTTTGCTCTTTGAGATATGACCCTATGACCGTTTCTATTAGCCTATAATTCATTCTGGGGTTACCCAATGTGCATCCAAACCTTTTTTTGGCCGGTAATTCATTTTGAACACCATACGGGGCTACCCAAATGTGACGGAGAGCTAATTACATCCATGGATGTTATTTATTTTAGGGCATTAATGTGTTTACACATTCAACATGCAACCCATGAAATCAAATTCATGGTTGCGTAAGTTGTCAAAAACCGACAACCCACCGCTACCATGAATTTGATAGCATGGGTTTGCATGTTATGTGAATGTAAAAAACACAGAGGGGGCGCCTTCCTCCCCTCAATTAAATAGAAAAAAAAAACATCCAACCGTTTCACCATCAGACAATTGTCTGCTATGGGGCGCGAACATGTGAAGAATAATTGTCTGGGTTTACAAGCCAAACACGATACCGTTAGACCACTGTTCACGTCTATAAAGAATAACGTTTTTTAACGTATATATGTTGTAACTATTCATATGGTATATAAAGGAAATTAATACATCAATCCGCAAGTATGCTATTTTATTTTCTTGAATTACTTATTAATGGTGTTTCACAGTATTTAAATGAGACAAAATATTTGACTTAAACACTAGAACAAAGAATATAATTGTTTGAAAACATGTCTTTTCTTACAAAACAATGCCCAGCGCTGAATCACAATACCCATTAAACAAGTTAACACAATCTAAGGGAGAAAGTATACACGTGTGTTATCCTATAACGCCTGTATCTCCGGATCACATCCTATGTTATGAAATTTGCATTAATCGCACGTGGCACAGAATATTTGACTTAAACCCTAAAAAAAAAGAAAATATATCTTTTCCTAAAAAGAAATACCAAGCCGCTAAATCACAATGATAACTCCCTTGGTTATTATCATTTAAGAGTGGTCTCCCTTGGTGTTATAGACGGTACGCGTGTACTGTATTTTGACATACGAAAATAGAATTTTCTGATAATACCATTACGGAATGCTTCATAATTAACAAGCACGGAGGGGTGAGGTCTGAATTCTTGGTTCATTTGTATAATAATACTATTTTTCTAATTCATTGTTTGGTTTAATTATAAGTCTCTGTATATAATCTTGAGCAGTCTTTATTATTTTGTCATCGTTGGGGTCAATGGCAGTATTTTTTATTTTTTTACCATAATAGCGTTTTAGTTCCCTGTATCGTTTTCCGCCGCACATAATGCATAATTGCGACCCCCCCCTGACCCCAACCCCACATTGAATACAGGGTAACGGACCTCGGCTTCCACGACGAAAGCTTTGCATATGATACCAACAGAATTCATTTCTGCATGATTTGTTACACGGTGTCACTGATCCAATCATAAGCCATTTGCAACGATTCATTATACTTAAATCTTTCATTTAAATGCTTGTTTTAATTATAGTATGGAGGAGTTCGAGAGATTATCGAAAATTAAGCCCTGGAAAAGTGTTCAATTCAATCTTGATAGAGTTTCTGATACACCAAAGAATAAAATTCTTGATAGAACCTTGATTAGTAAAATCAGAGACTGTTTTAATGAATTCAAGCGTGATGGGGCAGCTCATTGTTGGTCAACATTTCGAATTGATGGTGTTGTTGACGCTACCATGAATGATGAAAAAGCAGCAGTGATAATCTCACGTCTTGGGGAAGAAAGAAATTTTTTTCGAATAAAATTCCTTATCCATGATAATGGAAAATGGATAATTAGGGACAAATACGAACCTATTCTTAAGGACAAAAAAACTGTCACTGTGACTCAGGATTCAAAACCATGAATTTTGACTGGACTTGATAAACCCTACTACGAAAGATCTTATCCTGTCACAGTAGTTGTTTACGGGATATATCCGCTCAATGAAAAACCTGATATTTCAAAACTAACACCCATGAAATATTCGACAGGGCTCAATTGTGTAGCAACACGAATAATAGAACACTTCACAAATGCGTCCCGGGGAAATAAACTAACTGATCTAAGACGAAAAAAAATAACCGAGTGGGAACTGACAGTGAAACAGCATGGGGCAACAATTCAAGATATAGCCAAATTAGAAACATCATTGAGATTTCCAATATCGGTAAGGACAATCACCGGAGAAGTATTATACAAATCGAAATATAAATCACATGGAGCTCCCATTGAAATTATTGATCATAATGCACACGCGTGGTCATCTGCAGTAACAATATTCCCACGGGATAGAACTGTAAAATATCTGTTTGGAACCGAAGAGTTTTTTTCAGAGCAGAAATTATTTGATGCTATTTACCATTTGAGTAAAAACGATTCTGTGTCAGTGTGGCTATTTCATAGTACTTCAGACGAAGAATGTAGATTTGATCAGTTTGTAAGGCCCAACGGAGAATTGTACCGTACTGAAGAGCTGCATAATCAAATGAAACAACTAGCTAGTGAATTTTCTCCCCAGAGTTCTGGGGGGGAAGACAACGATCAATTATTAGCAAACTGTTTTACACTTCCATCAGTTGTAGCACATTTTGCTAGGAAGAAAAACGCGTGGAAACCAACCCGAAGTGAGTTCTTATCAGATGTCAAATTGTCCTGTCTTGAATACAGCCATGGAGGATTATGGAACACAAAATACACCGCTGATACCGTTATTTCAGTTGATATGATTGCATGTTATCCAGGAAGTTTTCTTGGGTATGGAGAGTGTGAGAAATATTTCAAACGATTTGGACACCCTACACACGAAATGACCCGTGTTGCTATTAATGGACCACTGCCACATTTCGATTTAACCGGATTCGCTTGTGTAGTATCATTTGAAATGGCTGAAGGACTTCATCCGTGTAGTTATCTTTGGATTGGTAAACACATGTCTGAAAAACACTGGATGCCAATAGTGTTATTACGGTATATGCTTGATTGTAAGATGTTAAAATCATTAATTGTCAGTGAAGCAATTATATCCTATCGAGCACAGAAATCAGTCTGGTTACCACAACCTGATCTAGAAAAAATAATTAGCGAAGAGCGAAAACTGTTTCCTGATTTTAATGAACAACAAATCATGGATTGGTCCAGACAGTTATTTGAAATCAGAAACAATGAAGCAAAAGATCTTGGACGAAGAATAATCGGTAAATTTACCCAAGGTGGCAAAGATGATAATACGAGATATTCTTCACGATTGATTATAGACAATGCTGAATACGATTTTGTAATCAAAGATTTAACGAATAGGGGCTTATATGTCAATCGTAAGGACGCATTTATGTCCGATGGAACCAAATTGGGTACAATTGTTACTTACACTGATGGATACCATCAGCAGTACACATATTTGAGAGCTTCTATGCTTGGTTATGCTTCTATCAATCTGTTTTCAATGATCAATAGATTTCCTACCACCGCAGTTAGAGTTGCTACTGACTCATTTTACATAAATAGCAAAATGGCTGATTTTAAGGCTACTGGCAACGAGAATTGGGGGTCATGGAGAATTAAGAAGGAAATGCTTCATGATTATATTCCATCAGCAGATGTTACCATTGAAAATAATTACTTAGAAAGCAATCAGTGTTCAGAATTTTCTAGTGCACCACCGATTTCTGATCCAATCTGTAGATATAAAACAGTTTATTTAAACGGCTGTGGTGGGTCAGGAAAAACAACCCGGGCAATTGAGTTATATCGTGGGAAATCAAACATGATTGTGCTAACACCGACTCACAGACTCGCCAGAGAGATGAAACAACGAGGGGTAAATGCCTGCACTTATCATAGTTTCTTTAGATGGAAGGGAGATAAATGGACTCCTGAGCGCATGGGAGAGAAATTTATTCCTGAAATTATCATGTGGGATGAAATAGACACAGTGTCCGAAGATGTCTTAAAAATATTTCTTGAGTGGTTGTTATTGAAGAATACAAAAGTCGTCATGTGCGGGGATCACGGCCAACCTCCACCATTTGTCGGTGCATCCCCCCATGAATGGCTAAAGGGTTTTGTAGACTATTATGAAGAAATTGATACTGATCATAGATCACTTGATAATGAATTAAAAGAGTTTAAGAAATTAATTAGATTACAACCGGATAGAAT
This sequence comes from Unio delphinus, assembly GCA_029339505.1. Lineage (NCBI taxonomy): Eukaryota > Metazoa > Mollusca > Bivalvia > Unionida > Unionidae > Unio > Unio delphinus. The sequence continues at coordinate 1,383,829 of JAQISU010000094.1, read as the reverse complement.
CCAGTGTGAAATAGCCCGTGAAATAATTTCGGAAACTCCCATGAATGAGTTTTGGGAAGCGTGGAGACCAAATGATTTAATCATTGCAAGTAGAAAAATAGTCAGGGACACACTTCAGATGAAGTTATTTGAATTGCATAAACAAAAATTTGCAACACTTCCAGTACCGTTATGTTATAGGCCATCGGATACACGAAAACAGAACATCGAAGTTGATATTCCAGGATCAAAATCCGAAGGATTTCAAAGACAGATTCTCGTATTAAATGATATTGTGCTGGTTGATATCAATGTCGTTGAAGATGCATTGCGTGCTAATAAATCCCCATGGACGCTAGGTTATGCAGCAACAATACACTCTTCACAGGGATTGACTATATCGGATACAATTGTTTGGATAGTAGATAATCGCATAGAATGGTCGAATTTAGTCTATCTCGCAGTGTCTAGAGTACGAAAAATAAATCAACTTCGAAGAATTGTCTTCGATGATGAAATCATTGACGATGATAATGACACCACAATAGATGATATTATTGATAAAAAACTCTCCGGTTACAAACAACAAGACAAAAAAAAACAACGAGAATTTGATATTGATGCTGAATTAATAATTACTCTGAAGCAACAACAGAATAATCACTGCGCGAGTTGCAATTGTATAATGCGTTGGCAGTATTCGGATAAGGATCCTCGCCAATTCACCGTGGACAGAAAAAATAACAATCTCGGTCATGTCAGAAATAATGTGATGTTGACTTGTCTTGAGTGCAATAGACGCAAGGGTGCTAGTTAAGCCCATGCGGTGGTAATTGAGTATCCTCAGGTATCACTTGTAATTGTTGTCTAGTAAAACCCCGTTGAGGGGCAGTTGAATCCAGTTTATAGATTGGAAGTCTACCCGTAGATCGTGTTATACTAGATATCTTATGTGCAGTAACACTCCAAATAGGATCAGTAGCCCTTTTTGTGCCACCCTCAAGCTCTCCTGGTTCGTATAAGTACCTCACAATGACATTACTACCAAGAATTGGTTGGGAAACGCTAAAATCTTTTTGAATTTCCATTTCAGGTATTGACTTCTTTTTAATAGCATTGATAGGTTTCATGTTGATGGTTCTAGTAATCTCGTTATTCAGTGCAGTAATCACAGCTGGTAACCTTTTAACCCATTCACGGGATCTTTTTTCTTGGATGAATTCTTTTGCGTATTGATATCCAAATAACCGCTCAGCAAGGGTTTTATTAAACCGTTCTACAATTGCCTGATCACGATGTAGCGTAGTATGTCCTCGTCTGATAGTGACTTTATGATTTTTCATTATTGATAACACTGCACCCTGAAATTCCTTGCCAGGATCAATTTGTAATAGATTTGGCCAGTGCAGAGGGCCCCTTCGATAAATCCTTTCAAATGCAGAAGCTACTTCAGTGGCCGATTTTGTTTTTAACGGTTCTGCTTCTTTGTATCGACTTGCAATATCAACTACGGTTAATGCGTATTTGTAACCACGATCATGTGGCAGAAATAATAGATCAGCCTGATGAACTTCATTGGGTCCGGTCACATCAAAATGCGAGAAATTGATTTGTTTAAGCGGTGGTAGATAAATTTGCCATAGTGCCTGTTTGGATAACCAATGAGCCGCAGTGGTTTTTTTCACTTTCGCAGCGCTAGCGAGTTTATGGATTGCTGATTTACCCCTCCAGTATCCTCTTGGGGAATAATAAATAGATTCCATGTTGTTATTAATTACCAGCCCCTAACATCAATTTACTTTTCATAGCCGATTTTATCAAAAAGGAAGCCAATTTTTCTTTGAAAGATTTATCAGAAATAGCATTTAACGCATGAATTAATTTCACATCTGCTAGATGCCTGTGCTGCAGATTGCTGCTTTTATAAGCAACATCATGAAGGTGACAGGCCTTATCAATAGCGTTTATTGGTTCCTCACCGGGTCGGGGCTGATTTTGATCATTGAGTCTGATATCAAGTCTTGTTCCCGGTCCACAGTAGCTATATCCTGGAAGGTGCTTTTCTCCGGGGTATTTTGCCCATGGGGTTCCAGGGAGTTTTGCTAATTTGGCTGCGATATCACCTCCTCGTTTTTTTTTAAAGGTTCCTTGAGTTCCTTGGGTTTAGAAACAAATCTAAATTTCTTTGTACTACATTGTACGCATTTACCAGAAAGCGCTGATCGGTTATTTTTAGTTGTAATCGTCGTCAAGTCATCTGTGCCAGTACGCGCCTTACACTTCACGCAATATAGATCCATAATTTATGTATAGAGATATGAATATAATTGATTTTTCAGCGACTAAAACAAGAGAACCAGTGAAGCATCATGCGGCGCTACCAAACTCTATCCGCGCAATTATAATCGGACCATCTGGATCCGGTAAAACGCAATTGTTGCTCAATTTAATAATGAGATGGATGAAGTGGGATAAGTTGTATTTAATTGCCCCTAGCGTAGATGATCAACGATGCTATGAAGTGCTAAAAGATTTTAATGAAAACGCTTCAGAGATTGCCGCCGAGGATGTTATTGAATTTATAACCGATATTGACGAGGCGCCATCCGTGAATGACCTCGATGGAAGTATCAACAATTTAGTTGTATACGACGATGTCATGTTAGATAATCAAAAAAATCCTGCTAGAATATTTTCCAGAGGCAGGCATAAAAACACGGATGTGATCTATGTCACTCAACGCTACACTCAGATTCCAAAAGTGATTAGAGATAACTGTAATATGCTTGCTGTATTCAACGGCGTTGATACACATACGCTACGAAATATTTGGCAGACATGGTGTTCTGATATGGACTTCAATCAATTTAGAAATTTCTTTAGTCATGCTCAGTCTACCCCACACGGATTTGTAACAATAAATTTACATGACCCTCGAACACGATATCGTATCGGACTGGATCAAATATTCGGTTAACCCCAACTGAAAGTTCTAGCAGCAGAGGGGGTGAGTGACAACGACGTTGCGACGCGAATGTTTTCAGACAAGGGTCGGAGACTTATTTTTTCGCGAGAAGGGTCCAGTGTTATTTTGGAGGGGGTATAATCAAAAATAAAAACAAAAAAAAATTGTCTGATTCGCCCCCTCTGCTGCTAAACGTAATTATACACCGCGGAAACAATATGTCGACGCCGGTAAATCTGCAGGTAGTGAACCCGCTGTAGAAGATGCGTTTTCCTTGAAATCCTGTTTCATAATTCTCCAGAATTGAATTCTAACTTTGATCTTTTTTTTGCTACCGTCTAAATTATAATGACCCTAATTGTATATATTGCATGATACTAAAATTAAAATAATTGGGTTACCATTTGAAAACTGATGTACGCTTTGTGCAAATAATTTATAATTGAAAGAATACAAACATACAGTGTTTTACTCTAATTGGATAGAGTAATTGCAGAGGTGGCTGATATATAATTGGTTGAAGGGACCGACCATTAAGATTTCCAATTTGGGTTGGAAACCTTTTATGATATAATCTACACTAATTCGTACAAACGTAAAATATCTATGATGTTACAAAGGCTGAATAAAACTATATTCTTTCCTCAGTCCTATGATTTCGAATTATTGTTAGGACATTCTAAATTATACTTGGCAGAAAAATTACAACTATATAGTGTGACTGTAGCACCAATTTGGTAATATGGAATAGCAATCATGTAATAACTTAACAAAATGTGACTTGTATTAGTATCGTAGCCTCCTGCCGAGCCCTCTCCCTCCCATATATTCTCTGGAATGCAAAGACGGGTGTTTTGGCAGATTCACACTGGTTTAACAATAAAATGCCTCAAATAATTTGTACGTGTATGGTTTTACTCCCACCGGTCGTCTTATGCTGCAAGACACAACTGTAGAGACCATCAAAAACTTTAATTCGATAGACATCTGCATAACCACGTATGGGAATGTTGCTCTGATTTCTTTCGAAAATAGCTCATGGTGTTCGTATTAACCAATTGTGTATGATGTCGACTTTAATGCCAAGGTCGGTCACTCGCCTGTTCACAGTCTTCGACCAAGAAAGCATCGAGTACCATCTAAAGAACATACATCAAGGACGAAATGGAATCAGTAATTCCCAATCCAGGACCTGATTGTGATAAGACGCTATATCCTGAATGGACGAGGAGCCGAAGTTGTTTTGCACTCCTCACTCTGGTCAATGAATAAAGCAAAATACGGTATATGCATTATTGCATACGGAAGTGTGGCTCTCGTTCCATTCCAAACGAATAATTAAGAAGCATGTGGAGCCTTTAGATATTCATCACAAAAGAATATATAGTCATTTGCGTGGTAAATTTGTGATCAGTTAGTCGGTCAGTCAATCTTTCTACCCATCTTTGACTTGTGAACTGCTAGAATGAAAATAAACACAGCAGGAAAACCCACCTTGTGGACCTTGAGTGTGTTTGTAGCCTCTGTAATATTTCAAGGAACTCTATACAGACCATCTTTCTTTCCAGCTGGCCGCAGTTCATTTTGAAAATGGGCAACAAACTTGTCATATTTGCGCTGAGGAAGATATAATGGAGGACAAAATGAAATTGGAAAGCCCGGTGCCTCAGACAAATTCTTGCGTGTTTTAAAACTAAAATTAAGGTCTCCAAAGTCATTACAGAGCATCATAATCAATCTTTGTTCTCACTGAAGACGTGGACGTGGAACCTCAGCAGTAGTAACCACAAATGGCAGCAAGGGCCAAAACTGTGACAGTCAAATTAGCAATAACAAAGACGATTACAGCCGCAGACATTGTAATCTTTCACTAATAATAATATTGGTGCAGTAAGTCGAATACCTCTAACACTACATGTCTATATATAATCATGCGGCGGAGATAGATGGAGCAGAATATGTCTTTGTTGAACTACACAAGATATCTGTGAACATTAGCCGTATGTCAACAAGAGAAACTTACAACTAAATGATTGCCACGAAATACGTTTGAATGCTTGTACATGCTTGTCGACCCCACCAGAAGATCTTCCGTAACACGTCTGTTTGGTATAGGCAGTTTGTGAAAAGTATAGCGTGTTTTCTAAGTTAAAGTGTATGGGTATCTCACTTCCAACCATCGTGCAATACGTTTGTAATGCTCGGTGATAATACGGATCTGTGTTAAACATTAACAAGTCTTCTTTTACTAACCCCCCCTCTCCCCCCACGCCTCCAATCGCTGTTTTCTTTGTATAATATGTGCGAGTGCGCTTTATGTTAGGATGCTTTTCTTAATACCCGTGCTTCAGACATATAGAGCAGAGCGTTTACTAGTCATGCCCTCCATCACCGATCATATAAGAGCAAGGAATACGAATGATAACTGTTTAACTTGAGGTAGTTAAGGGAGGCAGTCGATTTGACAGAAAAGGTTAAGTACCTACTGAAACAGATGAAAACATGGGATGTACAGTTTGCAGAAAACTGGATTCACAACAGCCAAGTTGACTATCAGAGAATTAATTAAGGAGGAAATGAAAAGATTAAGAGAGTCTGGGAGAAGGAGGGAAAGGAATAAAGATGCAGAAAAGAGAAATGAACTTCATGCTCCCTAATCCAAACTGGATAGATAGATAGATAGATAGATAGATAGATAGATAGATAGATAGATAGATAGATATATCGTTATAAGTATCTTGCACTCGCCATTTTTATAATCCTTTGATATAGTAGCCATTTATTTCAAAGATGTTCCTGGTAATATATTTGTTTATTATGCTTATAACGTTTGGATAACAAATCCAGCACATTATACAGAATGCTAAAACGAACTCAAATACATTAATGACGCAAGACTGAATAATATGAAACATATTGTTCTAGTAAACCGTACAGAAATGGTTTCTTTGAAATACAAACTGTTAATGGACGACAAACTTCCAAATTTCTAGGTTAATATATCTGGATAAATCTAACTACTGACGCATTTCAAACAGATACTTAAGTCATATCGCAAGTAGTTGTTTGTTGTTCTTAACAAAAACACCTTCAATTCAGTTTCGCGGCCAGTTAAGGTCGTTCATGACACTAAATTATTTGGTAACGATCTTAACGTCGAAGATGAAAATATAGATTCTCCCTAACGAACGTTGTATGCTTCCTGTTTGGATTTTTGTTGTTGTCCAATATTGTACTGCTAAGAATATCTGTATCGTAGTCATTCTCAATACACGAAGACAAAATATCGAAGTTGATATTCCAGGCCTGACAGAATCAAGGACAGAAAAGCAGATTCTAGTTGTGAAATGATATTGCGTTGGTTGATATCAGTGGTGTCGAAGATGCATTGCGTGCTCTTCAATCTCCATGGAAGCTAGGATACGCAGCGACGATACATTATTCGCAGGGGTTGATTATATCCGATACAATTGTTTGGATCAAAGATAATCGCATCTAGTGGTCGAATTTAGTTTATCTTGCGGTGTCCAGAGTACGAAGAATAAATTAACTTTGAAGAGTTGTTTTAGTCTATAATACAACTACAATAAGTGATATTGTCTGCGATGATATGATCAGAAAAAGCTCTCTGGTTATAAGCAGCAGGATATAAATAATAACAGAAAATTTGACATTGATGCCGAATTTATACTTACGCTAAAACAATAACAGAATAATCACTCAGCGGGTTGTAATTGTAGAATGCGTCGGCGTTTGTCGAATAAAGACCCCTGCCAATTTACCGTAGACAGAAAAAAGAGCAGCGTAGGTCATACCAGAGATAAAGTGATGCTGACTTGTCTTGAGTGCAACAAATGAAGAGGTGCTAGTTAAGACCACTCGTCGGTAATTGAGTATCCTCTGGTATCACTTGTAATTGTTCACGAGTAAATAAGCGCTGAGGTGCAGTTGAATAAAATCTATAGACTGGCGGTCTACCCGTGGATCGTGTTATTCTAGATATTTGATGCTTAGTGACACTCAAAATAGGATCAGTAGCTCTTTTTTGGCCACCTTCGAGCTCTCCTGGTTCAGATAAATATCTAACTGTGACATTGCCGAGTATTGGTTGTTTTGAAAAATCTATTTGCGGTTTTACAGGTATATACTTTTATTTAATCGCGTTGTTAGGTTTCATGTTGATTGTTCGAGTAATCTCATTATTCAGCGTGGAAATTATGCCTGGTAATCTCTTGACCCATTCACGAGATCGTTTATCCTGAATAAATTTCGTCGCGTATTGACATCCAAATAACAGCTCAGCATGTGTGCGATTAAATCGTTCAACAATTGCCTGATCGCGATGTAATGCAATATGTCCTGGTCTGATGGTGACATTATGATGCTTCATTGTTGATTACACTGCACCCTGAAATTTCTTGCCAGGATCAACTTGTAATAGATTTTGCCAATGCAGAGGACCCCTACGATAAATCCTTTCAAACGCAGAAGCTACTTCAGTTGATGACTTTGTCGCTAGCTGCTCTGCTTGGTTGTATCGACTCGCAACATCAACTACGGTTAGCGCGTACTTGTAAACACCATCATGCTGCAGAAATAATATATCAGCCTGATGAACCTCATTAGGTGCGCTGACATCAAAATGCGAGAAGTTAATTTGTTTAGGCGGTAGTAGAGAAATCTGCCATATCGCCTGTTTGGATAACCAATCCGCTGCTGTAGTATTTTTCACCTTTGCGGCGCTAGAGAATTTAGTGATTGCTTATTTACCCCTCCGATATCCTCTTGGTGAATAAAGAAAAGATTCCATGATGTTATTAATTATCAGCACCCAACATCAATTTACTTTTCATCGCCGATTTTATCAACCATGAAGCCAACTTTTCTTTGAAGTATTTATCAGTGATAGAATTCAACGCATGAATTAATTTCACATGTGCGATATGTCTATGTTGCAGATTACTGCTTCTATAAGCAACAAAATGAGCATGACACGCCTTATCAATGGCGTTTATTGGGTTTTCACCGGGTCGAGGCTGGTTTTGATCATCGTGTCTGATATCCTGTCTGTTCCCGGGTCCACAATAACTATACCCTGGAAGGTGTTTTTCTCCCTAATATTTTGCCCATGGTGTTCCTGGGAGTTTTTCTAATTTGGCTGCAATATCACCTTCTCGTTTTTTTAAAATCCTTGATTCTATCAAGGGAAACAAATCTAATTTTTTTGTACCACATTGTACACACTTGCCAGCAAGTGCTGATCTGTTACTTTTAGTTTTAATCGTCGTCAAGTCATTTGTGCTAGTACGCTTCTTACATTTCACACAATATAGATCCATAATTTATTTATAATAACATGAATGTAATTGATTTTTCGACGACAAAAGCACGAGAACCAGTTAAGCATCATGCAGCGCTACCGAATTCTATTCGCATGATTATAATTGGACCATCTGGAAGTGGCAAGACGCAGTTGTTACTTAATTTAATTACGAGATGGATGAAATGGGATAAGTGGCATTTAATAGCCCCAAGTGTAGACGAACAGCAATGTTACGAGACCTTAAAGGATTTTAACGAGAAAGCAAAATCGGAAATCGATGAGGATATTATTGAGTTTTTAACCGATATCGAAGAAGCACCAAGCATTGATGATATTGATGGAAGTATTAACAATTAAGTCCTATACGATGATGTCATGCTAGATAATCACAAGAATTCCGCTAGCATATTTTCCAGAGGTAGGCATAAAAATACCGATGTGATAAATGTCACTCAACGATACACACAAATAACAAAAGTGATCAGAGATAACTGCAATGTTCTTGCTGTATTTAATGGAGTAGATACGCATACGCTACGAAATATTCACCAGACTTGGTGCAGTGGAAATATGTATTATAATCTCTTTAGAAATTTCTTTAGTCACGCTCAGTCAATTCCACATGGATTTGTAACGATAAATTTGCACGACCCGACATCAAGACATCGTATCGGACTTATCAAATATTCGGTTGAAACAATTCGTATCCGCAGCGACATCAGTGCCGGGTCTGTAGAGTAAAATCCTAACGGATTTCTCTTTTTTTGTCTGCCTGAATTGGTTTTGATTTTAAATCCTTTTTTATTTTGTTTGAAATAATTTCGGTTTGCTTGAAATAGTTTCGGTCTGTCCACCCTCTTTGTTGCTACTCGTTATGAATTGCCTTTAAGTACCAAGAGAACTGGACAGCCATGAATTACGGGAAATTCTATTTTATACGATTTGTAATGGATCTTTAATAATTTAAATCAAATATTTTCCTAGAAATTATATATCGATTGCGATTCATACAAATTTGAACTCCAACACTTTACACTTGAATTTTTAGTGCAAAGATGAGCGGTATACAACAAAACTCCATTTACCAACATAAAGTACGAATTTTATTCCATCTTTGTACCGCTCTCTATCAGCCATGTTACTGTTAAAGATTTCGATGCTTATTTCAAAACTAATATTAGTATATGTTATGTATTTGCATTGTACTCTCTAATAATTTCGGATATCTTTCCCTAATGTTTGAAATTAGGAAATCTACATGTGTAATATTGTAGAATGATATTTTAAAGCACATTTATCTTTCGTTCTCCCTTTAAATCATCCACACTTTGAAAAAGTAACAAACTGTCTCTTGGTGCCAAACGTGTTGCTCTCATCTAACAATTTTAGCCATTTCGCTCAGCTAACTAAAATTATTGGATTGAGTACAATGATGCTTTGTACAATTATGTGTGACTCGAAGAGAAATGGACATTTTGTTGATTCTGCAATTGAACGACCCGGACAAGATGTTTATAATCTTATATTTGTGTATTGAAAAAAGGAAAGAGCAGAAATCAAATCTCCTGTCATTTTCACAATAACAACTATGTACACGCTATATTGAGTAATTTTCTTTTACTTCAAAGCTGTAACAATGCACATACATGATATAGTAAACAGCTGTTCATGGGTTATATATGTATAACTCACGAGCATAACGATTACTGAAACTAATAACGGTTAATAATCGTTTGTGTTAGTCTCTAAAGATAACCGTAATGTCTTATTGACAAATTAAAGCTGGTTAAAGTTATTTCCCTTGTTCCAATATTATAAGTAATTTCGAGTATGGTTCACATTAGAAAACAGGGTAAAATTGGCATCATCATATTGAAGCTTGTTGACTACAGATAAATGGCGTTATAATGGAACTGTTATACTATCAGTACTTAGAAGAGTAGCGTTATTTTAGGACTATATAAAATAAACTTGGAATTTTTTTATCATCTTACAAGTAGCACTATGCAAAATAGCGAGTAGAACATTAAATTTTAATTCATAATCATTTCATATTTGCACAAACATTCATCAGCCTTTATCCAAAGCTTCATCACATCTTTACTTCATTTTCTATTCCAAGTTTGCTTCATGGTTATTGGATTCTTCTTTATCATCGTTTTTTCTTCCTTCTTAACATGTCTCAAATCGTAATACATTTCTTCGATAACAAAGTTATAAAAGAAACAATGGCTTTAATATATAACATTATCCCCATTAGAGGCACTAATCAAGTGGCTTCAGTATAATGCACTGTATACTAAAGTAACCTGCAGATCAGGATTTGGACTTGGTCGTTGAAATATTTACCACTTCTTTTGTGTCTTATTTGATTCCTCTTTTAGAGTTGTCATGTGTTTGTCGGGGGTGGGTTGGTATCTTTTGCATTAAATATAAACTCCATCAATGATATCTCATAGAATATGTATAAACCAGGTTACGAAAATATCAACCGCTTCTTTTCTGTCTGATTTCTTTCGAATATGTATTTTCGATTTCTGATGTTTTGCTCAGCCATACAATTCTCTTAGTCGTATTGATAGCTCATTTTAATGATCATGTTTATTTGGCTTTGTGTGGTGTTTCTTTAGTATTGTTGAAGGGTATAGTTTCACCTTAAAGTCCAGACACCGTTCTTCGAGTTTAGTTTGGTCGATACATTCACACTATTAATTGTAAATTTATCCTGAATAAGCTTTATTACAATACAATGTAAAATAAATATTCAGTTCTAGTGTATATTATTTTGAAAATTCCGGCAACAGTTTATGTTGCAGACGAATGACAATTCATGATTTATATTTATGATAGTCAATCTAAATTTTAATTTTTTTTTTAAATCAACAAATATGCGCCTGAAAAGGAAAATTCGATAAATGATCCCTTTCTCTTTCAAAACTATTTACTTCTTTTTTGTAGCATGGAGATATAAATTATCTCTGCCATTATGATGCACCCGGTTTTGTTTTCATTCCTTCATATGTGGCTAGCATGTTTATCAACATTATGACTTTAGAGAAATACTGAAATATATTATAATGTTTCTTATTCCCTTACAAGGCACTCTTAAGCAAAAATATGTTTATGTTTATATTTCTGCACACACGAACGCACACACATGCAATGTGTTCAAGTGCACTGTGCTGTATTTACCTTGATTGTTCAATCCATGCTGCCATTAAAATGCCTGAGAATGGTGCAAAGAAAATATATTTCCATCAAAACTTGTAAATCTATTTTCACTTCTTCCTGTGATTTGAATTACCCTGAGCACATGATATTTGCTACTGTTCCATTTGTTTTCTTGCTGAAGGTCTGGATTGTTCCTGGGGCGTATTTTTCTTCTTATATTATCCTCTATTACTTTCAAGTTTGATGAGGCTCTCGCTCATGTAAAACACTCCTGTTCGTCTCAAAGTTATTGTATGTCGTGGGTGACATTAAAAGTCTTTGTGTTGAAACAAATTAGAGAAAGTACAACTGAAAAAAACTTGATCCATTTGTACAGGCAGTGATGGTACAATCGTCGGTCATCATAGGAAAAACGTCAGGTCCAGGTCAGAAAATAGCTTGTATCTTTATTTCCGTATTGTACTATATTATTCCTGTTAATTACCTTGTGATGTTTATTTGTATATGTGCTTCTCTTGTAAGTAACCTGGGCTGCTCGTGTAATGATTAGTGGACACAAACACTGGAATAAGTGTTGATTGCAGTAATTTAATGTAATATATCGTCACGGCACACGCCATTCAACATTATGATTAGTGGATACTAACCGCGTGGCCGTCTGAATGTTTATTATAAGTATTGCTTAATTCATTGTGCTTTACAAACGCATCATTGTGAATATAAAAACAAGACTTCCTAGCCTTTTCTCATGATTTCCTTTTATTATGTTTTGGTAAGAATGTCTTTAATGCATCTTGATATTTTATTAAAATAAATGCGAATAATAAGTGTGATGTAATTGTGTTTGTTTGCAAATGAATCACTATATTTAGTATTTTATGAGAACATTTCCATAGTTTGTGTTGGTTGTTGGATCTTTCATGGCGAATTTGTATGTTAGCGAATGCGACATCATACCTATTGCTCTCCTCGCCTATTTGGTTTTGTAGGATTGAATTGCGTGTTGGATTGTACTTGTTGGTTTATATTTATCTGTGTTAGTGGTCATCAACTAGATCTTATCACCGTCTTTAATGACCATCACAAATCACGTACTTTCCCACTTTACATGAAATATACGGTGCTTGATTATAGTTGCTAGTGGATATCGTTTAACTCTCATTTATTATAACCATTTTGTGTATAAGGGATGTTATTGGATGGTAAAGATGGACATTTAATTGTAATTATTTATGTTAGAGAAGATAACCGAAACCATACCGTCCCTCAGCCATATTTACAACAGTGCATGCTGGCGTAAAGGAAGTTACATATTTACTGGACATAGTGTAACACTCTTGCCCATTTGTCTGTATGTTTGAGTATCAAATAATAATTGTGTGTGGAAGTTACCGTAACTTGACTGTCATTTCATTGAACCTTTTGCCTTTATGTTTTGTAGTTTGCTTTTCGAATATATGCGAGTCTGAAGAATAGATGTTAGTCATTATCTCTCTACCTCATTCTTTAATCGTCATTGCGATTGTATGTCTGTGTGTAGTTGCTAATCAGGAAGGATATGTAATAGTCAGAAAGACATTTTTGTCAATATGACTGTAGCGATTAGTAACCGTTGTATATTCACTCTTTTTCTTCATGTGTTTATCTGCATGCATGGACTTTGTCTTTAGGATGGTATCTTAATCAACATTTTAAAGCCCTTGTATGGATTCATCAGTTGTTTGTTTATGTGTTTGAGAGTAGGACTGTACAATTAAGTCACATAGTGTATATTGGTATTCGCTCCATACTGTACGTACACCAGTATGAAACTTACCACGGATGTCTCCAAATTGTATGTTTCCATAGAATGCTGCAGTGGCACCGCTATGTTTACTTCCAGAAAGCCCAGAAGGATTCATTTTGCAAATTAATCAAAACTCAGTATTGTCATATGTCATGTAAACTTTCAATGCGGTCAATTTGTGTCACATCACTTAATATTACATTTCATTAAAAGTCTTACAGGTTCCTGTATTTGTTAAATTCTCATAGGAACCCAAACCGTCCTCTTCAAGCTGATTGATGTTGGACCACATCAACGCTAATGTTCAATTTCGGTTTGCTTCTTCTAAAGTGGTTTAATGATGTAACTTCCCTTAGATGGCAGTAGTCGATAATCCCTATATTCATTTCCCATAAATGGTCAAATGCAACCATTTCAATTTTAATTCCCAAAATATAGCCTTTTAATCTTTCATATATTACATACAAGCAAACACTACATCAAGCGTATCTTTATTTCTATGCCAGGTTCATCATAAAAAGCATTAATACAAGTAATCTGTAAAAAGTATTTCAGCTGTCAAGCTTCCTTTGTATGATACAGTTATAAAGGCAATTTCTTTTAAAATTGTATAACCCTAATGACTAATCAAAACATTATTATCTATATAACATGTACCTATATCAAAGCAGAACCTTTACAATATACAAAGTCTTAGTTTAAAACAAATTTTTGCTACATAAATTTAAAAGCCTCTACCCTATTTTAACCTTAAAATAAAATAAAACCACTCTGCTTTGTTTCTCGGGAATTGATCTTTAACATAATCAGATCCATTACTTATATAAATATATCCACGAGAATCCCAGTTCATACTCACATTATTTAACACACACACACACACACACACACACACACACACACACACACACTATATATATATATATATATATATATATATATATATATATATATATATATATATATATATAACCAGCCTTTGTGTACATTCTCACTGTCGAAAGTAAATTTACCAAAAACGTCCTGAAACATTTTTTTTCGGAAGTCCAATCGCACAAACACCCAGGGAAGCTAATAGTAAATCAAAATAGCATGCTCAATTCCTTTTGATTTCCATCTGATATATACATCTCTTCCTTAAGCATTGTTAAGTATTAAAAACAAGATATCGTTCCTAAACTGCAAAATAACATTATTCAATTAACGTTTTGAAGAATCCTTTTTAAGAAACGTACCTGTTTTGTGTCGAACAGAAACCTTTGTTAATGTACCATGATTCAAATTTTGCTAGCCAGTTATTTACACTGAATCAAGATGGTGAATGTTACTAAATCTTTATACTAAATATTTGCAATGATCCGGCTTGAACCATCACATGGCGCAAGCCTCTTCGTATATAATATTAATACATGCTTTTGAGTATCATGACTGTTACAGTGTTTATATACACATCTTTCAGCGCCATGGTCCGTGCCGCATTTAAGGACTACCATAATCTACTTCAATATTAAATTTTGATAAATAACAAACGGAATATTCTTTGGGATTGTACTTGTCGCATTCAATAATCATATTTAGACTTCAGAATATTCGAATATAATAAAACATTGCTTGTCTTGATACATCTAAAACAGAAGAACTGTCTATATAAAAACTGGATTTTGTTGCCAAAAAGTAGATCATTTAAACGAGCAAACTGGTCAACGAATTGTCATCAAAATGAAGGCATATGTTGCTTTTACAGAAATAAGTGGACAATCACATACAAGTAATCATTGGAATCTGATTAGGTTTCTCCAAAACATTTAATTTGGCTCAGTGAACCTCTGATTACATTAACCCATATATAACATTTGCAATCCTACTTCCATTATTGTTTTTAGTTGTGATGAGACAAAAGCTGCTGTTAGTTAGAAGCAGGGCAGAAGAAGTTGTATGTTGTATGGAAACGTACCAGGTGATCTCAAATCTACAAGAATCAAACTATCATGTTTTGATATTTATTATTATCGATCGAAGTCTCAAGGAAGGCAGAGAGTTTAGACAAATGCATGTGACTAATATCCTTTATATGGCATGCGACATCAAGTCATTATCATGCCATGCTCAACCAACGTTCATAAATAAATATCAAACACTGTATGATGTATGTCGAATCAGGATAGATTGTACATTTGTACCACGCTACTTTACAATCTAATCTTTATATTAAATTGCATGTACTGCAGCATCGTCTTGTTCATCTTTTCCTAAATCTATATCTTTTTGTTCATCATCTTTCTTCTTATGTTTCTTTTTTTTCTTTTTTTTCCTATGTTTCTTTTTGGGACCTTCATTTTGCAAGTCCGTCTGTTCTTCAAGGACTGGTGTGGCAGCTGGGGCATCAACTAATTCATGATGATAGTTCTTCATTATATCCTTTAGGGTATCAATGTTGCCGTTATTGGGTTTTGTATACACCACATTTAAACTTAGATCATCTTGTTCAGCTCCATCCTCATCAATTCTCTCATTGTCCTTCCGTCTCTTTTCCTTTTGTTTCCTTGTTTTCTTCCTCCTCATTTTTGCAATATCGTTTTGTTCCTCGAGAACTGGAGTTTCAGCAGGGGCAACAAATACTCCATCGTAACCCTTTGCTAATGTTTCTATCTTTGCTTGTTTCAGTGTTTCATGTAGTTCAGCTGAGGGATTAATCATTGTATCGTCTTTGTGACTAGTTTGGATGTCCCTTTCTATTGCCGGTAATAGTCTGCCATTCGGATAATGACTTTGAAATGGAGCCCTTGTCGATCCCGGTGGAACACTCGAGGGCGTCTTTGAAGTTATTATTTCTGGAATCTGTGGTGGTGAATCACTGTTTGTCTCGTCTTTTTCACTACTGAAATGATCATAGTGAACACGACTATTGCAATGAAACATATTAAATTATGAATGTGTTTATATAGATTATATTACCAATTATCGTTTATGAAACATCGAATACTAGAAAACTTTGAACATATCTGCATTATTGATAAGTGGTCCTATAATGTGATCGTGATGAAGAAAATACATTGTCTGCTTGTACCTATATGTGAAATATTCCCCAAAGACTTGAAGGTGTTTTAATTTCAATCTTTCATTTGTTTTGACCATTGCTTCTAACTTTTCAGTGATTCTTAATAGTATTCCAAAAGATAAGAACGACCGAAGATAAATGAAGCAAAATATTGTTGGATACTTTGATTACATAAATATGGTTTATGTGATAATAACGTTACGTGTATCATTTCAGCTCTTATCACAGTAGTTTAAACATCTTCTTCAAATATAAAATGCTATATTAGGCAATCATAAAGATACTATAGTATTACAAGGACGGTTTCAATAACAGAATGTTCTCGTCAATCCACCTGTTTCATCAATGATTCAATAGACGACAGAATACGCCATACAAGAAAGGACAATAATGTGGCGCTATGTTTTCAGTCTTATCCATGCATATTGAATGTGGCAGACAAAAAATTCATATTACGTTAATATTTATTTTTGGTGAACATGTATGTCTTACTCTGAAAACAAAACTTGAGACGGTAGAAATGGAAGAACGATAAAAAGGAATAATTTTGTTACTATATTATAAAGAGTAAAGTTTAAAAAAATGAAAAATTTGCAATAATATTTTTTAGGTAGTTACTTTATTTTTTTTTCGTTAGATTTATAAACACATGAGAGGAACATAATTTACATTTATACTTTAAGACACTTGTTACGTCACATCTGTTCCTACAGGAGACCTTGTGTGTCATTTCTATTTATATATATATATATATATATATATATATATATATATATATATATATATATATATATATATATCTGTTTCTAGCTGCCTTGTCATCAGTGCCAAAGTAATGGCATTAATGAGCCGCCCTATCAGACATGATTGATGTTTGGACGCGATACAACATGTATTATGTACATAATATAAATTATTGCATGATAATATGGTATTCTATATTGATAATGTGTTCTTACGTCGACGTTATATTCATAATGGCGTCCAGATACAATTCATGTTAAGGTCAACTCATAAGAGGGGTTGAAACTTTTTGTATCTTCCAACATTATGTTACGCAATAATCCATGAAAAAAAAACATAGTTGTTAACTCGTGGATTTGCCAATCATGAAATATTTCTACTTAGCGTGGTAATAAGGAAAGCAAATATTTCGTACAGATGCAAAGTAGTAAATGATATTGTATTGCTCATTATAAGGGTCTTATAAGTTGTCGCTAATGGTGCAAATAGACATTGCTGCTGCTAATGTTCTTGCTTCTGCTAATGATGATGATAATGATGATGATGATTATGATCAAGTGATGATTTCTTCAGCGAAGGCTTTACCATGGCAGGTTTGAAAAAAGATCTGAATTCCTCGGATGAAAGAGATATTAGTAACATTAGTTAGTGAAGGCAATATTGGGTCTAAGCACTCAAGCAGCAGTGATGTTAGACTTGGGTCAAGTTCACATGACTGTGGTGCCTTCTTCATCACGATATTCCGTACTAAATCCATAGAGACGGGTTCAATTGCTGGTAATGGTTGTCGTTAATGGTTCTCTTTAGTAATTGTATGGTGAATATTGTTTTGTCAAGCTTATCTCTAATTGCTCGTACTTTGTCATGGATGAAATATGTAAATAGGTTGGGAATGTCTACTGGAAAGATCGTAGATGTAAGTGGTGTACATGTGTTCCTTGACATTAGATTGTTAGTTATCTCGAAGACCTTTTTGCAGATGGAACTCTCAGTGATCTTAGTACTGTAGTGGGATAATGTTACTAAATGAACTGTGTGACGTTTTTCTTAGCTGTTTCATATATTTTGTTTTGAATAGTGAGTCTGATGGAAAGCCAACGCCTCGCAGCTTTACGCCGGTATCTTTTAGCAGTGCAAAGCTGGTCCCTAACAATGCTATAACATGGAGAATTCTTTTGAATTGATATTCTGCACTTAGTGGCTGGGGCCTGTGTTTATGACATGAATGCAGGCAGTTATCTAGTTATTGTGCTGCAGGATGTGAAAAAGGTGTTAGGTTTTCTTCTGTCATGCATTCGTTCGGATTCCACCAATACAAACGGTTGTTACAAAATTCAAACTGAGAGTGGGGTCTCTCTAGCGGTTATAAGAGGGTATACGTTCAAAATCTAAGTACCCTGCTTTCCTAGGTGTATTTATATACACACACAAGTAGTGTATATATATATATTTGAAAGAACGATATTGTGTCCTCTTACCTTATTTTGTTTGTACATTTTGTCATATTGAGATATATTTCCCTCTTCCACAATTCCTACATTCTATACTGCCTTTTTTAGTTCATATTTATAGACTGCAGTTTAATCTCATGGTACATTTCTAAAATTGAAATTCGTTACAATTAGAAAAAATTACCACTTGCAAAGGTGTATCAATTTTAAAGTTTACTTGCCACAGCCATAATCTTTAACCATAGTTATCACTTGTCACACCACTAATAATTTGACTTGTAATATCATCTTTTTTGCGTGTCTCAATTCGAGTCATATCAATTGACATGCAGTAAGTATTATTGTACATATCTTGAAAACAAGTAAGTACACACAAAGACTGCAAATTAAAATCTGTCTCTCACAATGTCTTTTCCTATGAACCATTTTGCAACTTCCATCAAACCTATTTACAATACGTATACAATGTTCATGAATTTAAGATAATTTATGTAATGGCACGTCTAAAAATTCATTGATTGGATACTATCAAGTATATAAAAAAAATTCGTTATATAAGATTTTCTCATGTTGCATTAATTCATATATTTATGATAATTACGCACGACTTCATATCTAAAAGGAGATAGGACTATTTATATATATATATATATATATATATATATATATATATATATATATATATATATATATATATATAAATATATATATTTATATTTATATATATATATATATATATATATATATATATATATTTATATATATATATATATATATATATATATATATATATATATATATATATATATTTATGTATATATTTAGATCGGTCGAACTTCGGATAGTTTCTCCATATCCAAAGAACCTTATTTCCTCAACAAGTACAATAACCATATCAGGAACACAATAAGACCAAGACGCTAAGTAAATTACACATGGAAGCTGGACAACATGACATTCACTTGATATTCTAGCAATTCTGATAAATAAGTAATAACCACTATGCAGTGTAAACATAACAATGACACTACAAAATATATTATATTAATAAGCAATTGTAAAAGTTTGTTATGCATAATTTGTGCAACAAGTAATGTTATCAGTGTCATAGCAGTAATATTACATAGTTAATATACAAAGAAAATAAAACATATACTTCTATTCTAAATTGTTCTCCGGTGGACATAATTATTAATTGTGTGGTGCCATCTCCTTGCTGCCGCAAATTTAATACGTACCAGACTCAATCTCTGTAGCAAAAAATATAGTTTTAAAATAGTTTTAAAATGAAATATATTAAGGGGTGATGATCACGACTGCAAAACAGCTTATCATCCAGTCTTCTTTCACTTCACTAATAGATTTCGCCTGTCTACTTAACGTTAAAACGTTATATGTTCTAAACCATTGTTAGGCATGGTAAAGGGTTGATATTAGCCCTTTTTTACATTGAATATTTTAATTTTATTTTCAATTCAAAGTAAAATTGGCCTATCATTGTTGTAGCTATGAACTAACACTACAGCACATTAATCATTATCTATATATATTCTACATATTAAACACCTCCTTATATTTGGTAGGTATTATAATCGAAAAATATAGATATAACTAGAAATATTTATAGACAGCAGCCATCCGAAATAGCCGTGTACAGTGTTCTTTTATATATGGCCATTCACGCCCCTTGTTAGAAATCATTTTCCTATGTGTAACGTTGTATACAAAAGCATGCAGTTTCACAACACGTACCATGAGCATCGACGTGTACAGCCAACGTATGCGAGATAAAGAACGCATATGGGACATTTTCGATATTGTATTTCTGTTTACATTGATACTACTGTGCAATCACAGTCATTGTTTTTAGACAAAACGTTCATGCCGGAAGGACGTTTAATCGCGACATTGCGAGCAATATTAGCAACATAAATGTACCATTTACATAACTAAAAAAGCCTTATAGGTGCGTCAGTCATGTTTCATACCGAAAGGACACAAGGTTTGGCATTTTAAAAGCATAGTTAGATCACTTCAAATAACAATGAGTAATCATGTTTAGCAAATAATAATTATGTCTCATACCTATCGTGGCGATCCTTGAAGCAAAGTTTTCTTTTCTTGTAAATCAGAATATAAGCCAACAAGGCTAAAATGGCAACCGCAATGACAGCAATGGGAACTACAACTGCAAATAAATAAAACATTAAATTGAATCGTCACTCTAAAAATCTTAGAAAAGAGTTGTGTACTTCCGATAGAAAATGTTTGTTTTGATTTATTTTTAAATATAATTAACATCAGCACATTGTCTTTGCCCTAGTCCATTAGCCATTGGATATAAACCGAAAACATGTAACGTAACTGATAACTTCTCGTGAGCACATACAAAATAGGTCAGTGCAAATACATATGTATGGAAATGCCTATGGAACATACATGAATTAATATGTTGATTTATTTCGTTGCAGGTACAGCGTTACACCGGAGGTGTATTATTTGTATTATTGGCAAGTTAGAGTTACTGGTTTATGTTCACTCATTGATGCACGCGCAAATACAGGCAAAAACTATTGTATAGGATAAATCAAATAAAGAAACGCTGCGAGAAAATGAAAACCTAAAGTTTGAGTTTTTAATTTTTGGGGTGTTTTAACCACATAAACACAGAAATATACTGCTCTGGCATGTGATTTCAATGTTATAACACACATTTTCTTTCAGTACCTATTCTACGGAGGAAATCGTCAGCAGAAGAGCTGTGAGATATAATTGACCTTTGTGGGGTTCTGATGCAAATGGCAGTGTAGACGTAGCTTTGAGGAACGATAATTTTTATCTAATACATGATCATTTCGTTGATCAACATTAGGTATGTATTTGATAGAGCTAGCGCGGACAACTATGCGATGAGCACCTTAAACACAATACTGGAATTAAGCACTGGTTTGACAATAATGTTATCAACATAACATTTTGCCGATATTATTGACTACTGGATGTTGTAGACGGAGAAATCATTGTTCGTTAAATTAAACTTTATTTGTCCATTTTGTAAATCTTGTAATATTCACACGGATATTATGACCAGTTCTGCAATTGTTTTCACGCCTTAGTCGAACACGAATTGAAAAGCAAGCGCTAATGGTCGCTCATACGCATAGGCAACCCAATTTGTAACACGCACAGAAAACTCCAAGTCAACAATACCAGTTGCACATATACATGGACACGCATGTAATTCATCATACATGCATTCTATCTAAGATGTACTAAATTCAATTAGCGAAATTATGTAGAACACACGTCGACAATGTCAAAGTGCTAGCAGAGCAAACTATATATGTGCTAGTCGAAGTCCTCGTCAAATGTGTCTTACTCTTGGCAGTCTTTGACCTATTCATGACCGCATTGGTTTGCTAGTGTATTGATCCAGATAAACGTACTCGGAGCTATTGGAAAGCGGTTACAACTTCGCCGAGAAGGTGCTGCATCACAAAGAAAACTAAAACAAAAGCATTTCTTACTCAACGTTAATCTTCGTCGTTTTAGGTATTTAATTTGTGTGTCTGCCATTGACAGAGGATATGGCCCTAACAACCCTTATGATGTCTTTTCAGATTCTCTCTGCTCTTGTATCTGAATATGAATTTAACATTTTGAACAGTGTCACTCACTTTCTCTAATACATTTTTCATTTGTTTGTCGTGCGTGTTTAACATGCCTTAACGCGATCAATAACCCAAAATGGAGTCTTCAAGGATCCTCATGCAACTGAAGGATTCAACATCAACGTTGTGTCAAATATGATTGCAACGATACACATCTACTCACCTCGTGGGCGGAAAACATACTTTAACTACATGTCAACGCACTGTCTCAGCAAATCCCTCTCCAAACGTGAAGTAATAATCGAGTTTAGAGTGTCACAGTATTTTAAACATCTTCGACATATAAGTCGTACATATGACATTGATAATTGGACAATTCATAAGAACTTCATCGGAAGGTTATTGATGACGATCAAAGTCACTTAAGACATGTACATATCCCTTGTATGACCTTTTTGCCACGACAAATTACCAATTAAATTAGCTAATGCTGAATCTGTTTTATCACGCCATTTAATTAAAGCTGTTTTTGTTTCAACAATGGCATCACACAAGGCATTAACAACAGGATTTAATCAAATTAATATTTTGCAGGTTCATCCCTTGCAATTACGTCAATGGCTTTATGGCTTGGATGGCAGATCAAGCGTTAAGGCAGAATTATTGTTAATTAGATTTAATGTTAAGACACCCATCGCGAATCACCAGGCTGATATATATTAACACGATATAAGATAGGCGTTGGTCGTAACCTATATTCATTATATTCCAATGATCATCGTTAATGTCACCAGCCGTTATATCGTGATCAGTTCATTATTTATCTATTTAACAGTACACTTGAGAAAATAATTATTTGGACATCAGTACGCCAATGAAATTACAAAGCATATCGCCGTAAGATGTCGCCAAGAGCAATCCAATATTATAGCCACGTTGAATAATGAAATCCTACGCACGACCGGCCTGAAGGACGCTGGTGCAATTGAGAAGGAAATTATTAGGGCCACTGCTTTGGACGTCAAGTCACCACGTAGTCGTGTTACAAAACACTCAACACACCCTATCACAAGCATCTTTGCATAACAGCTAATTGAAAGAAATGTTTATATTCTCGAGGAAATGTATATTCTGTATTCTCATTAAGAATGGTCAAATGTTTCGGTAGATTCCCCGTGCATGTTCAAAATCATAAGACTGATTGCGTTCCCGTCGCGAGAAAATTATGTAACCGGAGTCAATGAAGCGTTCACTTCTGTATATATCTTAAGAATTTGAACTGTCAAGGACTTGAAACTCCCAACGATGTCAGATGTCCGCTTAACCATATTACATACAGTTCAAACTATAATGCCGTTTTCGGTGTCGATGGTAAGAATACGTATAGTATCATCAGGCAAGTGACCTTTAATATATATGGGAACTACACAGACCGGTGGATATATTATCAATCTTGTGAATATCCATTGTTGAACTTTGTAAGGATGACACTTTTCAAATATTCATCGTTAATTTGCATTGAAAAGAAATATATCGTCACACGATTGTACTTAGAATGTTTACTATATCCTATCCGGTTTCATCCCGTTACAAGCAATGACCGAACATTGAATAGCCAATACCAATTAAACAGGATATTTCCACACAATATACTTAGATTCCCCATAAATGTTAATATATTCATCTAAGTTTTAATAGAACTGTGCAGAATCAGCATATATTTTGATCAGTTACAAATGTTACGTGCTTAGGCTCGAATAAGCAGCAACACAGAACGAGTGAAACTAACAAGCTTGTATAACTTGAACAATGAATTTATTAAGTACAATTATTTTCATAAAATAAATAAACTTACAGTTTTAAAGAATCAAATCCAACATTAATCCAATATAGAATTCACAAAAATAATCCACTAATGGAATTGTAAGAGTCCTGATAAATAAATGTTCTAATAGTTCCAGGTTCAAATCTTAACGATGTAATCCAAAATGGCTGACAATGTCACGTGATGCAGTTCTTCTTTTATTATCATCCAAATGAAAATCATAAACACATGTCCTTTTCCAGATAATTCTTCTTTCTTCAATGAATTGACACAATGTCCAGAACAAAATAATTATAACTCAAACATGAATACACAACCGTTAATTTTAAAGCCCAAAATTCTATTGAATTGTTCTATCCCAAACAACAGTTCTTATACTTGTTTCCTTAAGTAAACAAGTGACCGCGTGGTTTTCTAGGAATAGATAGTAGTTCATGGAAGGTCACAGAAAGAATCTACCTTCACTAAAACACGTACGCTACATATTTCCTTACTAAAAATAAAAAGTTGTCCTTGAAATTAACAAATAGTTTTAAAGGCCTCTTTATCAACCTGAAGTAAGGTCAGATAATGAAGTAAACAAGCCAAGGTCAGCCTGTTTACACTAGAGTCTAGGTCAGCCTGAAGTTTCTAGAAAAAAATCTCCCAATTAATGAATATTAAACCCTAAATGACAAATTTGGATTTAACAATAAAAATAAATAATTTAAATCCAATAGCCGTAACTCAAAATAAAATCGATATTGTTTCGACATTCAAAATAAACGAGAAACTGTAATACAAACCAGCTATTAAGTTCATTCCGTCAGTGGAAGAGGCTGGAAGAGGAAAACATTGAAATATATATATATATATATATATATATATATATATATATATATATATATATACTTCATAACAATTATGCAAAATACATATAAGAAACATGTCAATGTGTGGATGTACAGAATAACTGATGACACCGGATTATGTTTGTTCAGTCTTTATATCCAGGACATCCTAGCTTCACTTACGTATATATAATTTTACTTCCATTCATAATATATGACTATTGTTTATTTATAGACCTATCAATCTTGCTGAGAATAAAAGCTAACAAAAGGTTTGCTAAACCTAGACCAAAACAGAAATGGACATGTAAAAGCGTCACGTTCTGCATATGTTAAATAAGCATATTGTCATCTCGAGGGGTCAAAGTTCACTTAGCAAGGATGCTTTAATAGACGTTAATAGACTATTTCATGGGGACTTCGGCGAACATCGTAATTTGCTCGGAATTTTTATCACGTGGCTGGTCGTCAGCTAACCGCAATAGCCACTCGATAAGTGGGAGGGCAGAATATGGCGGACGCTTCAGAATGAGCATAAATTTTCAAACTACGTCAACATCGTCTATCGAGTTGGAAAATGCCAATTCAACAGCGATGCTGCCACAAATATTGACGAAATTTAATATTGGAACCATCGTGTCTTACTTTCTGGAAACCAGGGCGGATTTCAAAGCCATACGAGAGAGTAGCTTCGAGCTGTTTACATCTGGACATGTACATGTAAGTAAGAAAACGGTGTCGAAGTAAATAAATTTAATACTGACAATCAATGAACAGGTTATTCAAACTATTTCTATGCATCCGAAACGTCACTGTAATAAGTAAATTTATAATTTTGTTTTTGAAAGTCTGTGAATAATTTACATGAAAATTTTAAATCATTGAATTAGCTCGACTTGCTGTATTTTGCAACCTCTGACGATACAATTTGCTAGGTTTTCTTAACGTTTTATCTCTTAAATATTTCTAATCAACAATGGACGCCAAATTTGGTAGGTACATGTACCCAGCAGCGTTTGATTGGCTGGAGTATACAGGACTCGGGTGGTTATTCAGATAATTACTGAGAAATTCGTTTAAATCCGGTAAGAAATAGTATACAAATAGTAGATAATTAGTTGGCAGTATTCGGTAGTTGGCCTGTAAGCTACTAGGTCAATGAGTCAGTATGATGGTAGGCCAGCAGAAATGATATGACATTTTAAACTATGTAAATTCTTTGCTGTTCCACTTGAAATGGCTAAAGAAATATGATAGGTACGTTTACGAACTGTGACCATAAACGCATCGTAGTAAATACATTTATATGATGATATTTCCTGTAACTTTTAATGTATTTCTTTGCAAATGATGTGGATGGTTTCGAAATTGTCTTGATGTTAATTGATGATGATTCTTCATGACAATTGGACCTCGTTTTTAAAACAAACTACAGGATAAAGTAGGTAACCCAAAGGAAGTGTTATTTCATGGAAGGCATAATGACAACTACATTATGACGTAACAATATGCAATGTTGTTTTGTGGGAGACATACCATTTGAAATTTGTTCGACGGCAGGAGTATCCGAAGTATCATTGGGTCTCAAACCAGTTGTAGTTTTAAAACTGTGTGTTGGTTTCGAAGATGTAAATGATATTGGTGTTGCTGTAGTAGATATTGATGAAGCTGTAGTTGATGGTGATGTCGTAGTTGACGTTGATGTCGTAGCTGTTGATGTATTGACTGAAGAAAAACAAACAAATCATATTAAATCATTTACATTACATACCATAGACAGACACAATTCAATTGGTTTGAAAGATTTATGTAAAGATATGGAAAAAAGGAGAGATTCTATATTCATAGTCTAGATATGTTAAATGTGTATTAATCTTCTATCACCGATAATCAAATTCAGCCTCTGATGCTGACATCTAAGCGTAAAAGTCCGTCAACGACCCGACCGCACATCGGTTTCATATGGCAAGTATGGCACTTCCTTTAAAATAATTTCAAGCTAAAAATGAAAATATGTGAATCAGGATGAAAAATAGAATAAGCAAGCCATATCATGTATCCAAATAATCAATTCGTACAAAAATGAAATGTTATTTTCGCCGATTGCGCGACACATTCATTTTATTTGCTTTTGTTGATTAAAACCTCGAGAACAGAGCTAATGTGTGACGAATGAGCTACTTTGTTTCATTTTTCTTGATATAAATTGATTTGGTGTTTCATTCTAAAAACAATGAAATTAAAAATGTTCCTTATTTGTTGGGGACTTTTGCAGACATTATTTTAATCTATCAACATTTAGTTAAATCAAACTTTAAAATATTTTTTTCAAATGGGACAATTATGTTTGGACGATAAGACACGTACATAAGCTATTAATACATAGATTACAGTAAGTGTATTGAAACCAAGACATTCATTGAGTAATCTTGAAAGGTTGTTTGCAACTTTACGTCATTGGTATTGTGAACACAGTATGAAAATACCATGGGACATATGCACCAGGCCGTTACGCAGACCCGCGTTCCTGTAGGTTACTTGGTGCAAGTTCAGTTTAATCTTTCTCTCTCCACTGAGTATTCCGTATTTATTCCATATTCACGAGAGACTTAAGGGTGGAAGGGTGGCTGATTTCAATGAAAATATTTACCATGTTTATATTAATTTAGGAAACGGGGAGTATTACTATTATAATTCGTTACTGATACAAGTCATACTTTGTTTGACGCTGTACAGTTAAAAAAAAGTTGCTTTCTAATGATTTCTTAAAACATATATATTACAGTCTCTATTATCTCGATAAAGCATAAACTTAAACGCATTATATGGTATTGTATTATCTTCCCCTTTAACCAAGAAAATATGTCAGAGGTTTTAAGTATTTTTAATACACGAATTCAACATGGTGAAACAATTCACATTACGTCTTATTAGTTCAACGTGGAAAAGGTAATGGAGATATGTTATTAAACATTCTTCCAAATATTACGTTCAATTTTTGTCAATCAAAAGGCCACAAGAAATTGAAAAAGGTTACCCCAGTCACAGTACAATAGACAAATTGATAGCTAGAGCTACTGATATACCTGGCTTAAACCAACTCATTCCTATCCAGAAGTATCTATCTGCTACAGCTGGGTGACATCTACTTTCATCAATAGCAATGCGGAATGGTACAAGGCGTAGATTATGAACAAGACATTCAGACTTTGCCTCCTGCCAAGTCATTTCTTTTCCAGCCGACTTGAAGTCACATTTACTGGAAAAATCTAAATAACGATTAAAAAAATGATTCACTATGGAAATAAAGTATATCATTTTTTTCTCCGGCTTTACGGTATTGTCTGATATTGAATAAAACAAATGTAGCAAGAGATAAGATGCTCTAAATATTACAAGAAACGGAATCTCTTATCGATGAAATCCTTTGCTGAAATTAGTGCCGAAAATATGATTATTGAATTATTATGAACATACAGTAAAACGTTGTACTATATTATGTTTTATATCACCTTATATTTCACAAGTAAGAAAGCATGGTTAACATGAAACTGGGATGATTACAAAATTAAAAGAAGTGGAGATTTTCATATGACATATTTACTAAATTTTAGTCTTCGATTGATATTTTAATGATTGACGACACTTTAACAGCATTTTGGCAGAATAAAAAATTACACTTAACAACAAAGCAACTTGCAGGCCCAATACCTAAGTAACAATTATAGACAGTAAAAGGTTTTATAACTTTCTAGTACAAATTCTTACCGTCATAGCATATGTAGTGATGTCTATCTGTGATATTCTTAGTTCCATTTATTTCATATCTATAGGATACCCCACCGAGGAAAACGCGAAGATATACAAACCCAAACTCTCCATCTACGTCAATAGTTGACTGCTCTGAATGGAATAAAAGAAAGTAAAAACTTAACTTTATCATTTCTAAGAAGCGATATTGATATAATTATTAATCAATGTCTGCTGAGCACAATTAAGTTTCACGAATCATATTGGTAAATCAAATTAAGAAAACAAAATCAAAATACTGTTCTAATTTATACATTAATGTAGATTCCTTTATTGTCGTTGCTCTTTAAGATGGCATCAAATCCTTTGCCTACAATTTGCTTCGAATTATGGAAATTTCAATTTACTAATGTTAGGTCTAAATTTCTAAAGAGCAATGCCACCAGTCTTTATCGTCGTGGTTTTTAACATTCAAGGAAGGTAAACATTTCACGACTAAGCCAATTTTTGGATCACTTACAAAATATAACAAGCACATACGACTTAGTCAATAAATTTATGTAAGTAACAACTTAACAGAGCACCAATTAAAGGATAACTGGCATATGCGATTGTTAATTCTTGTAAGACTCTTTAAAATGTCTAAATACGTGTTTGATGAATTGAACATATCACGCAAAAGATGTCTAGACTATTTTCACTTTCTGAATTGGACATGAAAATGAAATGGACCATCTTAACCTTCTAGCAGATATTAAAATAATATTTACCAATTGTCGTACTGTCGTTTCTTAAATGAAGATTGATATGTATCGTATGCATACAATTCCTGCTCTCTCTCTCTCTCTCTCTCTCTCTCTCTCTCTCTCTCTCTCTCTCTCTCTCTCTCTCTCTCTCTCTCATGTCAGTAAAGCGACGCTGAAATTAGTGATTCAGGCGTGACGTGGACCGGATTCATCACTTCGGAAGTTACTGGCTATTATAAATTGAATGGCCATGCCTATTTGAATGTTATTTATGTTTTTGCAATTGTCGTGCCAAAAGAGGCTATCGAGTATTGCCTTCAATCTTCAAAGTCTTCTAATTGAAAAATATATGATATCCCCTAAGTTAGGTGGAGTGAATACAATTTATACCTGAGTAGTATTCTGTTCTTATTTACCACGGTATGCATACCAACAGTTTATGAAGGTCAAATAAGTTTAAAGTTCCTTGCTTACACCCGGAATCGGTGAATTGATATGTTTCTTACCGATCTCTTCATTGTCGTTTTCTCTATCGTAATTAAACCTGAAGAATGTATATGACTATGGAGTAAAAGACTACAGTTTTTGCTTATGAATAGGAATAATCAGATCTGAACGACAAATTCGAAAAAAGCATTGCAATACAGGAAAATAAATATTCTAAATAAATGCAACACAATATTTTATACAAAGTCTTTAATATGAAACACTTAGTTGAACATATAATAAACAAATCTGATATATACCTATCAGATATATATATATATATATATATATATATATATATATATATATATATATATATATATATATATATATATCGTCGGCATCCGTCCGTCTTCGAGAGACGATGGTGTTGCTTCCGATTTGGGTGTCCTATCTGCACCTTCGCGGGTGGCTGAAGAGTCCGACCCTTGAGTGACAGTCTCTGTTGCACTTGCTGCAGGTGTATGCTGATGCTTGCTGAGGATGTTTTTGGTTCGCCTTCCTCCTGGCTCTCTTTTCAGCGAGGTTTGTGTCTCTAATCTCCTCAGCTTTCTGAGTGCCCTGTCTGACAGCAAAACGCCACGCGGAGCGGTCGTCAGCACAGCTCTCCAAATTGTTTATGTTGATGTTGGCTGTCCTCATGTCCTTTTTGCAGACATCTTTGTAACGCAGACGTGGCCTACCAGTCGTTCGTGCACCTTCTACTAGCTCGCCGTACAGCAGGTCCTTGGGTATGAGGCCTGGGTCCATTCTCCTAACATGGCCTAGCCAGCGAAGGCGCCTCTCGCTGAGAATGGAGAACATGCTGTTCATGCCGGTGCATTTCAGAACCTCTGTGTTGGGAACTTTGTCCTGCCACTGGATACGCAGAATGCACCGCAAGCATCTCAGGTGGGAGCTGTTGAGTTTCCTCACGTGATTCGCGTAGGTGGTTCATGCCTCGCTGCTGTAAAGGAGTGTGCTGAGCACGCATGCCTGGTAGACGCGCAGTTTGGTCTTCTCGGTGAGGTTGTGATTGTCCCAGATCCTCTGGTTCAGTCTCGTCATAACTGCTGATGCCATGGCAATCCGGCCATTTACATCAGTATCAACGGAGAGCGAGTTGGAGATGGTGGACCCAAGTTATGTGTAGTCCTCAACAACTTCCAGGTTTTACCCATCAATGGCGATGGTGGGAGAGGCGTCTGCGTCCTGCACCATTACATTCGTCTTCTTCAGACTGATGGTCAGTCCGAACTCCTTGCAGGCGTGGTAGAGGCGGCATACTAGCTGCTGCAGTCCATCTTCAGTGTGTGATGTCAAGGCTGCATCGTCGGCGAAGAGCGATTCACGGATATATATAACTGCCTTCAGAAAACAAGAAAGCTTACGCATCTGGATTGCCAGACGCGTGCTTATACATCCTGTATGAATGACGAAATTGGCTAGTAAACGTCCTGCAATTAATGTAAATTTCTATGTTTTCATGATACTTAGGGATTTTATGACATAACTCTTTATTTCAGGAATGTATTTTTATGGAAATAGTTTATGGAAAATGTTCCTGCAATTGAGAAAAATGTGCTATTGGCGTTCGTTGTTACTTAGTGTCAAAATAGAGATAGGTGGAGGAAGAACCGTGGAAAGCCCCGAGAAGAACCACCGATCCACGAGAAGCTACTGGCAAGGTTTCGCACGTACCCACTTTAGCCAAACATAAGACTTGAACCCATTCAGACATACATGAGATGGGAGAGGTTAGGAACAGTGAGCGCTTTAGACGATTCGGCCACTTGGGGCCCTTGATAAGAAGACGCATGGGTTTATATATATATTCTCCTAAATTGTAATTGTTGTTCTCACTCGAATATTTCAAACAGTAGCACCATGCCAGCTACTTTTGAACAAGATACGGCCTCTTCATATTTAAAACTGAATCCATCCAGTACAGGATAGCACGTGTCAGGAATGGATTAAATTGAAAATGGCAAACAAAACGTGAGCATTTAAACAGCCTACGTTTTCTAAATTCTCATATACAGTTTGTCTTTAGCAATTGCACTAAAGAAGCAAATATATTGAAGATAACACTGCACGTAGAAGGGGCCCGAGTGGCCCAGTGGTCTAACGTGCTTTCGTTACGGATCACTGCCATGTCACCTCTGTCATCGTGAGTTTGAGACTCAGACGCGGCAAATGTTGGTATGTGAGAAAGCATTCCAATAGCTTCCCGTAGGTCGGTGGTTCTTTGTGGAGGTTTTTCCGGTTCTTCCTCCACCATTAATACTGTCCGCCATGAATAGGATATCGTGTTTTGAAAAATGGCGTTAAACCCCACAACAACAACACTGCTTAATTTAGAAAATCTCAAGTTTCAAAAGATCACATTTAAATCATGTAAGATATTGTACATTTAATATGTTCCTTTACATATCTTGTTCGTTGCTTGCATGTCTGTTTTGTAAGTGAAATGAAAAGTAATATTACTTCCAATTGTAACTGATTTGCCTATACATTAATCAATATGTCAATAAAATGGGCTTAAATCTAGTGAAGGAAAATAGATTTGTTTATGATAAATATAAACTGTGGCAAAACATGTGTCCTACGAACCTTAAATGAAAACGGATCCCGTCTCCACACCAACCATATATCAATCTAAATTACTGCTTATCTTCCAAATATATTGTTAAGCATATTGGATTTTAGATTGAATTGAAAAACATTTTTATATCAGATTTATTTTCAAGTTATGAATGTACAATTTGTCTCTTTGTGTTGGTATTGATCACCTAATTTTGTATTATGTATGCAGTTCCATTGTGTGAATCAAGCACAAACTACATTATATATATAACCTTCTAAACTCTGTTACACTTATTCTCAGACTAATATATTAATGATAAATGTGGGAAATCCTGAATTAGCCATTTCTACAATTGTCAGAAAAATAGCAACCCAAATGCATTCACATTACCAAATGTGTCTAAATCTTGGCAGAAACATGTTTTTTATATAATTATTTTAATTGTTTCACAGTGCAGGCATGTCACTATTTTATAATTAGAACCTAATAATGAGACTTGGGTGCTTTGAAGTATATATTAATGGTTTGTTGATCATGAATTTTGAATATGAATTACCTGTAAAATAATATACATATATGGCATGATCAGAGCCGCACAAAAAATTCCTGTCACCGGGACATGAAAAACTGCAGTCTCTCTCCGTGGCGTAATCAGCCGGTGTTGCATTACAAAAACAATCTTGTGTCTACATATAGAGAAAATATATAAGACATAGAGATATCCAAAGGAAAACCTTTGCTTCTTTTATATAACTTATATAGATTCTAACTGGATGATATACTGATGCCACTACCTTAACATATGGCAAGGGTTTCGTTGTAGATCCTGTCCTTTATTTTGTATGCCGGTTTACATATGTTCTGAAACACTGCATAATTATAGAGAAACACATAAGAAAAAGGTAAAAAAAAGATTTTGTTACATATCCATTTAACTTTATATATTTCGTCTAGAGTTCGAAATTGCGGTTTAATCTACAATTGCGCAACACACTCCTATGTTGCAACTACTTAAAATGTCGCCAGCCGATGTTATTAAATACAGTGAATAGAAAATTTATATATTCCAATTTATCTTGTACTTCATTCATTCAAAGAAGCTATATATATTTTAAAAGCTGAAAAATGCACGTATTAAAATTATACATATCCCATTAATATTTTATTCCAAATGATAAAAAAACTCATTTGATTTTTTTCGTGTATACGTCTAAGCCAGATTGCCTCAACATGTCCCAACGCAATATTAAACTTGTTCTTACTGTCGACTCATAAGAAAAAAAAAACATATATGTAATTTACTCTGTACAGAAATGTATTCTGTACATAATCAATTATCGTTCTTTGAAATGTATTCTAATTTGTTTGATATATATGAATTGTATATGTGGCTGTTATCGTTAATGATTCACAAAAATTAGGTTATATTTCAAATATAAATGAAGATCAAATATAAGTAAGGCAATCAACAAACTCAAAACGGACATTCTAATCATTTAATGTATATAAATGTGATATCACATTGTTCTTACTTGCAATCCTATGTACTCCGTGTTGTTGCACTCATCAAAACAATGCCTTGGGTCATTTTTGTCTGACAGGTTATAACGAGTAGTAAAATGTGATAAATTCTTGAAGCAGCCTAAGGAAAAAAAAATATCAGTATAATACGAACTAAAAATCATTGTCGGAATGACAGATACGTTTAAACGTTATTTATATTTCGGAGAAAGTTATGAATATCATATCCCTAGTATATACATGTAATTTCTTCTTAGATTGACATATTACAACTATGTATAGCTATATATAATTAGTTTATAGTAAAGAATGCATGGATCATTCCGCTATAATGAAAGCAAAGGAGTGTCATAACTTCCCTAAATTAGAGGAACCATTCTAAATGCATGCACATGTCGTCTACAATGATTATTGTCTGACATTTTAATTTGCTGAGCAACTCTAACGTAGTTAGCAAATGCCGTTCATTTCGAGTAAGAAACGTTAATATGTAATGTCCTTTATTTCACACCATTCCAATGTATAAAGCCTCAGCTAAAAATCATGTATAAGTTATAATCTACTGTCTTGGAAATATTATTGCGACCATGTGTTTATTATCTACAAGACTTCCACAGGGTAGTGCTGAGCACTAACACAATGTTACCGTGAACAACCTAAAGACCGGAATCTTGAAGCGGCAAATGCGATAGATCGCTCCATCTAAGCAAAGGCGTGTAGTTTCCACATTTTTGGAGTACAGCTTAGTCTTAAGGTCAGAGGGAAACCCTTTCGGGGTGAACGAGGCATACTCTACTCCGTACACAGTAAAGATAGAGTATTGGATCGGACCACCGCGATGTCCAATCAAAACGTTAAGTTTGACGTAAATTATACTTTGTAACTAGCAAGCGAAAATTTAGTCTCGCCTAGGAAGATTGCTGAGAATTATAGATTTACCCTTAGAAATCCACTCATAATTTGACGGTAAAACTAATACGCATATTCTAAGGAAAAAACAAAGCTTTGAACAGTCAGTTATTTGCTCGATTTTGGCAGAATATTCCGGCTTTATGATTGTAATTATTTGTAGTATGTATACATAATTACTAGTTTCGTTTAGTATTATAGGTTACTACATTTGTATGGGAAATATGAACCAGTCATTCGGACATTTTGGTGTTCTGGACATTTTGTTGCATAGCAGGAAGTTCACTACAGTTTTATCAGTCGACTGTTTCAGAACTGTCCCTCCATATCTATCTACTGATATGATTATGATTTGGTTACGTAGTTTAGTAATTTCAGTCCGGATGTTTCAACGTTATGTAATTTTTTTCCGTGACATAGAATAAACCTAGACTAAATAATGCTATGATAATCATTTGGTATGAGACCAAATAATCTTATGATACTCATGTGATATGCCATTTATTGCTTATAATTTTATTATCCATGTATAAAATATTTCAAATATTTGGTCATTAAAATAGTCCGATAATGTTACCATAAATACTATACTATACTCTTGCAAACGTTTATTTTAATTTATGTTCCGATTCAACGCAAACGCCCGCTTTCTGAATGTATCTTGTGCAAATATACATAAAATTCAACTAAACAAATGTTTAGGGTAAAAATCGTATTACAATCAGATGTTAAGATTTTATGTTAATCATCTACTCCACCACATGTGGATAAGGTTTTTACATATCTCTAAACAATCACATGCTGTTTAATTTTATATTTAGTATGTAGAGACTATAATTGCTGAAGAGTACCTGCAAAGTCTTAAAAGCATATACTTCAACGGAACATGTTTAAACAGAGCTACACCTATTGGTATGTGAATCAATACAGAAGGATTAGAATGAAAGGAATCTTGCAATATCACTGTTTGTAATGGTGTGAGACATCATGCAATGGGATTTCCACACATACACCTCCAATGGCTAATGTATACAAATATATGACACATGCGTCCGCAAAACAGTTGCTAAATGAAAGGAAGACACAAATTTGTTCTTGTTTGAGGTTAGAATTTCAAATTCTCACATCCATGGAAGCCGTTTTGTACTTTACGGCATCATTAACCAACGACCGGGTCAATGCGATTACCAATTGTAAACTATATTATATGCACGCTAAACTCAAGATTGGACATGTGTACTGAACAGTAAATACAATTTTGGCAAGATATAATGAGTTTTAAAGTTCAAAATTAAATCATGGTAATAGATCCAACTAATTAAAAATTCTCGATTTATAAAAAAAACATTTCCTTTCGTACGTACCTTCAAACGAAATCCCCGTTACTTTTGCGTCTGTTGAATCTATACAAATAATAAAACTTGATACAAGAAATTGTTTTCACTATTTTTGGCTCCGTATAATTATTACAGGTATTTAAAAAAAACGAATGGTATCAGTGTCTACAAATATGAATACCGTGGCAGGTCAAGAATTGTTATACTAGATTGTGTCCGAATATCTTATCATTTTTTATTGAATTATTTGGTTTTTTATATCGTTGGGCGATATTAAACCTTTAGTATTATTAACCATGTATAAATACAACCTATTGTATCGCGCTAAATAGCCTAAAAGTGATTGTGCGCCGTTAAAACTCAATCAATCAATCAATCAATCATATGTCCGAATACTCGTTAGCACATTTTTGTCGTCAATAGCTTGTACATTAATACGCGTATAGAAAATTGCATATGGTAAAGATTGGACTACTGATACCGACTTTTCGAACAGGCCTGATATTATATCTTTTAGATTTACATCGCAGTCTAGGCATGAATTTTGATACTTTTGATATTTTCATGGAAACAAAACCTGAGCCCGTGAACACTAACACAACCTACGTTCAAATTTATATACTATGTTAGTTTGTTTAACTGTAGATAATATTGGTCCTAGTAAAAGCCAATAGCTGTATACACAATTAAGCTGTGTGAATAACAGGTTATTTTAATGCCATATTTATTGGCAGGTTGCGTTCATGACAGTACATCCCACCTACTATACCGTAAAATTTATATGAGTGTATATACGATGACATGAACAGTAAGAAAATACAAGGAAATCTGAAGCATACCGATTTGAAGAGACAAAAGCCACGAAATAACGACAGCGATGATAACGTTGGAGAGGTGCATGTCTCTTTCAGGTAAACACAAAAGATTAAGTAACTCCTTTGAGATCAACTGCATTGGCCTGAAAAAATAAATTGCGCATAAATTGCATCAGGCTGGAAATAAACATGCTTTTAAAAATTCGTCTAATTTAATTGTTAGCAGAAGACGTTAATGTTTTCCCACGAAAGAAGATTCCTTAAATTAGGAGACATATTATGCTACGAAATATGATTTTAATCCAGAAACTTAAAATAATAAACATAAATGGAATATTTTATGAGAAAATCTCTGTTTTTTGTCATAAGAACACCAGGCAAAACATATCGAATACCTATTGAAATGGAATTATAGATGTAATGGTAAGTCGTGGCTTGTTAGAAGCAATATACAATGAACTCATTGTTATTTTGATAATATATATGTATATATATATATTATATATATATATATATATATATATATATATATATATATATATATATATATATATATATATATATATATTAAGGACTTAACAAGAATAAAAATACGAATAGTGCATACATTTTAAAGTTTATATTTTATGACGCGTGCTTACAGAAAGACATATGCCGTCCTCTAAGTTCGTAAACGTTGCTAGCTGATTCGAACTTCCGCGTTGCGTCTCCATGGTGTTTATCCTAATGACAACAATTATTGGACTCGAATGCAATCTGGTAGTGAATGCTAGGTGTATCAGGCACACGAACTATATCTACGCAGGTTGAATATTGCATTTAATCGTAATGTTTATCTTCAAGGAGTGACACAAAGTTTACGATATAAAAGTTGATTCGTTTGTTCTTAATCCAAGTTTCACAAAACAAGCCAGATAAAACGCATTCTGGCCTGTATATATCTTAGAGCAAGGTAGTATATATATATATATATATATATATATATATATATATATATATATATATATATATATACATATATATATATATATATATATATATATATATATATATATATATATATATATATATATATATATATAAGGCATAAAACAATTAGTTTGCTTTGAAAATGTAAGACAATTTATGATGCATACAAGTTGAAAATAAACGTCTTTCAGGAATTAAGTTATGAAAGTATCTAATGCAGGACGATGAAAAAATGAGAGGAAAAACACAATGTGAAATGCAGCAAATTGCTTAGAAACGTTATAGAATCACGTGAAGGTACATGTTGAAATACATTTATTTACCAGTCAAAACGACTCCATTGTAATGGTTGTTTCTAGTTATTCCTGAATAGTAGTCTAAATTAATATTATTACTTTACGTTTTGCCACAAAGTTACCTAGCTAGGATGATGTAGAATTAAATTTAATTTCATTTTACTTACTTAACTCTTACCTTTATTCTCCAAGCCTCTATACAAATGTCACACATGTCACTGTTTCACGATCAGTCGTCGATATGTGTATTCCACACATGCAAGCAGTAACTGAGATCGGTTGTGGTATGTTACTTTTTGATATTTAATGTATGTTGAATGAACGAGATTACTAACGCACCGCTTCCAAAGATTAGTTACACGAGTCCGGATAAAAATGTTGAAGATTTATCACACGATAATTTCCAATAGTCAGCATACTCCGAAAGAATGTAACTTTGTAGTAGCAAACCACCTTCAATCTTCCATGTCTCTCTGCCTTATTCCCCTTACATCAATCTTAGCAGATACTTACTTCTTCATTTCCTTGGCATGAACATACAATTACTACACGTGTTCTTCAAACCCAAAATACTGATAACCCCACTCATGTGTCGCTCCCACTACTATGCTACCTGATGATACCTCTACGCTGACAGAGCTTTGTGTACCTGTTGTTATTCATGCTTAATATGCGTTCCGTGTCTGTTAGTTTTGGTCCTAAGTCAAGCTCTTTTCCTACATGACCTTACTCGGTGATTTTTTAAAAGAAAGTTGAAAACAAATATATAGTTTAGTTTTCTCTAATAGCATGCGTTAACTATTAGGATTATAATCTTTGCCTGAATCAAATACATTGTGTTCTTTATTATACGTTTGGTATCGGACTAAGTATACATACAATTTTATCTTTTAAAAATTTGGAACCTTCCAGAATGACTTATTTCGTCCGGCAATAATTGCTGTTTTATATTAATAAATGCTAATTGTGACATGTCAACTAATATTATTTATTAGTACTTTAAGATCTTGAGTCAGAATTATTCTCATGACAAGTATATATGATTAAACAAGACTGTTGGCATATCGCCAAGCATTAACTGGATAGTTTCGTATTTTGTCACCTGTGAGAATGAAACGAATTATCATTAGCTTAGAATTTATAAATTCAAACAGAAGTTAAATCTGTAATGTGGTTTGGATTTGATTTGAGTTAGGCTTGAATATTGTTGTTTGGTAACTGCCTGTCATAGTTAGACTAGCATTGGAAATCGAATACGTACCTTGGGCTGCAAATGAACAGCCGATTTTGCTTGCATCTTTACGTGTGTTTGCTTGTTTGTTTGATTAGGACATTTAAGGAAGATTTAAAAAAATCAGTCATATCATATCCATATGATGTCAGCAGTGTGTCAGTTTATAGTTATGTCCAGCACTGGGGCACCAAGCCGCAGACATGTAGCATGATGTCTCAACCCTTCACATTATCCTGACACCAGGCCCACCAGTCCTAACTCTAACCTATTAATACTGAGCGCCAAGCGAGTTGGCAGCTGTTAGTGCCATGTTTGTAAGACGTTGGTTAAAATAGCTCTTTGCTGTCAAACATGAATGTAAATAAGAGGGGTTAGTGGTAGTGTTGGTTCAGCATAAAAGACAACATTTTTTTAAGAAATTCATCCGATTGCCGCAATCAAAATCTCACATGCATGCTTTCTATAAAAAGTATTACATTGTTTTCATTTGTAAAGTTCTTCTTATTTTTCTGCAATTGCTCATTGTCGGATGAAAAGTCACCAGAGAAACGGTATCGTGAGAGATAAGACAAAGGCTGCAGCTCCTAAGTCAACGCCTCCAACGTTGGATTTATTGTATATTACTAATAATTACTTCAGAATTATTAATTACGAGAACTTGTTTTGATTGTTGAGGGATTATTTGAGATTTAGTTTGCAATTCTGTAAGAAGATACATTTTCCACTATAATTTATAATATTATCAATGTACGTCGCTTCTCAATCCCTGCAATTACTTGTTTTAATAGCAGATTTTAATATTACTATGAAGTTCACATATTTATTCGCCAATTCAATTGTCCATTCAAAAGTAATGAGTGTTTATCATTTGCTGTTTCAACGCATGGTAAATGTTCGATTAGCATTTGAATCAAGATAGAAAAAAGATAAAATTTATAACCGGAAGAATAGTTTCATTTAAGTATTATTGACAATCGGCTAGGTCATAACTTGTATCTGAAGTAGTATCACCTTAATCGTAACACAATGTAGGTAGGTAGGAATTTCAGCATACCATCATTAACATTAATTTCACGGAAATTTAAATAGTCGTATTTTCGTTTGATATTTTGTGGATGAAGAGTACATTCGATACGCCCTGCTGTCTGTGACGCTACTAAATGAGGTGCCTGATTTGTCCTGGTGTGTGTCAAATTATGATATTCCAGCTGAGCATGTGTTGGATATTTTTATAACAGTGTGTTTATGTTAACTTTTTGACAATGTATCTTGGATATTGTCTTTGCTTTATATTAACATTGTATTTCAGTATACTTTTTGACAATGTATCTTGGATATTGTCTTTGCTTTATATTAACATTGTATTTCAGTATATCTTTGTTTTGCGTCCCTTCCTTGGAATAATACACTTACATTAATATATTTAACCACTATTGCTCGGATGTTTCGTTGGACCTCGTGCATGCATGCATATACGTTGCACACACTTGTCGGGTTAAAAAAAAACATATCCAATGTTTAGGTGTGCGTCCTTAAATCGATAGGAAATGATGGTACCATAGGTGTCCAGATTACGAGAATATACATTTGCTTATTATGTAATCTTGTAGTCAAATCAAAAGCCTAAATTTTGAACAATCATGATATATACTATCTGTCGTTATCGAGCTTAATTGCTTTGTTATTTGACAACTAACAATGTATAGGATACTTTATCATAGATA
The DNA here is from genome assembly GCA_029339505.1 of Unio delphinus. Lineage (NCBI taxonomy): Eukaryota > Metazoa > Mollusca > Bivalvia > Unionida > Unionidae > Unio > Unio delphinus. The sequence goes on along the minus strand of JAQISU010000094.1, from coordinate 1,342,733 downwards.
TTACAAATAACATAATATAATAGCTATTTTATTTTATTTTCATCTTTATGAATGTTGTTGCAAATATTGTAATGTTTAGCATCTTGAATGAATGGTGCAGTAATTATAATTTTGTTGCGTAATAAAAGCTGAGAAATACGTACATATAGAAGTAAACAAAGCAAGACCAAATATAAGCTGAATCGTTATATTTATCAGACAATGCAATTGCATGTATGTGCCGGTAAACAGAAAGTTGTGCGGATGATATTTGATTAACATAAAATAATGTTGCTTCTTAAAAAGGACTAATCAGCTAACGCAAACGGTACTAAGGTGAATAAAGTGGTTAATAAATCAATTCGTCTTGAGCGAAAATGAGAAAATTACAAATTAAACAAATTAATATATACCAAAAATGACACTTTACCTATTCTTCGTCAGGCTATATTGTAACAAATTTACAAATGATATGATATGAGAGAGGATTCAAGCAAAAGGTATTAAAAAAATACTCAATAGTATGGTTGCATTCTGGGTAAAATTGCATTGTATCAATCATACGTCAATATCCATGTCTCATGACAAAGTATTCTTTTACATAACGTATAATATTTTAACATACCTGTTTTACATTTATAACTCGTGCTTCTTCCTTACCGGAATGCTATTATGTTTTTTACTCTTGCAAATACTTTGTTTACCGGTTGCTAGTTGATCGCACACGCATTACGTTGGATAGCAACTATCGCAGTTTAAACAGTGTTACGAATGAGTAGAATACATAGGAATTAGTCCTAGACCGTCCATACATGCATGTAGCAACAAGTTATACACAGTGCACATGTTTACTCTATCGATATTAATAAGAGATAAACTTAATGATACCAAAAGTGAACCAAAATACTTTCAATAAATAAAGTCTAAAGTGTGCTAATATGTTTAGGTCTTTACAAATCTAGGTCGTAGTTTATTTTGCAAAAGATTTAGTCTTCAAAATCAATCAGCATTTAACAAACAAACAGCATGCTGTTTTGTAAATATCCAGCAATTCATTAAGAACCAAGCCCAATCTAAATCTTCAACTATCGCTATAGTAACATTTAAAACTTAACTGATTGACAAAAGTATACCAACGTCTTTTCCCGAAAATTCTCCTTCGAAACAGTAATTGTTTTCTCTTCTACTATTCCGATTTTTACTTCCAGTAAATATCAATCGTTTACTTGTATCGAATATAAAATAATAACTATCTGAATGAGCGTTAGTAAAACAAAAGCAAATAAGTACGTCTTTAAAACAAATTACCGTTGTTACCCTAAGCATCCTTCAAAACTTTGCACACATCGCCAGAGTCTGAAATCCAGTCCTCTAAAGAATAACGTAGTAGTATTGGACTGTCATGTGTAAACCATCATTCATGCGTTTGGTTACAACGTTCCCTTAGCAAGATTTTAAAGTCACACAAATACCTAGAAAAAACACTCCATTGTATCATGTGGATCAAGGGTCAACAGTGTAAAATCGATGTGATATCCCACTATATTTGAAAGTGACAAAAGAGATAACGAGAGTTGAACAAAACATTGGAAACATTGTCTGGTTATCTTATTGGAGGAAATAGTTTGTATTCATTTATTGTATGAGGCTATATTACCTGTTTAAAGTATTTTTTATTATTATTTCGAAAGCCTGGTGCGATCTTTATTTTCCAGGCTTTATGATATGTGTTATAATTTATATTAGCGAAACGAAATCACTTAAATTCAAAGGTATCAGGCCAGCAAGACAAATAATTTAAATTCATTTGTAATACATTGTCTCTTCTAATTAATGACATTTCCAAACCAAAGTAATGAAACTACTAGCTAATGATTATCTGATCTTAGTTTTAAAACTTTGTGGTTTGAGTATGTTGTTTGCTGTTCCCCTATCATTGTATATGGAATTCACCCCAACACTTCCACTTATCGGATCTGCAAGTGTAGATGCGACAGCAGATCAGGGTATAGGATCTTTTGTCGTGCACGCGCTATAGACAATGCCATACGTTACTTTATGTAGCCTACATCTACACAGATATTCCTTCTTTTTCTGTCTTTCGAATTGTGTTACGTGCAATTTCTGTTTTGTTCATTTCATTCCATCAATGTTTTTGCCTAGTCGTATTGCAGTCTGAGAGAGAGAAGGAGAGAGAGAGAGAGAGAGAGAGAGAGAGAGAGAGAGTAGTCGTCAAGATCTGCATTGCTAAGATTCTGCTGTTATACTATGTTCTACGCTGGGAAATATCACGCTTGTGCTTAAATGCTGTAAATCAGATTCCTTTTTAATTTAATGTTTCACATTGTTTGCTGAGCACGAATGTTTACCAATCATTACAAAGAATACATTTACATGTTCCATCAGAGACGATATGTTCAAAATAGACTGTGTTTGTCATAAAGTTGATTCTAAGGTCTAGAAGTCCAGACTGCTCAAGTGAATGGTTATACATGTGAAATATAACTGAATTTAAATTACGCAGCAAAATTGTCTTTATGTTTTTCAGGACCACGCAGCGACGATTTTGAAGGCAGTTTTAACTTGATAATTCTTTCAAATGGATGCTGATATGTTGAATTATAAATCATTACTAAATCTTATTAATCTGTTATAACTAATGTCCCCAAATACAGTGTTCGTAATAACATAATCCATTTTAACACGATGCTAATATGTATAATTAGGCTAAGAGACTTGCAGAATAAAGAGCAAAGGTTACTTTGTGAACGGTTCCACATGCATCATAGATAGGGATAATGCCCAAAATGACATTTAGAAAAAACAATGGAAACAAGCTGATATCCGTATCGGACTCTAAACTAAATCGTGAATAGCTAACACATATAGCATAAGATGCAAATTATTATCGTACATAAAACTAAAACACTTGTTAAAAACTAGTTAGCCACATGCAAATGATAATTACGAATACCTGAATTACGAATTCAATGGAAAGCCAAGAGAGGATGGTCGAAATAAACTACCATACCAATAGTATAGGCTGGCCCGGAATGTATTAAAGTGACTCTTCGAGTACAAGTATAATTTCACGGTACGATGACTACCAGAACTTAACATTAGTTATTATTACTCAAACACTTTATTTAGGTGCCAAAGCAATGTCAGTCTGAAAAATAGGAAATCCAGTTTAACATTATGATGACTTGGTGAAAAGAACGTTATGTACTATACGCACTATATACATAAGCCACACCGATATGATCAAACATATTAAATTAGGAGTCTACAATGACGCTAAAGGGAAGAAAAAGGTTTAAATTTACACACGATATAGATACAAGAATGCTTACATACTATGACGTATTCGAGTTAAAGTGCTTGCAAACATAAAACAGAAGAATACTTGGTTTCGGTTTTAACTTTGAAACATATATACAAACATAAGACACTCAATATTGGCAATGACTGCATAGCATGTATGTTTCTGAGGGATCTTCGTGGCCACAAATACGTTCGTTGGTGTCACCGCTGTAAGCTTAAACCTTAAAAGTTCAAAACAATGTATTCCGGACAATGAATATTCCAGAGCAACGATGCATCATATCGCCATGAAAAGTTAAATGGAAACTGCACCATACAAATAGTTATTTATAATTAGGGAAAATACCATTCCATATATACTACCTAAACTTTCTTTGGACGTAGCATTAGAAACTATATGATCTCAATAAAACCGTAATCACATGGTCCGGATTATTCAAGACTTAAGATGATTTATATCAGCGTATATTGCTTACTTTGTATATTCTATCCCGTTGGTATATTTTGTTAAGAGCAAACAATCTTTTATGATTTGGCCATATTCACATTTGTCATGTGTAGTTTAAATATGTATCACAAATCGCGAAAACCAACAATTTCGACCAAAAAAGAATCTCAATTTAGATAGATAGATAGATAGATAGATAGATAGATAGATAGATAGATAGATAGATAGATAGATAGATAGATAGATAGATAGATGAATGGATGGATAGATAGATAGATAATAGCGAGTGTTTGTGTTCTATGTGAAAATTAAACATGACTTTTACTAGTGTTTACATTCAAATCATGCAACAATGCATGATAAGAGACGTCAAATGATATGAATGAAACAGCATTGGCATAATAGATTCCAAATTATATGAATGAGACAGCATTGGCTCAGTGGTATTAGTGCCATACTCGTGACCAGAGTGCTGCTGGTTTCACCCATCGGATCAACCCCGGTCGGCTGCCGTGATATAGTACTGGGCATGAAAAATTATTATACTTTCTAATTGTTGTAAGTTACGATATAACCTTCGTCTATTATGGTATTTTGCATCCCCCCTCCAATATGTAATCAATATCAAGATTGTAAAACCCATTACCGTTTGGCAAGCGTGATAGGCAATAGACGCTCTTCAGATATGATGTTTGGTTTACCGAGTGGCTAGCCCTTAAAGTGGTTATGTGAACAGCTACTTACACAAGACACATCAATCGAGTGACTTGTTACTGAGACAAATAGTAACCTAATAAAGTTTTGTTGGTACATATTATGTCCTAACATATGCATACACCTCGCAGGTAATCATCGAGTTAAAACTAAAGAATGAAAAATACTCGAATCAAAATGTCCAGTAAAATTTGTTTTCTAGTATTAAGTACGAAGAAACTTTAAAATAAAACTGGATGAAATAGAGTTCCATACACGAGTATTTATTTTGGCATTCAATTTAAATATTGAGCTGAAATATAGTATAAATACCTTAGGACCGTAGTTTAAGATTTAATTTCTGATTTCTCGCAGTGAAGTACGTTGCTTTCTGAAATGACAGCTCTTTGGTACTATAGTGATTAACAGTGTGGAATCCGAATTTTATGACGTGATGCTCAGAAACTGATAAAGTCTTGTCTGAAATCAAGAGCTATAAAAAGGAGGTATTACATAATTTAAAAAGTATCGGATTTGTATACTCCAAACCTCGAAAACATTTGTTCAATCGCGTGCAGAACATATTGCATTATGTTAAGTTAGTTTCATCACACGCACGCACGCACACTTGCAAACACATACACAGAGATAGATAGATAGATAGATAGATAGATAGATAGATAGATAGATAGATAGATAGATAGATAGATAGATTGTGATATATCAGAATGTTTTGGAAATAATATCTCGCTCTACATCATTAGCACATTATCACATCACCAAGTTCGAGACTGCAGGCACATCAATACTTTCAATAATGGAATATATTGATAATATCGCTGAAATTCATTTTGGTACTTTATTCATTTCAACATGTGCTACAACGTTTAGGACCATTTGAGATTTAATTGACAATACTGTTTGTTCTTTTTAAATTTTTCAATTTGAGTTTTTGGGACGTTAATTATTTGTTCAATGTTACAATACTTTTTAGATTTCTTTTTTTGTCTGCTACATAGATTAAGATCACAGAATCGCAGTAAAGCCGAACAGAACATTTTTTAAAAAAAATATGTAGAATAAATTTATTTCCAAATGTAACGTTGGCTCAACACATGAACTAGAGGAAAGGTAAATGGGAATGATCCATCGCTAGTTTCTGATGCATTCCATCGATTCCCAATGATGAATTTGAACTTAAATGAATTTTTAGAAAATCTAGCGCATAACCTTATTGCAAACAGCGTGAGTAAAACTATTGGGCAACGTTCATATATGGCCATCATACATATTAAGTTTTACAGCACACATTTGTAAAGTACGAGCGTAATTACCTTTATAAATGTATGACACAGACGTATGTCTACACTGCATACAGCTGGAAGTCAATAACGGACTTGAACCGATCCGGTGGCCTAGTGGTTAAAGCGTCCGACGCGGAAGCGGAAGGTCGTGGTTTCGATCAAAGGCCAAGTCATACCGAAGACTTACTACTAACTTATTACTATTTGATACTAACAAATAAATAACCCAAAAGATGCCGTGTAATCAAACTGATTCAAGATTCAACCACTCCTCCCTATCAGCTTATTCTACTAACACGTGATAGATAGATAGATAGATAGATAGATAGATAGATAGATAGATAGGTAGATCTATCGTGAGTGTTTAATTTGCTGTATGTATTTTACCACATTATGACATGATTTAGTTTGTAATACATGTCTTATATCTGATAATGTAGATGAAACATCCTAAGGATCGTATAGATTATCTGACATAAATGTATAGAATAATACGTGATGCCCTACTGCGTTAGATCTCTATCAATAAATTCATTATATTGCCCACCATACTAAAAAAGATATAGTTACCAGATTCGGGGTCCCTCAGAGAAGAGAACAACACGTTTTTCTGGAATGGAAAGAGCGCGGACGAAACCAGATGGTTTGGTGTAGGATTAGTCGTCGGGAACTCTCTGTTGTGGGTGGGAGAACCCTGCCAAAAAGAAAACAGAAGACTGATATCCATCTGTGTCACTGACCAATCGCTACTTTGCTGCTAAATTAAGTTTAATGTCAAATAATATAATCTGCTCTAGTAATGAGTGTGAACCACATATAGACATGTGCAAAACGTCATATTCAGACTAGACAGATGATTTATGCTCAACATGAATACAAACCATCCCCCTGACAGAGGGCTCTACATACATACAGGTCTATCAGAAGCAAAGTGCAAAGGTAGCACGGCTATGGGCCAATGAAAATTGGTTTAGCTTTGTCAGTGCATCCAGTCAGCAGCAGATATCGGAGACATTAGAGGCAAGTACAATGGTATAAAGAAAGAAATTGATCCCGCAAAAAAATAATAGCACCACTGATGTCTGCCGCAGGCAAACAAATACTACAACAACAACGTCGACTCAAATTATTTAAATTAACTCTTTGGAATTAGTCATGAATATTTGTGTGTTATCCTATAATTTTAAATGCATCACGTAAGTGACAAATACCTGTCTTTACCTTTCTTTTCTTACTTATGCCCGTACGTAGTCTATCAGTACCTCTCTCTCTCTCTCTCTCTCTCTCTCTCTCTCTCTCTCTCTCTCTCTCTCTCTCTCTCTCTCTCTCTCTCTTAAACAAAATGGATGCCAAAGCCGCCTAAACATGGACCATGTGGTACCTATGAACACACATTTGTTACACTGTTCATAAATAAAATAGAGACTCAGAACATACAAAATTAAAGGTGTTTTCTAATCTAAAGCCCCACTCAACCATTAATCCTATACAAATGCGACACACGATCAAATCGTAATATTCACCAAGGCAACTGGCATAGAATGATGCAATGCACTTCAATTTATCTAAGATAAAAACAAATCAAGGCCCTTGAGTTTTCAAAACTTATGCTATGTGATCCGTTTTCCCAAGATACCGTTAATATCAAATCTATATGAAACACGCACATACATAAAAGGTTGAGACTTGGAAAATAAGCTGCAATTATTTAAGATTATTTTCAAGATCTCATCAGGCACGATTTTTCTTTAATTTTACGACCAAGAACCGCAGAAACAATCACATGCACATACATATCTTTGGCTGCTTGAGTGCCTGGTTTTGTTGCTATGCTCTTCCGTGTACTGTTGACAATCGATTAATTTAAACGATCTAGCTGACATTGTGATGAATGGGTGAAATTTGGACTAGTCTCGTGCTATCGGCCGAGCAATCGCTAGAATTCTAAAGCCACGCTCTACAGCAAAAAGAAGAAAAAAAAGTACCACGCAAATAACAGTCTGTGTTATACGGGTAGGCTAGGTTGATGTTTAACAATTTATTCAAATGATTAGGTCATTGTAGAATGGTCGTTATGCTACGGCTATCAAATGAGTAAAGAAGTGGTTTTCTTGTCGTTGCAGGACGCACTAAAGAATTATTTGTCATGTATGGTAACCGATCTCTAACGTTTTCACTACTTTACTGAATATACCTTAGCTTGATTTTTTTAAACAGTCAAATTAAATCACTGTATGCAAAATGCCCTGTTGATTAATGCTATATTTAGAATGCGCGCCTGTGCTGGTATTTATTTTGCGTGTGCGTGTATATGGGTTAATATCAGTTATCGTGAGTCAGATAAATTACCAATTTCGTGGAAAAACTTATATTATTATTAGAGGACAGAATATTTAAATTCTCAGATATACACACTGCAAAGGTTTGTGAAGTTTGCTGCATCGTTTGAGACTAACCATACGCCATCCCACTGACCCAGTTTGCAAATTTGGTAAATAGTAGGGAATATTTCATGCACATTTTAAAGCTAAATACTCCTTTCCATGATTCTCAGTGAATTAAGCCATACATGTAAACCTATTCCAGAGATAGTTCCTATAAAGAGAGTTATTGAAGATTAATTAATTTGCAATGATGACTTAGAGAGTTAGTGTCTTATGATTAATAAGTAAGGAAACAGTTCCATAGATTGAAGATGGAGGGTAACTAAGGAAGATATATATATATATATATATATATATATATATATATATATATATATATATATATATATATATATATATATATATATATAAATGCAAAAAACTGACAAACAACAGTGCAGAACTAGTGTCACTCTAGCCCGAGCGCTTTCGACTCTTAATGAGTCTTTATCAAAGGCAAATACAGAACATAGACAAGACAGACAAGTAAAATACAAAAATCGTGTTTCTAGTTTCTTCAACTTGTTGCGGATGCTGTAAAATGTCAAAATCGATGACCCAAAGCGACACATATGTTATTGTATGTAAATTTATGTACGCGTAAATTATATCCCGGATATTTTACATCAGTAGTAAGAGGCTATTAAGCAAATTTAGAGAATTATTTAATAGAAAATGTGTCAGCTGGAAAAGATAATTACATTTGTGCACGGCTGTCTTTTTCTAGTCTTCTTGGTTTAAACCACTTGGTTTCAACGTTCGAAGGCGTCGTATCCAGTAAGATTCCTTTTCTTTCCTGGTTTCGGAGCTCCAGTTGTGGTTGTGAGCAATTGCAATAAGTGTTACATCACTGAATGTGTGGTCGGGGGAGGAGAAGTGTTCTGCGACCGGACTTCTGTATAGCTTCTTTGTTATCCAATCAGATCTATGAAGGTTGATCCTTTTGTGTAGCCTCTCAGTTTCTCCGACATACTGCAGGCTACAGATTTTACATGTGATGAGATAAATTACATTCTCTGTTTTGCACGTTTTGTTTGGACCATGTATGTTTAGTTTTTCTCTCGTCACTGTGCTAGAAAATGTGCTGGTTTCTATCATGTGTTGACAGGTTTTGCACCTTTTATCGCGACAGGGGCCAGATTGACTCGGGTGATCTTGATTAGTGATTGGCGCTAGCTTCGCCCTGACCTACTAAAATATGGAAAGAAGGAAAACGCCGATAGGATACCATTTATCCTGACCTACCATCCAGACAACCCCAAAATAGGTAAAATCATCGGGAAACACTGGCCCATCATAGAATCATCGAATGCACTAAAGTTAATATTCCCGAACAAACCTGTAGTTGCCTACCGGAGACCAAAAAACCTCAAGGACATCCTAGTCAGGGCGAAGCTAGCGCCAATCACTAATCAAGACCACCCGAGTCAATCTGGCCCCTGTCGCGATAAAAGGTGCAAAACCTGTCAACACATGATAGAAACCAGCACATTTTCTAGCACAGTGACGAGAGAAAAACTAAACATACATGGTCCAAACAAAACGTGCAAAACAGAGAATATAATTTATCTCATCACATGTAAAATCTGTAGCCTGCAGTATGTCGGAGAAACTGAGAGGCTACACAAAAGAATCAACCTTCATAGATCTGATTGGATAACAAAGAAGCTATACAGAAGTCCGGTCGCAGAACACTTCTCCTCCCCCGACCACACATTCAGTGATGTAACACTTATTGCAATTGCTCACAACCACAACTGGAGCTCCGAAACCAGGAAAGAAAAGGAATCTTACTGGATACGACGCCTTCGAACGTTGAAACCAAGTGGTTTAAACCAAGAAGACTAGAAAAAGACAGCCGTGCACAAATGTAATTATCTTTTCCAGCTGACACATTTTCTATTAAATAATTCTCTAAATTTGCTTAATAGCCTCTTACTACTGATGTAAAATATCCGGGATATAATTTTCGCATACATAAATTTACATACAATAACATATGTGTCGCTTTAGGTCATCGATTTTGACATTTTACAGCATCCGCAACAAGTTGAAGAAACTAGAAACACGATTTTTGTATTTCACTTGTCTGTCTTGTCTATGTTCTGTATTTGCCTTTGATAAAGACTCATTAAGAGTCGAAAGCGCTCGGGCTAGAGTGACACTAGTTCTGCACTGTTGTTTGTCAGTTTTTTGCATTTATCTTTTATCAATCCCTGACACACGTGATCCCTTGCTGGATCCAGTGCATTTGAAAGGACTGTTATATGCCATATGATTTGTATTCTTTATATATATATATATATATATATATATATATATATATATATATATATATATATATATATATATATATATATATTACAACCTTATGGTATTAAACTAGATAAAATAAAAACATGAACACCAAGATGTTTAAAAAAATTAAAAAGTAACTTTTTTCCCAGGAATGCAATGTGAAAAGTTTGAAAGAACTTACAGTATTATTAACTGAATCCAAAACCGCCCTAAATATTCCTTCAACAATCCAAAAGTATAGATTATTCCAAATGATCTCCAATGATGTTCGGAATGAATTCCAATCCCAAATGTGCTGATAATGGCTTGGATTATAGTCAAACGTAGTTACTATCCAGTAATACTGACTTTAAAATATAGCCTAAACTAATAATATGTTGTTGATAGCCTAACATAAACCCTATCTCTTTGACCATAACATATTTGTATAGAATGCGCTGTATTTAATAACGACGTGAATATTCGATCTGTTCTGAATCAACTTGTAAAAATCGCCAAGCCATGATGATGTTACTGTTACGGAACGTTAAACACATTGACGTTTTACATATTACCAATGTGTTCCTCTTCACGTGGTGGTTGGTATATAAATTTTCCCTTAACTGGATCACATATAACTGCCACATTCTGTAGATCAAACACATATAATCGAGTCTTCTTGGATATAAAGTGTGCCTTGACTAATTTAAGTGAAGTTAAATACAACAGTTTAACTTCCTACAACTGGCCCTATTTTAAAACTCTTCGTCCGACAGCAGACGCCTCACTTATTTCCCAGAATGCATTGTGACACCCTCTTGAATGTTGTAGGACGCGACTACTAAAGATACGGACGTATAGAATGTAGTCAAACATCAATATACTGGTCAGTAAGTACCAAACCACCTTATGGGCACTGCTCAAATATTCCACTGAAGACTCGGCATGTTTAATTGTCCCAACACACCATCCTGAATGTATGTCGCAACACGAGACCAATGGAAACACCCGTGTATTTCCAATACGTGCCTCTTAATGATATTAAATGTTCTTGTAATGGTTAAGATTGAGCGATTATATAAATAATATGACATTGACATTTATTATTTATAATTAGTTTGCATTGATTCGTTGCTATACATGCCCACACTTTGATACAAATAACCATTAGTTTATTGATGCGCAGTAAAACCTTTATACTTTCATGCTTACGTCATTGTCACATATTTGTATCAGGGAAGATCGTTTCTAATTCTATTTAATCTCTGCACTAGTACAATAACCAGAAATATTCATTCCATCCATGTTCGGTAAAAGAGAATTTGCATATGCTATTATGTTTTTTCTTTGCAGCCGAGTTGAAAACGAATAATTTTAAAATAGCTGTTTAATATTTTATAACACTTTAATAATGTTGCTGTATGCGAGTTTCCATTTCTGCAATGACCCAACTTTGTACCTTTAGTTGATTTAGACAGCACGTGTAACACATTAGTGGTTATATTATGCTGATGACATAGAAGATAAGAGCGGTTCTCATGTCTACACGTCTATTAAAGATGGCAGCTTAATAATAAGAAAGAACAATATAAATTAGCATCAGCATTACGCAGATCCATATAAAAGCAAATCCTTCATACAACATACTAAATTCAATTCATTTGTCAATTCCATTACTATAAGTTTAAAATACATACTCTTTTTGTCAATCGTTTTCTAAACTGCACCATGCTAGAAACGCAGTTTACTAATTTGGTTTCATTAAAGACTATTATGAACAGAAAACAATATAATGGTTTGGTATGCTCAACATAATACATAATGTTAAATGTCATGACTATTGACCTAATTATATTCTTTAAGATACAACTGAAACAGATCTACAGGTCTATATATTTGCAATTAAACAACATTGCTATCATGGAAACAAAGCTTCGCTTTTGAACATATGATGATATTGTCAATTATAGAAAAATGTTGAAATTATCATCTCACTCCTTAATAAGTATGAGGGCGTCTATTGCCACGAAGAACGTGCATTCAGCTGACTGGGTATTTCTTATGACCAAACGTGTCTTCGAAATATTATCGCGGCTCAAGGCTATACTTAAGTCATAAAACCTACAACTTCATTACATTTGATATCTGCATAGCTTTGTCATTTTGGTCTGCTGTAATATTGGTTGATTACTTATAAAGAGCATCATCAGTTGCAGGAACAAGTGGAATAACATTAATGTTTAAACCTCTAGCAATGCCTCATTTATAATATGAACAATATTTCAAACGAAGAACGTTCTTGGCTTTATCAATTATTGCCAAATTAAAGTAACTTTATCAATTAAGTTACAGTTATTCATCCTAGGTTACCAGTTTCTATTTCGAATCATCATTTAATAAAGTAAACGCCGATACATTGTTCAGTTGTTTCAGTGAAAATAAATACAAATCGATATTCCTTTTAAATTGAATGAACAGTGTATGGACAGACAGTGTCAATGTAAAACACAATGAATTATTACAAGTTAGACGCTCTTCTTTAATATTTTCGTAACACGTGCTTTCCATGGCAACGAGCAATAGAACACAAATGTATCTCTGAAATTAAGGAAAGCTACGTCATGCTTATAACATGACCATGCACTTTATAAACCAAATTGGAGAATGGGCAGAAACCATCCATAGTTATATAGACCTTTTGGAAAGATTAGACGAATATCACTAACCTTGATGGTTTCGTGAAGGAGAGGATGAGAAGGTTAGTCAGGTCTTTATCACAATCCACAAATATACATTTTGGTATCGCGCCTCCAATTATTTAATTCTTCTCTACGTCGCTCTCTATTTCTCTTTCTAAACTCGTGGCAGCTTAGTTGGTAGACCTTTGCTTCTGTTGATGCATGTTAGAGGTTCAAGTCATACAATGCGTTGCCATGAAAGGCTGGGTCAGTTGACTTTCCACTTTATTTCCGTGATATGATATAACGCCAATACAATAACAGACGTGATGTTAAGTACTCTCTCTCTCTCTCTCTCTCTCTCTCTCTCTCTCTCTCTCTCTCTCTCTCTCTCTCTCTCTCTACTTTAACGGAATTCTACGTCGATAGTATATTTTGTTCCGGTCCGTTATCACTGCAAAATGTTTATGTCTTTGTCCGCTGCTGTTTATATGCCAGACAATCGATGGAATCAAATTATGGCAAAGATAACAACAGTATGAATTACCTAATTACATTTTGTTTAGTTTCAAATTCAAACGTTGCATATTTATTATACTGTTGTTCCATAAACCACACACACACACACACACACACACACACACACACACACAAACACACACGCATTTATATATATATACTCATTAAATATAAATTGTTGTCTTCAAGTGTATTGCTACTTTAACTAAATTCCATTAAATCCTGATTATTGAATGCTCTCTACCGTATTATCTGCATATATCAGCAACAGCAACATTAAATTCTCAGCCAGTACGAATTCTAGGCGTTACTCTAGACAGTACTCTCACATTGCACCAACATGTCATGAACAGATGCAAGGCTGCATATCTTGAATTGAGACGCATCTGTTCCATTCGTAAATATCTTTCAGTTGATGCCCCTAAAACACGTGTGTGTTCATTAGTAATTTCAAGACTGGACTATTGTAACTCAAAATTGTCTGGCTCGTCACAATATTTACTCCATAAGCTTCAAAACGTTCAAAACACAGCTGCACGGATCATCTTTGGAGTACCTCACCACTGCTCTGTACCCAACACTGGCTATCGGTTCGATACAGAATCAAACACAAAATTTGTTCTCTGTGCTATGTTTCAATAACAGACTAAAGTCCAACATATCTATCCAGCTTCACCCATGTGTATACACCAGCTAGATCCGTACGCTCGTCTTCTGATAATCGTATACTCAACGTTCCCAAGGTGAAAACAAAGCCATATGGACCACATTCGTTTGCACACAAGGGCCCGGCGAATTGCCCATTGAAATTAGACACAAAGACACAGCGGTCTCTTTTAAGAGTGCTCTTAAGACTCACATGTTTCGACTGCAGGGACAAACTTAGCGACCTAATCATGTTTTGTATCCTATATGTTTTCAGCATGTTTTTATGTTTTCCAGTTTCATTGTTTTTGTCATGTGTTGTTCTGTAGTGTAGTCATATCATTATTGATGGTGTAAAGCGCTTAGAGCTTCGAAAGATTAGGCGCTATACAAAGTCCTCATTATTATTACTATTATTATTATTATTATTATTATTATTATTATTATTATTATTATTAATATTATTATTATTATTATTGTTATTATTATTATTATTATGCATCAAGAATCTTGTAGACAAATTGTATTGATCGCGTTCGATTTTACAATGGGGGCAAGGTACTAAACTTGGTCAGTAAAAGAGTTCGTGAATCTAATCCACACAAAATAGTTCAGCATGATTTTTTTTTATTAACATGTATAGGTTTCGTTTGACATGCTAGCGCGCGGTATTAAAACACACCTTTAAAAGTAACTTCTAAACAAAATGACACTCATTACTGAAATCGCTAGTTTTGAATGTTTACATTAACTGTATGAAATTTTGATATATACGATAACATATTGGTCTCCACATATAAATGATTTAATGCTATTTAAAAGTACAATTATATATGCAGTCCTTGTATCGCCTAGAAATCGTGATATTACCGGTGTCGTGTTTAATGACGTTTCCATGTGTACGAAAGTATTTGCATCCGAACCGAGAATTGGCTTTTACAACGTGCATACTTGCATATATATATATTGGTATTTTCAACTTTGTAACATTGATTATACATTGATGAACTGAACTAAGTATGTGCTTGCAGTTGGTGAAGGTGTGGTTGGGGTTGGGGTTAATGTTACAAACAATTTTGTTAGTTGGATTGTTTCAACAGCACGTTTGATACATTAATGGACGTATAATGCCGTGTAAATGGGACCTAGGTGTATTTTCCAAGAACATCCCAATGACGTCAATCCGGGCTGGTCTGAGCAGGTAATCTAAAACATATACTGAATCGTTAGGATAAGACTTTATTTAAGAATGTAACTCAGTTGTAAGTAGCAGCGACGGCTCAGTTATGAAATGCAACATATTGTCAACAGAAGACAGGTCAATCAAAAGTGAATACACATAAAACATGACAATGGTTTTCATGGAACAATTCATTAAACCTTTCATGCGTTGTCCAGTTAGAACAACATACACTCTAAAGCATTTTGTTTTAATAATAGCTTTTACCAAATTTACCACGTTTTAACGAATGTCTCTGGTTTTGAATTGTGTTTATTATATAATGTTTCCATATGCATATTCATTCTCAAGTTAGAACATGATGCACTCTTAAGCATTTTTTTATATTAATAGCTTTAACCAAACTTACCACGTTTTAACGAATGTCTCTGGTTTTGAATTGTGTTTATTATATAATGTTTCCATATGCATATTCATTCTCAAGTTAGAACAGCATGCACTCTTAAGCATTTTTTTCTATTAATAGCTTTAACCAAATTTACCACGTTTTAACGAATGTCTCTGGTTTTGAATTGTGTTTATTATATTATGTTTCCATATTCATTTGCCACAATATCGGTTTACTATATGCTACATATTAATTAGCAGTTCTGGAAGTAGTTCTATTCATCTCTTTATCTTCCAGTAGCATATGTCTCTATCTCTCGCTGTTGATGGGGGTGTGGTTGGGTTATGGTTGGGGTCTGTGTCTTAATCTGAACCAGATACTACGAATGTAATGTTACAAACAAAATTTTGTTAGTTGGATTGTTACAACAGCACGTTTGATACATTAATGGACGTATAATGCCGAGTGAATGCTACCTAGGTGTATTTTCTAAGACCATCCCAAAGAAATTGAGCCGGGTTGGTCATAGCAGGTAATCTTAAAGATGTACTGAAAAAAGTAGGAAAAAGACTTTATTTATTTACAAAAAATACTGGTAATACCCCACCTCAACCATAGTCCACGAGAAACCTATACACTAACCATTGTGCCTAGACACAAAGCCAAATCCCTCTATGATCTATCCACCTTTTACACTATTTCGAAGCAATGTATGATTAGAGATCACATTCGGAAATACCCACCTATACATCTACTATATAAGAACTGTTATATATATTTAATTTATCGCTGTAAGACTTTTCTGAAATCGAAATATAATAAAGAAAACACGAAAATGTTAAAACAACACCTTACTGGTCTATATAGGGTCCATATTAGTTACATGGTCATCTCATTCAATGTACGCTCCAGCTTTAACAAATGCGCAAGATCCAAAATGTATATTATCTGTCTTTCAATCCCCCTTAAATACTGCCCGAATCTTAGATATGTTTCATTTCATAAGATTCAAATTATAATTCTCCAGCTTAACATTTGCTATTGAACCACAGATAAGCATTTATATCACTAAAATGTATAGTTATGGATAAGACTCACATTTCTTCTCAAAATCAGGGCAGGGTGACATATTCGCTTGCTCTGAAAACTCAATGGTGGATAATTATGGGGTAGGGTCATATGCAAATATTCTTGGGTTGTTGGGGGTGAACACCACACCCGTCCACCCGCGCGATCACAAGGTGCAAATCTACCTGATAATCTTGTAGTTTAGGGTTTCCATGCCATAAATCTAAGATTGTAACAATAAAGAAAACTTTATATATCAAGCATTCGTGTAGTTTCGCTCCAACCTACTTTTGATCCAAGAGCTAATGTTGTCCCATTTCCCAACTATTGCCCGCTTCATGAGGAATTTAAAGATAGTGTACAGACTCCGAAGATCGCCTCCCCTATAAATTAATCGGATCCGCCCAGGAATCTCCCCACTCGCCGATTTCATACAATATTTTGTATCTAACTATATATAAATTATTACATCGTCGCATTACATTACTTATTTGCTTCCAAAGGATGAGCATATTATTTATATTCTATCGTTGCTTCCTAATTTCCACTGATCTGCTTACTTCATTGTTTATTGACTGTGGTCTGCTTGTGTACACTGAAACGCACGTCGTGATTATGTAACATTAACTGAGGTGTGTGCATCGCATCTAGACTCTTATGGCCATTGTTATTGTTATTTAAGAGCGCAAACAACTTTGATGTAAACCAGATTTTATTAACTTCGTTTATTTGTACTTTATGTTTAGTTCCGGAAACACCTTGCATATGTTTCATAAACTTTGACAACTTCTCTCAGGGTAAAACGTTTCCTTAGAGGTTTGTTAATTGCTTGTGTCAGAAGGGGATCATCGGAACCCCGACTTGCAAGTGCTTGTATACCTAATTCCTTGTTCTGAAAACACTTTGACTGAAACATAATAACACCAATTCACAAAGCAGCCACCAAGACGTCATAATGTGCATAGGATAAAACATACCTCCTTGGGCAAAGCATAGACAAAGCACAGCCATGATTGATATTAACGTTTCTTCACAATGTAGTGGATTTTATGCTATGCCCACAAATAAGACTTGAATACGCTTATTTATTGTGCAACACCGCCACCACATACCCTGCGAATTGGATCAAACGCCAAATGTGATAGGTTAGTACCTCTTATAGTCCATCACTGTCATATTTGCCCTCCAACTGTATAGCTATTTGAAATGATGGATCCAGGTCTGGTGCATTATTTACTTGTCCTCTATATCATTTACAGATATGTCAATTCATTTTATAAATCTCTTAGCAGGTCCGGTCTATCTTGAATTATATCATAATGCAGGAAATTCATGTAATTAGCCCGATACTTGCAATTATCGATTACGATAAATCCTATCTGACAATTCAAAAGTGATTGGTTAATGAGTCGTAAATATACAGTCATATAGGTGATAGTTAATTGTCACACTTAGCTAATTTACCACACGCTTCTATAGTATCGACCAAAATGGGGTATGCATGAACAAGTTGTAGACCTGTCAATCAGTTAGTTACTTTAATATTCCATCGAAGATATGTGATATTGTAGTGAAACAAACACCTTTTCGAAATATATAATCCCTTCCACAAATATTAGATTAGCTTTTAAATAAACGTTTTAACGTATAAATCCTATTAACTAATTCTGGTTTAGATCCAACAACATCCACAACCTTTAAAACCCACCGATAATCCCAACCAAACAAACATTCAATATGTTGATTATAAATGTGAACCTCACAACAACTACGAATTGGTATAGATTTTACAGCTAAAACACAAACCAAATGGATATATGGTAGCACCTGGGGATAACGTGGAATTACATAGGAACATAATTCAAACATAATTCAATATCAAATAGAGTGATAAACCCACACAGATGCCTTCTGGTGAGTATGGAATTCCTTTTTTCTTCCTTCTATTCATCACATATGTGTTTGTTTATAGCTATTTAAGATAAATGGTTGTAATCTGATGTTCTCTTGTTCAGAATCGGAAGTTGTAAAGTGTAACATATCGGAGGTCATCAATCACAAACATTGATACAAGAATATAGTTTGCTCGGAAACACTCTACAAATCCAACTTAATATCACAATGATTAAGGTTTAGGTTTGTAGTGTACATGTGTGACATGTGGTGTTCAAAGATAAATCATTCAATTTGAACGATCAACAAAGACCACTCCAAAGACAAATCAACTGCACACCAAAGACGCAGAATCATTTTTACAACACATGTATGATCATATAAAGGTGTAATGCTCTTCCTAATTATGGATACAAAAATGATACCTTTGTTTACCAATTATATTTAAAAAAAACCAACACCAACTGAGACGTGTTTGATATGTAAAGAAGTTACTAGAGACACAACCAGATCAATTAATAATACCACCGATAGGGACCAGTCCTAATAAGCCAGTAAACATCTATATGGATGTACATAATTATTTGCATACTACAGGTGCGAATATTAACATGATTTTAGTAATGAAATATTAATTTGTTTGAAGAACAAGGTGAAATATCCCGAAAGGCGCATTTCAATTGTATGGATACAGACATCATTAAAGTGGGAATCTAACAACTCCCTTGAACTTGTCTGAGGTAAAATACGAGGCATAATAACTTTGATAACACAATCATCAAGAATGTTAATGGGTACACCGATAAACCTGTCTCGGTTAGATATCTCAAAATCAAGATGACACAGATAAATGGATACCAGGTGTGAACATATTTTGCGTAGTATAAAAATGTACACATCTTGTAATGGGCCATTAGCGCAACTGGGGATTTATTAATGTTTGACGTTTGGCACATTTCGTAACCAATTAAGATAAATGGATAAAACAGAGAAACTTTAAGTGATTAAATCAATAGTACGTCGAGGATATTGACCAAAGGATTGTCCATTCATGGAATGGAAATTTGTGTGGCGATCGTCGGGGATATAATTGATATATGAAATGTGCCGAAGATATATTATATTTTAACCAACACTGAAACTGGTTTGCAAGTATTCAAAAAAACAGCATATTAAAAAAGTTAAAACCGAAAAAACAAACAAGCAGGGACACATTAGTTCTGTTGTCTCCATCTATCCAACGTGTTTCAATATATTCACTACGTACTGTACGTATAATACGTTACTACGTAGTTTGATGTGAACCTCACCGACCTATGAACATGTTCGAATCTATTACGCGGAGGAATAAATTGTGTATATTGTGATGATGTTTACAGACATGTATCTCCTTAGTTGCTATGTTTACTGAGATAAGTTCTTAATACAAGAGACATTAATAAAACTGGTTCGTACCTGTAGACCAGAAAGTATCGACCATACAATATATCTGACGTTCTAAATCGACTTTCCAAGTAGGTTATCACTTGAATGTTTTGAATGCCAAATATGCCATTTTCGCATTTTAGAATAGATTTTAAAAAATTAAGTGAATCCAAACCAGTCCTTGTAAAGTTGTGTGAAACTTTTAACTTGACAAGGTCTATAAACGTTTCAAAACCTGAAAACTATTAGTCCTCGATGAACCGTGACATTGTGAAGATGACTTTGAAATCATATAATTTATAACAATTCCTGAATAATATTATAATCCAAATAATGAGCAACTTCTGTTAATACTAACAGATCACACACTGTTTGCGTCATCTCGAATGTTTGACTGAATTGTTTTCTGCCTTTGTTTTATAATTAGTTGTTTTCTTTTTCCACTTTGATGCGATTTCTTTATTTTATTTAGGTTATAATTGTGGAGGAAATATGAAGAAGAACATTGCTTTACATAAACTTGTGTGAAAATAGAAAACACATGTTCTATTCAATTTATGTAGTGATTCATACTTTGTTTAGTTATGTTTTCCTTATTCATGATTTTTATGGTATGGCAAAATATATAGCATGAGCAGTATTTCCCTTTACCAACATTTGCGCTTCAAAGACCCCCAAATTTCTAATTTGACCCCCAGTTTTGATACCAAAAGTTGTTTTTTTACTCAGTATGACTCACACTTTTGAAACCAATTAGAGTTTTGACCCTCAGTCTTGTTCCCCTAGGGTATACACTGCATGAGGCATTTATAATATAAACAATGCGGCAACGCCGTACGAAATAGAATATCGTACACTAGGATTATGGGCAATCAGCTTTGGGTAGTAGTCTTAGTTAATATTTGTTATGGCACAATTATTATTCTTAACTCATCATCATTTGACTTACATGTGGTAAGTTTCCTAATAGAGCCTTTCCCCATTATATAAATGTCGCGATTCAAAGAAAGCCACTACTTAGAGATAAATATGTTTGCCAATTGCTCTGCCGATGTATGCGGTGCAGGTAACACAATATAAATCGAGTCAGCTCCTCTTTATTGAGCAAAGTATTGGCCCATTAACAGATTAACTGATTATGATAAATTTTTATTATAACAACGTATGTCGGATAAATAAAATAGTGAGATCTGCCTGAAAACATTTGAATTACAGTTTCACCCGTGTCAAAATTTCAGCTAATATTTAATTTCCAGATTTTAAGTAGTAAGCAATTGAAAACAAAGATAAACATTGACGATCATAGACTAGTATTTATTTTTATAGTATTCATTATTACAAATTGATTCTATATGTGTGGTCACAAACTTTCATGTTGAACGTTTTCCCCACTAACAACGTTATCGATATGCATATTGATTTTCTATCGGTATTCTTTGACTAATGTACAAAGCATTTTATATTATAATGATGCGAAATGCAATGTCGTTTAATATTCGAGGTGCAACAACACAATCCGCCACTATAAGGTTAAAACAGTCTCATCTGTAATGTTTAATGTCCGCTATGAAACCATAACACATAATACATTAAAATAAGGTTCATCTATGAAACGATAAATAATTACATTTTCATTATAACCTCATGTCTAACGCTTGTGTTGTCATTTCTCATATATATATATATATATATATATAATACTGTTTTGAAGTTTACTGTCTTTGATAATGTGGATATGATAGCTGACTGTCGAGTCCACGTATATTCAACATGTATTTCCTAAGGAAATGGAAATTTTAAAATAATGAAAAATAGGATATACAAATTGAGAAAGTAGAAAATTTATACTAAATAAAATGAGTTTCAAACAGATTCTATTCTGCCAGGCAGACGCTATTAGGAACCAAACATAATATTTTCAAAGACACATGACATTATATAGCACAAGATATTATATTTTATCAGAGACGATGCTCTATGTTCCATAGCGTTTTAATAATTCCCTCTACGTAAACAATTTTATCGAGAGACGGTTATTAACACATTAGTAACATGCATATCTAGAAACAGGTATAACAAAAGATTAATACATTCAATGTTTGTACATGTAGCAGACACATTTCCTGGGCAGAAACAAATTAACACACACCCCGATCCCCTCCCCACACACCTACACACATATTTACTTGTGTTAATCAAAATTCATGGCTCCTTATTGATACGGCTCTTCTATGTATTATGGCAATTGCAATTGTAGTAATTTAAATTACACTGCACAATAAACGTTACATGATATAGCATAACAAATTTTAGATTATTTGTAAATTAAGCGTTGAGTAACGATGACATGTTGTTTTACATGGACCTATTAATATCAATCATTTTTAGATTTCTACAGTGCAAACCTCGCACACTTTGAATTCATACAAGATGGAATATACATCATGCAAGAGCACACACAAACAAACACACACACACACCTCTCTATCCATTCATTCATTCATTCATTCATTCATTCATTCATTCATTCATTCATTCATTCATCCATCCATCTATCCATCCATCCATCTATCCATCTATCTATCTATCTATCTATCTATCTATCTATCTATCTATCTACGGTGAGGTGTACCGGTATATCCTCATCTGTTCTGAGATAGATTTATTCTCATTTCGTATTACTAGGCTCTATTCTGCCCTTCAGTTTATTTACTTCAGGCTAAGGTGAATGTCACAAGAGTTATCTCAAGAGCTATCACAATGTTGGTTACGCTGTCATCTCGCTTGGGGTTACCGTTAGAAGCATCGCGACACTAAGCATGTTAATAGTTTCCCAGGTATTTAGCAGTAAATTCCAATAAACCGACCTGGAGATGATATGTTAAACAAAATTTTCTCCTGTTGTTCCTCTCAGTAAGTACTAGATACATATTTTATTGAGAGTTATATCGAGGGGGTATTGTATATTTAATTCTAATAGATTGACATACACCACAATTAATTTTACTATATGTTCTCTATATATATTTCTCAGTGCTGACCTTTCAACTGTGTGACAATCAATACAAATCATATGTTAATCTAAAATACATCCAAAGATGACTTCACGGTGAAGTTCATGTCAGGGGTTCACCGGCATTTGTTTGAGCGGCTGCACTGTAAACAGAACAGAATGTACACAGAACACAGATTTCACTTCCGGATCATCACCAAGGCCTTATTACTCCATGTGCACTGTCGCCAATTTACACACTGACAATCACTCTTTCAGCTCATATTCTCAAGAATAAACAATTACCTTTAAATCCCTACCAAAAATGCATCAATTTAACTTTTCTATCACCACCAGAATGACAGAGGAAGAAATGTTCTAGAAATAGACTAAAACTACAATCGTGGGAACTGAACTGGAAATAATAATTGTGATGTGATTCCAGATGCACAAGGTTAACACACAGAACTTGTATTAGCTGCGTTGGGCGCTCGACTAGGTCAAATGTGATATTATAACACCATACTGTAGGTGAATTCAATTTATTCTATTTTGTAACACGCACTCGTGACATATATTTATTTTATTAGACATGTATCATAACACATGTATATAGGTTTTACTGTTTGTCATGAATTGAGTTTAGTTTGCGTTAATTGATGCTAGTTTATCATTCGGATATCTCGTTTTCTGATTACTTCTTTTCACTGATGTGGTGGTGAGTTAGTGTGATTAGGTAAACATAAATACATTGGACCGCAAATACTACATTTATAAGTCTGACCGATAATTATTATATTAAAACAAGCGTTTTCAAACAGTGCTTTTCAGCAATTATTTTGGATGTGTATTGCATCTTTTTGAAAGCAACAACTCCGCCTCCCAATTCCATAAAGATCAGGGTGAATTCTCAGCATAATTTGCAAATATGTCAGGACTATATTGATATACTTCTTTAGCACATAACTACCATGTACACGTAAAGAACAAAATAACTATGACGTTTTCATTAATTTTTATTTAGTGAATGACACATATTTAAAATCAGAATGGTGAAAACACGTTTTGTTATTATTGAGATAGAAGATAATTGTTTAATAATAAAATAATAATACTAATAATAACACTTATAATACATGATAAATACACCTGTAATTAAGGTGGCACGCCTGTGCATCAGATGTCCATATCATATACTTTATATTTATTAAATATGTCATTGTTACAGCAGGGAAAATATGGTTGACAAATTCAAAGAAATGTTCGGATATAGTTATATTAATTGATCCGTTCTAGAGTGTATAACACTGTTTTTGCGTTCCATTTATTTGGTCGATAATTCCAAAGATGTTGTCAGAAGAAAATGTTCTTAATGTTCTTTTAAAGGGAAAGGTAAGTGAATTTTAAACACCGTGAGGAAAGTTCAATTTGTAAGTTTTATTATCAACCGTTTATATTGGTTAATGTCTGTGCGCCTGGAGCTGAGGCATACCAACATTAGATTCTTCCATTTTTAGGAGAGTGCATCAGCCGCAGAAAATGACCTTAAACATTATAACGTCCAGAAAGAAGCAACACTTTTATCACTACCTCTCTGCCGTTCATATTCATGATGATGGTATTTCCTATATTGTTTGTTTCTTTTCGTATATTTTCGTGTTATGTTGCGCAGCTATCTTTGATATATTAGTAAGATATGTTTCTTCATGATGATGCGATTTTCTCTTTTCGTTACTTTTTACGTATTTCTGGTCGCATTCAGCAGCAGTGCCTAACAAATAAGTAACATATCTTTGTTCACGATTACGTTTTTGTTTTCGTGTCCTTTTCGAGGATACCAGGATAATGTACTGTTGGCTCTGATTGTCAATCCTGGGAGGTTTTCCTACATGTCTCGTGTCTCTCCAAGCTGTGGTTATTCCTTCTCCTTCCACCATGGATCTCCAAAAAGATAAACTCCGCCAAATCAGGTTCAATGATTAATATAATGTAGACAAATAGTTTCGATACGAGATATATGGACACTTAAATCATATATTTCTGCAGCACCTCTAAAGACAGTTAGCATCAAACCTTTTTATATTCGTTTACATTATCATATGATCTTGACTGAACCTATCTGACTATGAGGAACACACGGATTTTATCGTTTACGTTTGACAATTTGAAATAAATTAATAAAGTCAAGATATATCGATTTATATCATGCCATGAATTGAAGAGGTAGCGAAGAAAGTAACACGCTCCTCTCAGAAAATATTAAGGCACATATTTACATAGCAGAGTCAAATGTAGATCAAATACACCGTTGTGGTTCACAAGACTGGCGAAAACAAGCAGTAGAGCAGCCTGTTAAGATTTTCTTGACAGGATAGTACAACACATCGATATATAAAACACTTGTTTGTCTCCATAGCATTCAAAACAGGAGCCTAGATTCTTCTCCAAAAACTAAGAAAGATTTACCAAGAAATTTGAAGATAAGTAACTATTTTATTCTACTGACACTTTGTTGTACTTGCCAAAATCCAAATTAAATAACCACACAGATCTCAGATTAGAGTGGCGTGTACCATAAAACTACAGTGCATAATTAGGCGGTACAATGATGGAATAAGTTTAATAATTATTTACCTGAGATTGTATACATTATTTAACAGTCCAGATAATGTCCGATATGGTGAAATTAATACAAACCATCGGTTTCTTTAATTCTTCGTAATAACATATCGCTAACTTCCTGTCACATACTCATATTCGCACAACATTCGCAATCCACTTAAGTGTTCTGGTACCAAAATAGGGACCAGGATTGTGGCGGGGGGGGGGGGGGGGAATATCGGTGTATGAAAATATTCATTCTAATAAAACCACATTTGTACATTTATAAGATTGGTTATCACTAATTGACTAACATTTAAAAAAAAATTGATTTGCCTTTGAAAAATAGTCTTTGGACGCAAATTGTCAAATTGCACCAACACTGTTTATAATTCTCTTAAGTTCTGAATAATATATATATATATATATATATATATATATATATATATATATATATATATATATATAGCATAATTCCATCCATTCTAAACCTATAATGGAAGCATGACTATTGAACAAGTTCTTTAGCACTATAACGAATATATAGCAATAACGTCCCCAATACATTGCACATTCTCTTCAATATGCATGCTTTATGCATACATGAACTAAACTGTATAATTACAGATATATCAGACGATATCATTAAACGTATAAAACAATGTGTCCATTTTAATTTATATTCCTGTGTATATTCACGTGACCGGAGATTGAATGAGAATTCTTCTAACAGCAACACCAAATCACACACTAGCCAACATCTAACGATTCTCTCGCAATTTCATAATTTTTCCCTATTTAAATTTTTACCATGTAATAACAATCTATCCGCCATTGATTCTTGTTGATTAGGTGTGTTAGAACAAATAACGTACTTTGTTTTCTATGCTAAAATTCATCGACTATTGTATATATATTATTTAGAAAATTGTGCTTAGAAAATACTTACAGTGAATGACAACACTTCGCCGTTGAATTGTATCCGTAATTGAAGGTAAGAAAAGAGAATAGGTTAACTCTTGACTTCATACTAAAGGCTGCAAGTTATGTTTAAAATCCAATGCTAGATTTGTTCAATCGGAAATACAACGTGCCTTCAACTTAAAAACTTTGTCAAAATAACAGTTTGTGTCATTTCTATATGTACCCTAAATAAACCACATATACTAGCAGCATAATTTAAAATACAATTTGCCGCGATCACTTCCATGTCTTGTTCATTACGAGGTCATTAATATATACTGTTATTAAAATACGCGTCTTTCTAATCACAGACGGCATCCATTTTAAAAAGTAGCGTGTTTATTTAGTTATAGGCCACTAGTGCGTTGTTTATATTTCGTTCAGACATGAGAAATACTAACCTTTGATATTATGATAACAAACATGATTATTTTCCCGTGGAGCTAGAGATTATCTGTGTATAAGAGACGCCCACTGTGTCTGTCCACTTGAAGTCTTATAGCTTGATTGACGTAATTTAAGATTTTGCTCTTGAATGACTAATTCAGATAAAATGTCCAACATAATGCTAGTACATAGTGTATATGTATACATTAAGATGATAAACTAATGAGAGGATATGTTTATAATTCTACTATTACTATGCTCCGATCATTTTATTTTGTAACCTGGAAGTAAGACAATCTTTGTTACGGGTCTTACTGGATTTCTTGACACCAGTCGTGGTTAACTCTGTCCATTGCGATCGATTGAATCTTCCATGAACGCTTGTGACTGTGGTTTAAAAGCCCGTTGTAAAACGTATGAAATATGCGCGAATACTTAGAGACAATGTTGTTCTATGCTAATGAATAAATATTATAGAATAATAATTCCTCAAAGCCTTACAAAGTAGAGCATACAGATTTACTGACGATTGTGTTAAAGAAATCAGACCAAAGGATGCGCAGACTTGAGGACGCACCTGACATATGTTACTGTCTACGTAGTACGCCAGGATAAGGTAAAGCACACACCTTATTGATTACCTGTTAAGAATGTTAATATCATATCGGGAGAATAATACATTAACACACTGGTAAATGTTTACTTTGACGAGACAAACTCTAAGATAAATTTCAGACTTAGATGGTATTGAAGGGAATGAAACTAATTTACAATGCTTACGGTATTACTAGCCATACAACAATGACTCAACATCAATAAGACGAAAAAAACACTATACAGAGACAATATTAGGAAGCCCAGTAAATATTGGTCATTTGTATGCTCTGATGATAGCGAAATGTAGTAATCCACATGTTCATTTGTATACATATCCATCCATCAGGCCGGTTTGCCGACACTAGTAAAGGTCTTGATCTCAGATGAGACTCAGATTTATTAGTATCTTGATATCACACGATACAAATTGTCTTCCATGACGTGGTTTATAGCAGTACAATTTCAAATGGCGATATTATTAAAGAATACTAAGCACCTCACTCTGTTAATTACAATCTTATATTGCTGTTCAAGGGTCTTCTTCTTGCATTATGATTCAACTGAATTTTAAGTGTACTACCCAATTAAATACTCCTGTAAGAGTCTCTATTTCTTCTGGCGTTGTTTAATTAATTCATTTATTTAAACTATACGATTCTTTTACACGCGTATATCTAATTAAAAAATTTTCATTCCGTGATTACATTCGTGCTGCATACATATCTTAGGACAAATATATACCAAACAAACGTTGACGGGTTCATATATGTGTCAGTAAAGAAACGTTCGATCGACATATCTTGTGTTATCAGCTGATTATATAACAATTTAAATGGCTCACCACTCGAATAACCGAAAATATCTGTTGAGGACATGACGCCAAGCAGGTTTATCAAAATGTATTGGAGTTCTTTTTATCCTGATATTGATTGGAGTGGGAAATTACCTTAATAAATGTTAGTCATATCGTAACCTCGTAAGTAGAATAATGTTTATTGCCCAGTAATATACCACGGCAGCCACACCGAGTTGATCCGACTGTTGAAACTGGCAACTTTCTGGTCAAACGTCTGGCACTCTAAATACTACGCCCATGAAGTTTAAGTCATATCTTCTGGCATCTCTAATCATTCATTGTTGCATGCACTCAAAGTTAATACTACTAAAAATCGTGTCTAAACTTCACAAATAAAACACACACACACACACAAACACACACACACACACACAAACATATATATATACATATATATATATATATATATATATATATATATATATATATATATATATATATATCAGCAACAGCAACATTAAATTTAAACAGTCAGCACGAACTAAATGTGTTACTCTGGACAGTAATCTCACATTGCACCAACATATTCTGAATATATGCAAGGCTGCATATATTGATCTTAGACGCATCAGCTCCAATCGCTAATATCTTTCAGATGATGCCACTATAACACTTGTGTGTTCATTAGTTCTTTCAAGACTTGACTATTGTAACTCAGTTCTGTCCGGATGTTCTCAATATCTACTCTAGAAACTTCAAAAGGTTCACAACACAGCTGCTCGGATCATGGTTAGAGTACCAAGATCAGAGCACACCTCCCCTATGCTCTGTACCATACTCTGGCTATCCATTCGATCCAGAGTCAAACACAAAATATATGTATGTATGTATGTATGTATGTATGTATGTATGTATGTATGTATGTATATATCTATATCTATATATATATATATATATATATATATATATATATATATATATATATATATATATATATATATATATATATATGTTGGATAGTGAAGTTTTCGCTCCTTCTATTCCACACCCGTAGATGGCAGAGGTTTTTTGCGCTCTTGTCTCTGCCTATCAAGCTAGTGGTCCCAGTTCTTTATTGGTGTTACCACACATCCGTGTCCTGGTAGTGGCTGTGGTGTTTACCTCTTTGAAAGTGTTATCACCATTTGCTTAACTTCACAAATCTGTCGTAGCATCAGGTGAGGCAATATAATTTCTTTCTCATCCTTCTCCACTTTTTTCCTTCCTTCTTAATTTCTTTTTTCTTTCTTTCTTTCTTTCTTTCTTTCTTTCTTTCTTTCTTTCTTTCTTTCTTTCTTTCTTTCTTTCTTTCTATCTTATGTTCATTCTTGCTGTCTCTTATTTGTTCTTCTTTTTCCCCTGCTCTTCAAACCAGTCAATTTCCTGGATTGCATCCATGCCTAGCTCGTGGAGGCACCTGAAATACTATAGGCAGATCTAGAGTGCGCCTAATTTGCTGATTCTTCTCATCGTGAATGGTATCAAGTGAACGCTGGGAAGCCAGACCGACGAACGCGTAACTTTATATGTGTGAAGTGCGGAAGTGAAGAAAAACATCCCCACAAAACTCACTGATCCATAGTATTACCTAACAAAAACCTGGATAGGCGGCCTAAAACTATCACCGACTCACTTTATTACTTACAAACACCAGCTGCAAACAGAAACACCATATTTGACAAGCTACGGAAAGGAAGTGCATATACACTCTTTTATATTCTTTTGACGTAAAACAATGAAACGAAGTGATTAATCAACGTAGAGACAAACACAAATACACACGTGTGACAATTGGACAAATATGTATTTTCTCAAGTACTGTCGTTGCCCTAAAAATTGCTGTTTTTGTGGCTAGGGTGTACGACTCGCGACCAGATAGGTTAGAGATTCAATTATGTTATCGGATCAACTTTAGTGTATCGATTGTTAGGACACACTGTACTTAACGACACACAACATGATCTATATGCTTTAAGGATCGGAGCACTCCATCTCCGCCTACCGTTTAATAATCACGCTTTGTATAAATTGCTCATGCACAATCCGTTTCATTTAGCCAAGAGGATGAACCGTTCAAGTGGTAAACTGATAACACTAGATAAATCGATCAAGCGACGCTTTCCTGAGAAAAATAATATCATATAATCCTGCACTTGGAAACTCAGTATCATAAAACGCTATCGAAGTCTATAGTAGTCACCTTGAGGGAAATATAATATAAGGGCAAACCCTGTGTCAATATGAATGTTAATATTAATTTTCCTGTGTGTGATTTTTGAATTAATCGTAAATTCAGGAACAAATAGAGCTTCGTACACGAGGATATATTTTGAATTAGGAAAATGAATATAATAATAATATATCTGATCGACCTGACCTGACACTCCATCACAAATGAAGCGGAATATTATCTTATAACTAGATGTTGCCATCCACACTGTTTTAAACCCTCATGCTCAAAAAAATAAATGATATCATAAACGCTGTTAATTAAAATTATCATCATCTTTATTTTTTGTAGTATTATCATTATTTGTAATGGTAGTAGTAGTTGTAGTCGTAGTAGTAGTAGTGTAGTTGTAGTAGTAACCGTTAGTAGTAGTAATAGTAGTAGTTGTATTAACCTGATATTGTAGAACCAAAAATTAGAATGGTAATACACAGAAGAACCGTTACCACCAAATGCTTTTGATTTATTTAAAAGAATATTTATATTAAACCCATGCGCTCTGAAATATTATCTAAAATATAGGCTACAATGACAGGTCGGTCCCAAAATGTGTCAAATGAAATCATCCTTGAAATTAAATAAATGTTAATTTATTAAGACGTTTATAATTACTTCTTCATAACGCTATCTCTAGTTAGAGCACTCTCTTTGTTTCTTAAAGAGTCACTGCACTCGGCTTGCATTTGACCGTATTGTACATCATTTTCTAATGGGAATAAAATGGTTGCTGATGCTACCTACATGTTTTGCCGATTCCACACATGTCGTAATCACATCTCTCACAAAAGTTACCCTTCTCATAGAGATATCATAAACATTATATGCAGTATCATAACATTATATGCATTATCATAAACATGATATGCATTATCATAAACATTATATGCATTATCATAAACATTATATGCATTATCATAAACATTATATGCATTATCATCAACATGATATGCATTATCATAAACATGGTATGCATTATCACAAAGATGATATGCATTATCATAAACATTATATGATTTATCATCAACATTATATGCATTATCATGAACATGATATGCATTATCACAAACATCATATGCATTTTCATAAACATTATATGCATTGTCATTAACATTATATGCATTATCATAATATTATACGCATGATCATAACATTATATGCATTATCATAACATGATATGCATTATCATAACATTATATACATTATCATAACATTATAGGCATGATCATAACATTATATGCATTATCATAAACATGATATGCATTATCATAACATTATATGCATTATCATAACATTATATGCATTATCATAAACATTATATGCATTATCATAAGCATGATATGCATTATCATGAACATGGTATGCATTATCACAAAGATGATATGCATTATCATAAACATTATATGATTTATCATCAACATTATATGCATTATCATGAACATGATATGCATTATCACAAACATCATATGCATTTTCATAAACATTATATGCATTGTCATTAACATTATATGCATTATCATAATATTATACGCATGATCATAACATTATATGCATTATCATAACATGATATGCATTATCATAACATTATATACATTATCATAACATTATACGCATGATCATAACATTATATGCATTATCATAAACATGATATGCATTATCATAACATTATATACATTATCATAAACATGATATGCATTATCACAAACATGATATGCATTATCATAAACGTTATATTCATTATCATAAACATTATATGCATTAACATAAACATTATATGCATTGTCATTAACATTATTTGCAACTTTTGATACTACCTCTTAATAAAATCCTATTTACAACATATTGGGCTAGTTCACATACATTTTACATTAAATACAAACCAAATATCCATCCGAACAGCTGGCATCACATAAAAGCGAGATTCCACATTTCATAATATTACTATTTGTTTTCTGCCCAAGATTGAGTAATTAATTTTGTCGCCAGATTCCGATTGTGTAGTTTTCTGATTCAGTTTTATCATACTCTCACACGAGGTTTGAACTAACTGTTTTGTTTTCTTCAAATTTTTTAGTTACAACAATCCAAACGTAAATCAATATGGCTAGTCTCACTTGACATACAAATATAAAGGTGTAGCATTTTGTTGAACTAATCTCCATCAAATAATTTGTTCAGTCTCCTGCTGTAAATGACGTTGCCACTTACACTGTTCCGCCAGACACAATTCTCAGATACCAATTTTATATGGTTACATAGCTGACGATATATTCTATGCTCTAACCTTTGAAATCTACACAATAGCTGCAAATCAAATCATATGGATACATTAAGACAATACAAATTGACAATGAAATTCAGTGCCTGCTGTTTGGCACGTTTCATTCATAAACTGAAGTTCAAGCTCATATCTGCTGCTCAAATGGAGAAAAGGTCCTATTTAGCATTCTAAAATCGTAAGCACCTTTTTCAGTTACGTTTTGAGACATTATTAATTTATAGGTATATAACAAAAATTTATTTATCATAGTAAATTGATCATGCGTGAATGCTACATCAAATATCTTGTCAGCAACAGAAAACCCGCCTCATGATTCGATCATTTGTGTCTCGTAATGATCCGGATTGTCTTATGTTGAGTTGCGTTTCTAGAACATGTTATATGTTAACAATGTTAATGAGGTACGGTCCATACAAGATTTGTGTCATGTTGATTTTAAAACAATATATATATATATATATATATATATATATATATATATATATATATATATATATATATATATATAGATTAAAACGTTAAACTGAATTTACCTATAACGAATGAAATCCCAAAAAATAGTACTAGCCTAAACATAGAGAATATATATATATATATATATATATATATATATATATATATATATATATATATATATATATATATATATATATATATATATATATATATATATATCTTCTTTATACAAAGAAAAACCGCGTTTAATAATTATGAATTTTCTAATTCTATATTCAATGACATCCTAGCTTATGATTGGGAATAATGTAAACTTTGGTCTGCACGAATATATATTGTAGATGCATTTATTTAATTTAATTTTAACAAATCTAGGTGTATCACACCGAATTCACATTAAATGACGTTGTTCAAAATAAGCATTGAGAAAAATTCAGTATAGTTGTTGCCTAAATACTTTAGATATCCATTTCCTAATTGTACATACCACGAAGTGAAGTGTTAAACAAGCGTGTATTTATTTATCGATATTAAAACTGATGATTTCAGTTTTTATACGGGTGTACATCTCGATTTCTGTCACGGGCATGGTTTGGTGATTCACGTGTAGTTCACATCCATTTCTAACTTTTAACCCTTTGTATATACCACATTTACGTACTCAATGGATGAGACGTTTCTGCCAAAGATAAATCAAACAGTATTGTTATTTGGCTATACTGATGTGCACACGTGTTTGATGTTTTTTTTTTCTAGACGGCATTCCTATTGCAATGTCACTGATCTGTAAAGGAAGTTCCGTATAAACTTTGGTCACAAGGTGCTCCAAACACAGAAGGCTGCAAAATAAAACCCACTTCAAGACCTTAGTCTACTACCTGAAGAAAGAAAGAACTACCACCATATCGATCAATCATCAACTCAAATTTGATAAGAGTTCAAGATTACATCGGCATGTTCCTATTCTCAGGTATTATTAAAAAAATATGAAAATGACCTACTGTAGGTATTTTACACTCTGTTGAATACGTCACCAAACATCGGACTGACTCATTGAACATCCTATGCTCTTCCTCCTCAATTGTATTCAGTTGTTACTTCTTCTAGCCCATAATTGGCAGCCGCAAGACAAACCTGTAAGACAGAATATGTGTCTAACAATTTGTTGTGGATCTATCGAGACAAAAACTCACTCAGCTAAGTTCGTTTAAAGACCACACTATGTTAATCCATTGTTCAAAGTAAAGCACGTACGATGGTTTAGACGGAAATTCACCTGAGCAAGGCCCAATATATTATAATGCATTTTGATACGTGAAAATCGTGTATTTTTTATATCAGACACAGTAAAAAAATATATGAGAAAGTCCATACCTGCTCGTTCAATAAAACATAAGGATACATTATCGGAGTTAACCAAGGAGAGATCACCGATGAAAGACAGATCTGATCAAAGCTGTTAAAGAAATAATCAATATTCTATGGGTATGTTGATGGAGATATTTGAGGACAAATGTTTTCTTCATGAAGTAACACAGCCAGGGAGTAGGTAAACATCATGTGTCCAACAATTAAACAGGTGTTAGTCACGAAGGAATAATATTGTTTTGTACTCTTTTGAGAAGTTTGCCACGACAAAAATGTCTACTATGTACAGTTTCATACCCAACTATATTTGTATTGTAATCGTTAGCAGCGCAGTCCATAACGAAGCTACTTATCAAAATCGTGTGCTACTTCTATCAACGCATTGTATCCAAATAAAAGGTAACAGGGGCACACATACTGGCCCTGAAGGTTTACCAGATATATATAGTCTGCTCAAAGTTGAAGTGTTTATGGTGAAGTGATTTAAAACATAACAAACGCGTTGAGAGGAACATTTCTATCCAATAAAACTAGTGAAAACAATCGAAATTATGATTTTGCATTTGAAAATTACCATTGCAATTAACAAAATTGGAAGAAAAAACACTTTAGACTAATACACGTGTGAATATACGTTAAGAACAATACGTGTATCGGCCAAAGAGTTCTACCGATGTGAACATATGAAAGAAT
Organism: Unio delphinus; assembly: GCA_029339505.1. Taxonomy (NCBI): domain Eukaryota; kingdom Metazoa; phylum Mollusca; class Bivalvia; order Unionida; family Unionidae; genus Unio; species Unio delphinus. The sequence continues at coordinate 1,307,089 of JAQISU010000094.1, read as the reverse complement.
CATCTAAATAAGGAAGATTAAATGAAAAGAAACTATTGGCAAAACTGACAGAAGACAGAAATACCTAAGGAACAGGGTTTACTCGCCACAGTATTATGATGCTTAAACAACTGACGAAATGTTGACTTTCATTGTTAAGTACAAAACAACGAATCTTTGATCTTGACACAATAATAAATATATTGTGTTTATCTGGAGGAAGGTTAAAGTTTCATCTAGCAAAAGAAGTTATTGAAAGAATGAACTATGGCCTCCTTACACCATTGTACAATCGCACTGACTGTTACATAGGGGGAGTAATAAAGTGTTGAATTATTTTATTTTCTAATTCTTGTTTGAAACGAATATTTGAACCTTTTATTATGTGTTAGTTTTTCTGCATCTTTCTCATAATCTCTGTAACAATAACAGTATTAGCATTCCCACTCTGTTCCTGCTTAAAACAACCATAGCTTGATAACCATTAAATTCAAACCTAGTTTTGACAAAATTATAGATATCATAATATCGCGTTACCCGAACATACAGCTGGACGGACAATGCTTTATAGAGTATAGAATTTGTCTGCCATTAGACTTATAACTTTTGTTTATTCATGACAAAACTTTTTTCTGGAGAGGACCATAGCAACATCAGCATTATTACATCATACTATACAGTCCCCATATCAATGTTAATTTTAAACGGTTGGCCTCATTGTCACGTGTAATGTTATACTTTTAAATTTGGTACTTACATTGCTAGTGTGATACCTTCAATACTCCCATACCCGTACAAACGCTAATGTCAAATTACAAAGACTCTATACTATCTAAAGCGCAAATGTTAACTTCCAATAGATAATATTCCATTCCATACATTGATAATATATTGTCATACCCCCCCCCCTTAGAGCCACACATTTGCTGTAATATCAAATCCCCAACCTGAACTTCACTCCCATATCATATTGTCGAATATTTGCCTGTAATCATATATTCATAAAGATACAACCATGTTTCCATTTACTCCTAACATGTATGCATATATCCCCACTGGCATTGCCTTCTCTATCCTGCCATAATTGCATAGTTTCAGTGTTAACCTCTGCCATTTCTAATGCATACTGGAAGGAATTTAGGACGTTTACATTTGTATGTATTTATGTGCTGTTTTACCATTGTACCTACGCGATTGGCCCGATATAATAGTACTCTCACTAAACGCGATTCAGCTATATTATAACCTGCAGCTAAAGTTAAGCTCAGCTTAAGAATAAGGTCATTAGTTTTTCCTAAGATTTATCACACGATAATTACGCACAAATTTGGTGAATGGTTGTCTTTAGAAACCATAAAACAAGGTCGCTCTTGTTGGTGTCCATTTCATGGAGTTAGCGGATTAAATGAAACCTTGGCCTCTCTTTACGGTGAGACATAAAGTGACAACTTTCATCAATGAGAATTATATCTATGTGAAACCTGAAAGTTTCACGGAGACTTTGTCTTAGAGGTGTATAACCTTAAAACAACATAGCCATATCGACGCAGTTAAATAGTCACGGAAGACTAAAACAGGAACATTGAAATAACAAAATACAAAAACATACATCATACAGCAAATTTATAAGGTCAATAATTAAAAATGATAGAAAGCTTTGTTAACTTTTTCAACCAATTGATTGCAAAATAAGCGTACACATTGATTTGTGAACATACAGTGATCAAATATTGTAAATTTCATTACGGTCCTTAAAACGTCGAGTATAAAGTCAATGTCCATTTTCAGTCTTTCTTTGCAGTTTTTTTAGACGCATTCATGAAATATTTGTGATTGATTTTTCATATATAATAACATACACGCTCATAATTAAAAAAAATCAAGTTTATTTTGCATTGTTATTTTATCACTAAGATATTTCCTTGTAAGCCAGTTTTATTTTCAAAGTGCATGTATTGGGGTGGGGCAAGGTGTACCTTGATCGGTTATACCACATATTTTCGTATTCTCATGGAATCATTGAAAGTATTATTATACTGCAGAAAAATTTTGTTATTAGAGTTTTATTTGTGATGTTTGCTGCATGTTTTGAGATTAACTACTCTCTACCTTTCTCCATAATACCTCGTGCTAGTGACCGACCAGTTTATAACCATAATAAAAATACCAGTTTCTAACCATACATTTTATAAATGATGGAGTGCATCGTCTGTACATTTGAAAACCACCCATAGCCCTTGCCATGGTACTTAGGGGAACAGAGTCACATACATATACCTCCTTCACACCTTGTCTCTAATGAGAATGATAAAACATGTTGTGATTGATACAGTCTCATTAATTCCCATTCAGCGGCTGAGAAATTGTTACCATCAGACGGATGATTATACCGATGGATAGATTATAAATGGGTGATAATACCACTGCTACTACTCAATAATAATAATAATAATAATAATAATAATAATAATAATAATAATAATAATAATAATATACATGTAGATAATGTGTCTCGCCTGCGCAAAGTTTCATTTTGTCTGAGTTCTAAGATTATTTGAAATATTAGCACAATATAACCTCATAATCCTCCATGTCTCCTCAATAATCACGCTGCTATTGTAAGCAAAACTTTGTTAAATCATGTATTAATCACTGTTTTCTCACCTGACGTGATATATAAGGATCAATACTAATTGATAACTGGCTTTCTTATCCGTCGTTAGGCTCGTCTAATGAAAGCGCACATTCTGCCATTGGATATGTTCTGTATGGACATTTAAGCTGGAATGGTATTGTACACATTTATATAGTGCATTGATGTAAACATTCTCACGTTGCAATGTGGCCTCTATCTTTGTTGCAATTGCCTTTCTAGGATGTCAACACAAATTTAGCTACAAATAGCTTGGATTATTTTCATGTGCCGTTAAAACGTCTACATGATGGCATACTTAGGAGACATATACTATTGTGCAAATAAATCTCTTCCAAGAAATGTGCACAAAATTAGAGAATCAATCTCTATATACCCATATTGGCACCAATTCTTTTGGCATGAAAAGAGGCAAAGATGAATAAGCAAATCAATGGAAGTGTCTGAAAATAACGTATAACGATTCGAGATAGGAAAGAAGGCTTTCCAAGCTAATAAACAACTGTTATACAAAACTTCAGAAAGAATTGAATTTAGTATGCAATCCACCTTTTATCAAGTATCACTTGGTCATTGTAAGGTCTGGTTATTAATCAAAGATGTTGTACGCTTGAAACAGCAATCAGCATACAGATACAAACCTTGTTTATTTCTGAGCTCATTTGAGCCACCTACTAGAAATGTCTGTCTAGAAATGGAAACACAGAACTCATTTGGACTCCGAGTTAGACGCTGCTTTTTAACAATGTATTAAAAAAAATGGGATATTCACTTTCCATTTTTACCCCATGATGCACAAGGGAATTTCGATCAACTGACTCTCATATTGGTCTTGTTGTAAGATGCCATATTCGTTTCAATTCCAAGTAGGAATAATAAAGTATTTGCATCTACTTGATAAGATAATAGGTAGGAACTCTCTAGTTTTGTTGTGTAATACCCTTCTAAATTGTAAGGCTTCTCCTTTCATGTTGATCTGCTTAGTTAGGTTATTCTACAGAATAAAAGAAGAGTTATGAGCCTGTTTTTTGTGTTATTTCGAGGTTGACGTTTAATCCAAAGGCGTTATGTCGATTACGTAAATTGTATATTATATATCTCTTACCAAAGGAGGAAGCATTTATTGTATATAACTGTATACGACTAATTACTTGGAAAGCAAGGCATTTATACGATTTTCGTCGCTCTAAGAGAGTTGACCTGCCACACTCCCCATATTGCATGCGTACGCATTTATATTTCGCTTGTAACTATTTTAATAACAGAATATTATCTAGTCTATCTGAATGTGCATTTGAACATCATCACAAAACGAAATGTGCACATTATAATATAGGTCAAACATATTACTGGAGAATTGTCTAAAGATGTTTTACTCAATTTGTATTGGAGGGATCTTACAATTTATATGTATGAAAGATCTTTAAGTATATTTTCATTACGTAGACTCCAGGTGTAAATAAACAAAGTATAAAGTTTAAGTGTTTATGATTTCTATCTAAAGCCAATGATTCGTTTACGAATTTTAATTTAGAAAAACTTACAGTTGTATTTTCTTTAAAATCAAACAAAGAAAACAAAAGAAAATTATTTATTTTGTTTGTGATGATACAAAGCTTATTAAACATTGATTTTAGCCGTCATTTGAAGTTTCTGAGTGGGCACTGAATACATTTTGGATATCTTGAGTTATCGCATATGAGAGAGGGCCAATGTCTTCAGCAGACAGTCTGCTTGACTTGGTAGATTATCAACATTATTGATATGTTCAGTAATCAATAATGTTGATTAAATTTGCCGTTATATTTCTGAATGAGACTCTACTGTAGTGTGTGCAGTTTTAACATGGTTGCATTTTATCGCAATGATACTTTGTAATAATATATCAGATCTGATTATGTTCCACAGCTTTAAGTCTTTGAAAAAGATCTTTATGCCAGATAGGGTCGATTGCATTCAAGACATTGTACAACTTTACACACGTTCATTGAGTGTTTAATAAGTACTGTAGTGCATATATAAATAATAATTATAAGCACACTTGAAAAAATGACATTCAGATGCATCCGTAATTTGTGAGTTTAATGACATTGTCAAAATGGAAAGAGTTTATTAATACGACATCTGTTGAATTGAACACATAAATATTTTCTATTTGTTGACGTTGCTTGGTTTAGACGATTGTCGCGAATGTGAAACAAGCAACAAACCTTGTTTAAAATTATTCTTCTGATGACATCAATAAATTCGTTTTCTCTTATTGCAATGTCTGACCGCGTTTTTATTTGTGCCAAGTGTTAATGCCGTAAGTTACATTGGCATATCTGATTGTGAAAAAAAGATGCGAAACGATCATTCAAAAACATGACCTTCTATAAATAATGTGTTGCAAGGTTGTAATATTTCGATCATTCTTTGTTACAAATTTAATTCAACACCAAAAGCAATTACCCCCCAAAAAGCATCTATTCCGTCAGATCTTTTCCATGGTATTGTTGTGTTTGCTCTTCCTTTTCTCTCTCTTCCTCCTTTCCGTTTTCTTTCCATGCGTGCCTTCTAGTTTGTCCAAGAGACTATATTCACAGCCGTGTTTAATGAATTAATAACATCTGTTTCTGCATGATGATGCGATTATTTGTTTTATTTTCTTTATACGTATTTCTTGTCTTCCTCCACAATATTGTCTGACATTATTAGCATCTGTTTATTTTCAGGATGATGCGATTTTCTATGTTTTCGTTTATGTTGACGAATGCTTCCCCTCCCCCCTTCTAGGGATTTCTAAATGCTGAACTATTTGGTTTGCCTGTCCATGGTCGAATTGTTTTCATATTTCGCTATTTAAACGTGGTCCTAGTTTTCATGTTCTCTATTCGCAGCTGAATATGTAGCGGCATGCTATTTTGACTTTGTTTATCAGTTTTCAAATTCTCTATATCCCTATCGATATGGATGGGGTTATATTTGTGATTAATACAAGATAAAGAATGTGAACCATAATTTAATCCACTTGCGTTTATATATGAGAGTACCGTCATTTATTATTTTTCTCAGTATTTATCATTTAATAATTGCTCTATATCTACAGGAAAAGGTTTTGAGCAACGGTATTAAAGAATGTAATATTCATGAAATAGTTTGCTTATATGATGAGTAAGACGTTTGTAGCGTTTTGGGAAGGTTGGGGTGGGGTACTTCCAAAGTATTGATTAAAATATTATGAAAGTTCCACCTGGCTCGTGAATTTAAATTTAAATTAAAGACCAAATAGGTATACGGCTCTGAGCCCCCAGTCAGCATTGCCGACGGTTAAATTATATACATATATATATAGCACCTTCTCCGATGACAGTAGCAGACGCGAGATTTGAAGGTTTGCAACTTACTCCCGGCTCATAATCATTCCTAGCGACGGCATTCACCTGGGTCTGTCTCCCCTTGGGACAGTCCGTGGCTAAATGCCCCGGGCGCTTGCAGTTGTAACACTTCGGCGGCCCTCGCCGATCTGCAAATCCCGCTTTCGGGGGTGAGGCCTGTCCAGGTCTATGGGTGGCATCCCTACCTGTAGATCCCCCTCCGGCCATCCCGTCGCCCTGACGGTTACGGAAAGCCGGCTCCACCTCAAGCACCCAGCGCGACTCAGTGGGTCGGGATCGGTCCGCACCTCCGGAACTTCCACTCTTCGAGTGCGCCTGTTCGTATCGCTCCGCCATGCTAGCGATCTCTTCGAGCGTACGGTGCTTCCTCTCTGCTAGGAAGACTGTCAACTCGCGACGGTAAGTATTCAGGACATGCTCCTTGAGTATAACCTCGCGTAACCCCTCGTACGAACGTTCGACTTCGGCCATCATCATCCACTTCTCAAATAACCCTCGAACACGGTTGTGGAATTGAGAGTGGGTTTCCGTTGCCTTTTTCGTCGAGTCCCGAAAAAGTTTACGGTACGTTTCGGCGGTTAGCCGATAATGGCAAAGAAGGGCCTTCTTGAGCGCATTATAATCGTCTGCATCGTCTGCAGCTAAGCCATGGTAGACTTCACGAGCTGCACCTTGCAAAAAGGCTGAAACATTAATCGCCCAATGTTGCTCAGGAACTTGATGAGCGTGAGCAAGTTTCTCAAACTGCACGAGAAAATCTTTGATAGACTCCTCCTTATCGTTGATGTTTATCTGGGCCAGTCGGTGGTCGATGAAGGGTTGTCCGGTCCGTCCGGAACTCGTACTAGCGCCGTCCCTATCGCTGTCCCTAGCTGCTAGCTTTACCTTCTCCATTTCGAGAGTGTGAGCAAGTCTTGCTAGCCCCAGTTCTTTCTCTCTCTCTCTTTCTCTCTCCGCTGCTTTTTCTGCCTTCCATTCCTTGATTCTTTCTTCGATAAATGCTGCCAGGCGATCTCTCTCGTACCCAAGATCTTCCGACCCAATGACACGGTACTCCTTGATCATTTGCCTTTCTGTAGCCATGTTGTTATACTAATACGAAGTGATACCTTATCTCAACTCTACTAACAATGGACCGATATTACAAGTTCCTAGCCAAATACTTACCTGTCGACAACAACTAATTTCGTTCAGGTAAGATATTTGCTCGATATTTGCTTCACAACTACTGCAGGTAATTAAAGATCTACAAAGCATGCAAATATTAAATAAAACAAACATGAGATGAGAATATCATAAAAATTAAAAAACACAGGATGGAAAATAACTCACAACTGTTTCACACCGTTCATTAATACTCCTAACAAATAATTTTTAGGTCTTTAAACTAATAGTTATGTCTAATTCAAATCCCGGACGAAAGCGCCCAATTTAGCGTTCTGGGAAGGTTGGGGTGGGGTACTTCCAAAGTATTGATTAAAATATTATGAAAGTTCCACCTGGCTCGTGAATTTAAATTTAAATTAAAGACCAAATAGGTATACGGCTCTGAGCCCCCAGTCAGCTCTGCCGATGGTTAAATTATATACATATATATATATATATATATATATATATATATATATATATATATATATATATATATATATATATATATATATATATATATAACACGAAGATGAAATTCAACAATAACAATTTAATGAAGCCTATAAATTTAAATGTCACACGATCACTCGTCCTTTAAGTGATAGCCTATTTCATCTAATGATTTTCAGTGTGAGTTCGATTTTCCACCTGGCCTTTGGTTGTACTCATCTATTTATCCGATCCTCCCACTCCTCCTGGATTCTACCTCTCCCGACTTCTCTCCTTCTTCATTTTCCTTCCGTTCTTTATCACGACTATTGGGACCACTTTCCCTGGTCTGTTCACCGAAACTTCCTCTCCAGATTTCCCTCTTTCCTTCTCTTTCTTCCGTCTATAACGGAGACACTGGGACCACTCACTAGTCTGTCCCTCGAAGCTTCCTTTGAAAATCACAAGGCGTTAACATAGGGTTTATCACATCTCACCTCACACTAAATCATCAATTAACCATCAGATAAGGCTATTACCTTTTAGGACACGCATACATACACATCGAAATTCCCACACACTCTTATAGGGAAACAATGGCGTAATAGCACGATATCATACATATATCCATACATCATATCACATAAGTATATCTAATATATATATATATATATATATATATATATATATATATATATATATATATATATATATATATATATATATATATATATATATATATATATATATATATATATATATTTAATCTCATTGTACTTACAATATTACGACAGCCAGACGTATGTCTGTACACTACACTCCCACAAGCGTACACAAATATTCAAATATTCATATTATTAATTTCTCACAGTGAAATCATTTCAAAGATACCATTCAATTTCTATAATTACATGGATAATGTGTTATTGTACTATAAAATAACCAAATAGCGAATTATAATAGTATTAATTCTTACGACGGCTAGCAAGCAATACGATTCTTTACAAATAGGAACCCATTCTTCAAAATATACAAACATATCAACATCACAAAATAATTACTCCTACTACGATTTTAGTAATAATACGTATATACCCGATCTACAATTAAATGCAGTCGCAGACAGCAAAGATCGAACAAATAGCTCACTGACCTTTTTAGAAGCTACACTTAGATTTCTGTCCTAAGGTTTTACCGCCAATTAACGTATGGCCGCCGGAGTTCTATCTTCTTCTGACAATCCCTTCTCTACGGATTACAGCGAACTAAAGCTAGTCGGCCGGTTAAAGATATTATATTTTAAAATAAATCAGGGTCCCACCCCTATCTCGATTCTGATTGGGTAGCGATGGGACCCTATCCATTCGACTTATTCAATCGGGCGGTCAGTCAGCGTATCCAGAAGATAAGGCACGCCCACTCCTTCTGGCAGCTTTTTTGATGTACAAAACATCCTTCCAGCCCATGGTGCTAATTACACATCTGACGGGCTTTGGTCAGCTTCCTCTCTTAACTATGGCAAACTTACGTAAGGGATGGTGTTAGCCCGCGGTCATGTGTAACAATAAACAGTGGCTTGTCCGACTTACTTGATAACACATGGTTCTAAATTAATTTTGGGTCGGGCAACGCAAAAACGTTTATAATTATTCTTCCACCATCAAAAGGACAGGGTCAGACTGGTAAAATCATCTGAACCCAGCATATGTCACAAATAGTATTATAATGTGCATCGTCTCAGACCGATTAGATTCTTTGGTGTCGCAATGAATGCATTAGAAAATAAAGTTAAACAATTTAGTCCGGTCTTCCAGATGGATTGTATTGTGACAACAATAAATTTACACAAATTTAACGAAATATGTTGGACGCGAGTCATATCTAAACATACATAATATTTGTTTCTTCTATAACACAAATATAAATTGGATAAAGCTCTATCTGCACACGGTGACATTTTCCTTAACTAAACTGGTCCGAATAACGTCCGCATAACATTTAATGTGTGCTACTTGGAAGTACATCGATTAAGTCAGTATATAACAGTTTACATCAATCCATTCATTGATGACACCTTGACGAGTTCCTTCCATAAAGAAGGTCAAATGCAAATATATACGTGTTACACGCAACAGAGTCCATATATTTTCTTTGTTGGTTGAATGAGTTGATCTGACACAAACAGAGGTGCACCGTGTTTAGGTGGTCGGTAATGTCGATTCAAGGTGTCGACGCGCTCAGAACTACTTTGAAAAGAGAAACATTTGCTGTATTCTGCTGTGCCTGACATATTTATTTAACATCAAACAGCAACAGCAAAAATAAAACAAAGGCATAGTAACTTAAGGTCAATTTATCTACGAGAACACACCACACACAAACATTTCGAGAGGGATAAAGACACGCACGCATCACGCATACACCTTGAGCATTTTGGTATTATATTAGTGGGTTCCACACTGCAAGGTCAGTTTTATTCTAGATGCAGTCATATATCAGTACATTTTCAGTTCAGCGTCTTTAAATGAAGCTAAAGCAAACTGACTCGTTTTAAATACCTCGTTTAAACTTGATTGTGTAAAATATAGGATACATTTTCAATGTATGTAAAATTAATTATGACACAAATCACTTCTCCGTGCCCATATAATATATACCTATACACTTCTTAGCCTCCCAGCCATCCAAACAACTACTGAAAACGTAGTAATAGCCAGAAATGAGATATGTCAAACATGTTTTATTATAAGTGTGCTAAGTATCTCCACTGTGGCCCAGTTGAATCAAAAATATACTTGCAATACGTATTGTTAAATAATGCACTTACCAGCCAGAAGGAATCATTTATCCGTCAACCTACTAAACCCTAACACAATTTCACTGCAGCACTTGCCATATTTCCAAGACAGAAAACCAAATTTTCAAACAATCGTGAAAATGAAATTTTATCATATGGTTATCCACTAGGGTCCATATGTGGATGGTCTTTTATACAGGGGGTCATTTGCTGGACATAATCTGAGAATGTATAGTTATGATGCACAGAATTGACAAAATTAAAATTTATTCAACGTCATGGTTTCCAAAACCGTACTACTAAATACGCAAATGATTTTCTTAAGTTCTATTAAATATTGACTAAATTTTGTCAAAAACCTAATGATACATTATTTCTGAAATGTACCATTTAAGTATAAATTCAAGACGACTAGCTTCGTCCAATACTATTGAGCACACGTTGCATTCATCAACCCAAATTGAGTATTCATTATTTAAATCAAGCATAAATTAATGTCTAAATATATGTCTTATAACAAGTGTTTGTGTGGGTACGTCCAATCCTTCCAGCTTTTATTGACTAACTTTTGCAAGGTTCCATACAATGTTGTAGATATAGAATTTGATAGCTTAACAATATTTTGTACATTTACACAATGAACATGCGTATGCCTATTTAAATAAATAATTACAATAAATTCTACCTGCACCGTGTCTTCATAAAAAAGATGAGAAGTTAAGAAAGCTTCTCTTCACTTTATCTGGGTAAAACTTTATGTATTATTTGATTAGACGGTCCGTGTGTTGTAAATGTGTTTGCCTGTCACTAATATATATATATATATATATATATATATATATATATATATATATATATATATATATATATATATATATATATATATATATATATATATATATGTCTTAAAAGTATTTAGAATGGTTCAACGCTTGTCTTGTGAGATAATTTTGTTATTTTGTTTCCGAAGGACACACTTGATTGTAGTAGAGGATGAAAAACATATGGTTCTGGATAAGCAATATAACCTAATTGACACTCAATTATGTATCATTTGAAACAATTAGAAAATCTAAAATTGAGAAACGACAGATTATGAACGATATGTATACTAACGCAGCTCTGTCAGAACAATTGAAAGAAAGTATTCATAATTTTGAATTGAAGACAAAGTTTTTTCCTTATAAAGACAGATATTTGCCTCTGCCTCGTGGTGAACTATATATGATACATGCGTGGGTCACCGTGCTTACACGTATCCTCATCTTTGTTAGTATACAAGCTACAGCTCTCAAACGAAATTTTGGATTTAGTTAGGAAGAATTATAGACCCAACGCCATTTAGATATATAAAAGATATAGAGAAAATGTTTATATGTTTATATTTGAAATAATAATAATAATAATAATAATAATAATAATATTAATAATAATAATAATAATAAGAAGAAGAAGAATAAGAAGAAGAAGAAGAAGAAGAAGAAGAAGAAGAAGAAGAAGAAGAAGAAGAAGAAGAAAAAAAAAGAAGAAGAAGAATATTAAATGAAGACGAAGAATAATACATGCATAGATTGGGCATGTAGATCAATTGATCTGATCCGGATGGTTGGTTAATATTCGTCTGTTTCGAGATAAAACTCACAAAACAGATTCCGGTGTTTAATAAGGACGATTTGGACTTTTTAGAATATCAATTACATAATGTTACGTCTGGTTCAACATTATAAACTTTTACCAAGAAAATATTATCGTGTTTCAGGCTGCAATAACTAAATACTATTTTGGGATTTGTGCAAATTAGATGTCAAAACAACCTAGATTGGACTGATAATGACGAGTGCTTTGAGTGCACGAGTTATGTGATAAAGATAAATGTTTGATTACCATATCATTACATGTAATTAATCAATTGGATTGTCTCGATGTTAATATTCTGCAATATTTGTTTTCTTGTCCTCTTCTTGCTTACAATACATACCTGATTTGATTCTCTTTCTTTTTGCGAAGGAATGCAACAAGCCCAGCAAGGATGGAAATCAATAATACGAAGAAAACAGTTGTGAAATCTTAACAAAGTGAACACTATTAGTTTACATTTCGTCAGAATTAGCTTTAATTTGTCAAAACAAAAACAATACACACATACAACACAGAAGACAACATATTTTCAAGTGGAATTCAATACATTATGGTTCCGGATTGTACAGAACAACCAATTTTTCATAATTTACGTATACTATACCACAAACAGGAATGCAATTGGCATATCTGCTAATCTTTGATACAAATATATATTGTTTATGTTTAGCCCTGTACAAATACGAAGACATATACAGGTTATGTAAAACATAACTATCTCTTTCATCAAAGCAAAAGTGTCTGCACAATTGTGGTAGAGACGTGTTTGTATATAGCAACCGTTACTAAGACCGAATGTAGTTTGAATGGTGTTTATTTGTCGTTAGTATATTTGGCTGTTATTTGTTTGAACTTTAATTTGAGGTAAAATTACAAAACTTGCGTGAACACGAGTAGGTATTTCCTTTCTTAGGAAAATAAACTAGTATTCAAAAGATTGTGGGTTCAGTGCAATTCCTTTTCATCCTGGTTAGCTGCCAAATTACATCCTTAAGAAATGAATATAGATTGTCAGCATGACATTGCCATAACAAGTTATAAATTGCCTTTAAACTCCAAGCAACAAGAATGGCGTAGAACCGTTAAGAATAGTGAGTCCTATTCTCCCAAATGCAAAATAAAAACTTTTTCTAAGATTTGAATCACTAGCACAATTCAATATTTAACTGTATTTCACTATAATGCCTTAATCTAGATAAATATTGAATACTCCATGTTTGAAACAAGTGAATTATTATACGATTATATCTCTACAAATGCGATGTTATTGAGACTTAACGTTCTGAAATATGCATGAACGCCATTTGTAAATAGCACTCGCTGGCATTAAAGTATAAATGTTAACACGCATTGCAAAGTTAATTCAACATTCACATATTAAGACACTACGCTAAAAAAAACTGTTTATTCTTAAAGAACATTTGTCAATGTTTGACTCATATAGAAAGGAGGGTGACAAACTGGTTTATGCATCTTAGTCGCTAAACCACTTAAACATGTACGTTGCTTGATATGATGACATTGTTTTGCAATAAATCCTCATTGTTGTGCAGTGTTAGTGTACAATTATAGAATCCAACTATAACTCTTTAAATGCTGCATTTATTAGAACCGGACGAAGAATGAGATTGCGAATATGATCGTGTGCGTGTGTGTGTGAGAGAGGGATTTTTAACGTAACTTTAAACAACTTTCTGTCATATCGCTATGATGTCTGCATTGTGACAGTCTATATGTATAACGGTACCAATTGCGCAAGTCCAGGTGGGAGGAGCTTAATGTGTAGGGTCGATTGCATTCAGAAATAAACAACAACACAAGCTATGATTGGTGGATTATGTAAGAGTTGTACTTTCTGTTAGGCTTTAAAAAACGTTTAGCCTCTTGGCAACATGTTAATGTATGCTAATTCCTATATAGATCATATTTTGTATTTTTTATGATTTTTTGAAAATGTGAGAGACATGACTGAAAATAAGTATGTTGTGACTAGATAACTCATTCCCCTTTCTAGTTCCAACAGAGTTATCTCTCTTAAATGCAATGGAATACCTGGTTTTGTCATCATCAAATTGACAATCTAACATTGTTTTCTATAACAGTGTGTAAGATGCATCATAAATTAGGATAGAAAATATATTTATCTCTCCAAATATTAGCATTGAGGTCTATGGAAAAACAATTATTACCGTGATACCTATAGACATGTCTAGTACTGGGCCATCATGCCTTAGACATGTAACCTTCTCATGGTTTTTTGCCTTCAAATGTTGCATCACAAATACAGGATTCATTAAAATATTATTTTCGTTAGTATTGTTAATATTTAAAAAAAAAGCAATGATGAAACATGGATAACTCATTTATCGATTTCAAAGCACGGAAAGCAAAGAAAGTAAATGCATTTTCACCAAGTATCTGAATTAGAAACAAATACTGCTATTATCAAAAATAAAAACTGAAACAGAATCATTCTAAGAATTTTACAGGCTTATTGAAGATAAATTAAAATGAGTAGAGAGTTTACGTTGGAACAAATCATGAATTGTATGAATTTTAACATTACATTGAAAGGTAGTATGAAACAAATATCATCTAGAAAATTTGATAGATTTTCTGACGATTTGCACTTAAACATATAATTTCGCGACGTAGGAGACAAAATCATATGCCTACAATTTTTAGCTTACATATGTCTTTTAATGTGGAGACAAATTTAGAGAAAATCATGATTTAGGCTGCGTTAATAGTCAGGCATTAAGTTAGATTATCTTAAACCTCACGCATGTATTGAAGTGAACTCAATTCTCCCTTTTATACACAAGCAGTAATATCGCTGAATGAACACTGATGTTTCCATCTGTAACTGTGTGCCCGAGTTTAGCTATCTCACACTACATGCGGAGTTCTAACATGTAAAAATATTGTAATGTAACATATATTCGTTTTCTGGAGAACTTGTCATAAATCATGAAAGGTAATAAAAGCAAATACGGCAATTATCATTACAGGCAAATTAAGTTATTTTAGTCACGACTGGATTACCCCTTCAAACCACTAAGCAAGTGATGATAACAATTATATATAAACATTTCTATCTGTACCGTGATTTTTCTGGGTGTCATGGAATTGTATGGACGGATTTTAAATTAGATTGTATTTGAATCTAAATATATCTTGAGTCATACTACCATGTAAATGGTTACCTATGGTATATGTTTTATTTATCTTGGATGAATGTGACATGCACGTGCCGAGGGCTGGTTTGTGTGTGGGGGTGGGGTGGGGTGGGGTGTTTCTCGATTTCGTTTAGTGTCTTGTATGTGAGAAATCTATAGTTTCAAGTTCTTAAAGGGGCTTTCTAGCCTCTATGTATAGTTTATCTTCTTGCGCGGAGAAATAGCGCTAAACCCAAGACAGGAGGACAACACATTTTTGTTTATAATTATGCACAAATTGCCTTCTCTGGATACCATGGCACATGCAAAGAGCTGACGAGACGTGCTTTCTTATTGGATGACTTTCCTTCTTTTATCAGGTATATACATTTTTAGTTGTGCATATATACATATACAAGTATAATTGTTTGCATATGGGGGTGCTTGTGTGTGGGGGTGCCTCTTCAACATTGTTGACTTAAATTTTAAAGTTCTTGTGGATTTATGTTCTTCCTGTTTTAGTCTATACTTATCTTTTTTAAATTTTCATTTTTGTTTTACTTATTTATCCTATATTGTTAATGTCAGTCTACACTTCGACAACGGGATGGTCAGCAGGAACATCAAATAATGTATTCTTTTTTCTTTTCCTTGTTTTTCCTGATCGTTTGTGTTTTCGTGTTTCCTCTATTCGGCTTTCACTATTGTTGGTATTCAATTGATCATGCACTTCGTCCGATCCATGGAGATAATCATTTATTTGCTCTTGTACAGTTGGAACTGTGGGGTGAATATCAGAGGCTGTAGCACAGCGATCAAATTGAATCTTGGGGTCTAAAGCTGCAAATGGTTTAGATGAGGTATTTCCTTTTTCTTCGTTTGAATAATCTCTCTTTTTCTTTTCTTTCTCTGTCTTCTTTTTTTCATAGTACCTGCTTTCATCATTTGAAATTTCTGTGTCACCGTTTATTCCTCCATTTTCACTGGCAACAGGTACTCTATGGTTCTGTTTTTTCTTTTTCCTCCTTCGTTTATCTTTCCTTTTTTCTCTTTTAGACGCAGACCAATGTATTTTATCATTCAGTTCGAATGAATTTCCTGGCTTCTCACTACGACCTTCTAGTTGGTTTGGAGTACTGTTACCCATTTCTCTCTCATACTTTTCAATGTTCGATCCTATATAGTTACCTTCTTGATTGTATGTTTGTCCTGAAACTATTGGCCTAATATTCTCCTGATGTCCTTGTGAGGTAGCTCGATTCGACCCGGATGGAACGCTTGTGGAAACATTAATATCTACAAGAGGATCCATATATGGGTTCCCTGGTGGAGAATCGTTAATAATCTTGCCTGTTTGAACACTGCAAGAAGCAAATATACATTAAATATTGGAACAAAATATAAATATATTTTAATATATTGACAGAATTGGTATTAGTACCACTCATACCATATAAAACATGACATTAGAGGAAAATGCGAAGCACATTTTTATAAATTGTCTTACGGATTATTTCGGAAAACAAATTTAATGTACTTTTGCAAATTTAAAAAAAAATAAAATACGTTTTGAAAATCATAGATGTCGAGCCCGGTGGAACACTTGACAAAGTCATTGTTGATATTAATTCTAGAATCTCTTGTGGAGAAGCATTGTTACTTTCATCCATTATACCACTAAAATAAGAATAACACACACATAATATTGCAAGATAATATATAAAGTGAACATTTATTAAGAGAGCTAAATTAAATACTAATACTCTCTCATTAAATGTCAAAGTTCAACACATATATGCCATCTTTATAAATTTCCGTTAATAATTTTGTTTTAATGTAGAAAAAGAAAATATCAGTTTGTGCTTCTATGCTAATGGTACATAGCCAACATAAACACATGGTTTTTGTTTTAATTTTAATTTTCTTTTGAGTAGTGTTTCCATATTCTTAATGCTTCTTTTAGTAGAATTCATAAAGTAATAAAGACCGAAGATAAATGCAGCGGAATATTGTTTAATAATTTAAAACTATAAGCATTGTTTATGTTAACACCATTACTTGTCTCATTTCAGCTGATCATGCTAGTTTAAACACATTCTTTAACTATGAAATGGTATGATATACAGGTATTAATAATATACAGTTAGGAAATGGCTTTCAATAACCTATTATCTGGTAATTCCACCTAATTCAGCAATGATTATATGCAGGAGATCATCCTGAAGCCAAATAAGCTCAATAAGGATGCAGGTGGTTGTCAATCTAAGACGTGCACATGGTATGTGGCAGATATACATGGCAAAAGTAAGTTAATACATTCTTAAAGAACTAGTTTATGTCTCACCCTGAAACAAATAAACACGTGACAGCAGAAAGGAAAGAAGAGCATAGGAATTATTATAGTCCATATATTTCAGAGTAAAGCAGAAGCACTCGTTAGGTGAAATATATATTAAAGCAATATCTCAAATAATTACAAAGTGGGAGAAAATGTATTCGTCATCACAAATTAGGCTACGAGGAAGAATGCTTGTTTTTTTATCAGTTATGATGCAAACTGATGATGTTGCTGCCAATGATCTTTCCGCTGTTAATGGTGAATATGATTGGGTTTTATGATGGCAATTGTTATTTCAAGCCTCATAAGAACCCGAGTCTCACATATGATCACAGGATCAAATATACTGATAATTTTAAACTCGGTAATGCAGTATTTTGTTTTCTCCGCTTAGCATATGTATAGATAGATATACAGATAGACAGACAGATAGATAGATAGATAGATAGATAGATAGATAGATAGATAGATAGATAGATAGATAATAGATAGATATATAGATAGATAGATAGATAGATAGATAGATAGATAGATAGATAGATAGGTAGGTAGGAAGGTAGGTAGGTAGGTAGGTAGGTAGGTAGATAGATAGATAGATAGATAGATAGATAGATAGATAGATAGATAGATAGATAGATAAAAGGTGCTGTCATTTGTCTTGTACATGCGTTGAATAGCAAAATTGGAGAACACACGGTCTTAGATGCTTAAAGCGATGACATAAATTAAAGCATCCAACCCACAAAATATCAATCGAAAAGATATCGCGCGGATCAAACGTTAATAATCGTTTGATGTTCTTATATAGGTATACGAAAGGTGAGTTTTTATATATGCAATCAATACGCACACATATACTTTGTAACCAACAAAGACATATATGTTTGAGAATTGATTGTAAGTTTTAGTACATTTAGGGGGAAAGACAAAGATCAATACACACCATTGCAAAAAATAAAATAATAACAGAAAATGAAATGACTGCAACTTCTTGCGGTATAGCTGGCCATACATTGGCGTTTTGTTTCGACGAGTTGGACTGAATTGGCCGTCAAGCAAGACACCTACTTAACGCCATCGGCCTGACCAAATATCGGCTCCTTGAAAGGATACGATGTTCTCTCTATCTATTCTGTACGCACTCCCTCTATTACCTAGTATTGCTATTAGTGTTGCTGTTGCTGGGATTGTTGCTGTCTCTAATGTTGCCTATATCTCTCCTCTCAATCTTTGTTATCAATTTAGCAATGTTCTGTTGAATTGGGTGGTTTACACTAAAACGCAAAACAAAAGATGACAATATGTATCGTCCTTGCTGATGGCCCTCGTCCTTGTTATTGACAAAGGCATGCCTATCTTTATATTTTGATGATGCAGTTTAGCGGTAACAGATACCACATCATTCCAAGCTCTTTACGAAATGTAGTTCATCAGTTTTATAAATTCCAGGTATTCAACTATTCTGCCTCACTGTCCATATATCATGATAAGTCGTGCGTTAACATCTAATAGTTTGCTAGAAAAGTTGTCATGTAAATTAACGAACAACGGGTCGTCTCGTACTTTGTTTCAAGAACATGTTACTGTGCTTGATTCCAATATATGTTAATTACGCTATGGAATGGTCACACAAGTCATCTAGTACTCTCTCAAAACAATTGACTCTTCGATAATAGTCCAAGCCTCTTTCAAATAGTCTGCTAATGATTCTTCTGAATTTATCATCAAGCATTTGTCTGACTTACAACATTCGCAATAATACTATTTCCTGTTGCTATTCCTTTAGTGAAGAAACATCTTTATCTCCATCGTCTTTGGTATGGCATAGACGAAGTAGTGCCTTATAGATGGCTTGTAACAAATATATATAGAGTCTGATCCACCGGAAAGGTCTTTTCCAGTTTGAAGGAACTCAATTATGCCTGTTCTTATGAATTCGTCTTTGTGAACATTTTGTCAACGAGTACCTAAGTGTGTGTTCTAGCCGGGACACTGTTCATATTTTCATGGACTAGTGTTAGTCAGTCACTGTTTCTAAACTTGTTCTTTTATTCCACTTTCACTTCTGACTGTGTGTCAACTGACACTGTGTCAGCTGCTATACAATGTGTTAGCGTAACGAAGTAGCTATATAAATTTTTTGACAAGCGTGAAGAGTGGGTAAAGTTCTATGAATGTCTTTAATACAAGAGATACACAACAAGTCTTCATCAATATTATCAGCACTATGTGCACACAGTTTCAGCCTTTATGTTCTTGCTGCATAATGTAAATGGTCCAAAATGAATATGTTGATACACAAAAAGTAGTCATAGCACACGCAAGCTAACGTCGTTCAAAGTGCAATGGAATATGCTGTAACATTGAGGACGGATGCTGTTGTATGACAATATTTATATTCATCCTTCACAGCACTCTTCATGACCGTGATGAGTTGCACGTTTGCCAAATGGAATCTGATAGTAAATTATATCGAAGGAATTTGGTCGCTTTTCCCATATTTCAATCCATGGAATTTTGTGTATTACTGTCGCATTGTAGGCTCACGTCATGACATCTGTATTCTTACTACTGAAGAAGGATACTCTCTGATGAATGTCGGAGAGTTCTGACAACTTGGCACTGACAGGATTTTCTATCTTGTCCACTCTTTTGTATGGTATTCAGATACAACATCTATGTCTTAAAGAATGTAATTCCTCCTTACGTTTTGCTTGAATATGTAGGAGTTCTTTGTAAATGTCTCCTGTTCCCTAAGAGTAGACTACGAATGACCCTATATATTGTAATCATGTCCCAATAAATGAGATTAGTAACAACATAGAGAGCTTATTATGTTCAAAGAAAGGTTAGTCCATATATTCTTGGATCGTGGCACCATACCTAACATATCGTATGTTATCCCCTCATCCCTCATCCGGCTCTGTCAAAATGATTTTGTGGCGAGTAACCCAACCAGTTCTCTAGGACATGTTTTAAATGTTACAACATGACAGTAAGCGAGAAACATTAGAGGAATTCCATAGTAATCTTTGATTTGATATCCCTATTTCCAATAAGCCTTCTAGATTATTTGTGAGTGCATGGATGATATATGTATATATCCACACTCACAAAATCACTTTTTCCATTAAAGCCTATAAGTTTTGCTGCATATCTTTATCTAGCAGAGTTGCACGTTCATGCTCCTTTGTGTTAGCAGTTGAGAAGGTCATGTCGCATCTATGATGCTGTAGTATATGGTATAACAATGGTCGCAAAGCACATATGTGAGCGTGAGGTCATTGTAGTCGCAGTCTGAATTGGGTCCGTCAGCAAAAAAGTCCACACAACCTTTGCAATCGATCTGTTAACTTCGCTCCAATGATATCCATCATGATGTCGTATAAGACTTTGTGCTATGCATTGAATGTGTAGTTTCCGTCTGTTGTCGGAAATCCAGAAATGGAGCAGTTATCTTCTGGATTACATGTTTGGAGTTTGGTTGCGTAATTGTAAAACAAGCCCAACAACTCTTTCATTGGAGTTAGAGTCTGTTGAGTGAATGTCTGTGGCAGAAACATGTCATGGAGTATTAAACTATTCGACACTAAGTGACGTTTCAATAAAAGCGCATTTGTAAAGCTTCATACATCAAGATTCGTTTTCATTGTACATTGCAACATAGGGAACATCTGTTTTTCTTAACACAGATAAATATGATGGTAAAGGTATATAGGAGTAAGTCATTGTTTGTTTTATCAAAACCTTCAATTGACGTATGTGTTCCATGTCGATAAGTCCTGTTAAGATTTCATGGTGACTTGCAGGGTAATACGCATATTTGCACCAAGTCTGACAACAATCGTTTATCACTAGTTCGGCCTCACACTAAACTGTCTATGTATCAAACAGTTCCGGATAAAACACGTTGTACTCTTTGTAATTATGTGAAATTTAAGGATTGGTGATGGAACGTCAATCAGAGTCATTCAGTCACATTACAATACCCTTGACGTACTCATTTCAGGCGTCATAGGCTTGATTCTTTATACGAGGTTTCATTTTTCATACGTTGAGAATGAACAGTTTAGTTTAAGCAAGCATAACATGAATTCATGAAGAAATAAAAAAAAATTAAAAATTCAGGAACTAATACACTGTCTGTATATTCACTGTATCCCAGCCACCAAAATCAATACTTCCGAGTTTGTTTCTTCGCTGTGTATAGCATCTTGTAATATATTGGTTTCACTTTCTTGCAACTACTGGAGCAAAGAAAGCTTTGATGGAGTGTAGGTTATTGATGGAGAGATAGGATTGGGTATTATATATTGTCATGACCTTTTTGTTCTCATGTATGCATTTTTGGTTAATAGCTTAAATATACATGCATTGACAAAGGTTGAAGCTATGTTGAAATAAATTATACCACCTTGATCAGTACAATTATCTAAAATACAGAAGCATATCTTCGTCAAACTCAAACGAATTTCCGAGGAGACTTGTACCAACATTTGAACGCTTATCCTTCCTTTGTGTGTACGTAATAGTGAACGTCAAGCAAATGCGGGAGTTAAACGTTATGACTGGTTTCAGTATTATGATGGTGTTGAAAACAAGCTCTTGCTGTTTCATGTATTTCAAACGTGTTGGGCTTTCCTTTGAAAGGAATCGCCAATCTTTAAACTGTATTTTGTTAGTTTGACCTAAATAAAACGTACGTCATTCATGTAGGCTTTTGGACATTCTGTAACATGTTTTGAATTTTATTTCGAAAGGGACTGTACATTTTATATTTAGAAATTTTAGGCAATGATTGTAACAAATGTGATTGCAGTCCCCGTAACGCAAAATGTTCGCACATCCCGATATGTATATATATATATATGTATATATATATATATATATATATATATATATATATATATATATATATATATATATATATATATATATATATATATATATATATATAGTTAATCCTCACTGAATCGTATTTCCAATGTTACAATAAAGACCTATATCTTCTTGTATTCACCTTTCATGATTATGATTAGCTGAGCCGTATGTTTTTTCGTTTATTAGCAACCATTTCTACTCAATTATTTGTATATGTTTATTCCTTTCCATAACAAAAAAAAATCACGCATATTATTTAATTTGCATGCTTTTATAATATTGTATCAAGTCGTTCTACTTTGATGAACAGTCAATGATGTTAAAACAAGCACTATTACATTGTTTTCAGAGATGCACACCATTTTGCTGTATATGGCTGTCTTATATATTCATTCAAAGTACTAACAATATTTTAATAGGAAAATGCTTTTTAAATACAATACATTCACGATTGAGACAAATGTGATAAATATAAACAAATCTATAGATCGTTCATCATTATTTTTAAAGTTATATCGACCTGTCGTGTGTGCAGCCGGTTTCGTATGCTGAATAGCTATATCCTTTAAGTACATCAATTTAATTACAGCCAATCATTATTGATTTGTCCTATATATGTTAAATTGCTCATGGTGCATATTTGTAAAGTATTGTTTTATTGGTATGTCGAATTGATTTTTCTAGATGATGTATCGATAAACATTTTACATATTGAACACTTCGATATATTTGGTAAGTATTATAATTCTAAGATGCAGATATTACTGTCAATATGTTTCAAGATCAATCATCTGAAATAGTAGTGGACATTTTTGAACTTTTACATCACCATTTGTTGGTATTGTTTCTAGTAAATTTCTTCTATGTCAATCATTGTTCACATGTGCATGACATTTTTCAATGCGTACAATGAATATCCATATACAAAACAAACGGATATGCGATGAAAAAGTTTAACGTCATAGCAATCTTGCTTCTTGCTTTCTCGATATTATATCCATGCTTCTGTTGCTGATATTGACTGAAATAAGCTGCATTCAAGCCATTGCTTATTCGATATAAAACTCTGCATGTACATGTGATGCCAGAATGGACGTATTATTGCGAGTTCGACAGCACTATTCCAATGTAAACTTAGCAGTTAAAAAACTGTAAACACTATTTAGATTTAAACGTGAGTCACCTATATGTCAAACCGCAAGGAAACAACGTTTAGGAATCTCATAGTGCATTTTGACTCTTTCAAATCACAGGTTTATGTTCCTGTAATACCTAAATTGTCTTTAATTATGAAAATGATCTATCTTCATTAGAGAAGAAACAATTATTTCACATACCTTTGATAGCGCTCCTTGAAGCAAAGAAGTTTTCGTTTCTTGCAAAGCAGAATAGAAACCAATGCAACTAAAATGACAATGACAATGACAGCAACGGGAACTGCAATTAAAAATAAATGGTTCGAATCTTTAGTTGAAACTTAACTGTCAAAATCTAAGAGAAGTGTTACTTACTCCCTTCAAAATGTTTCTGGTTAGTTATAAATATAATTAATATCAGCACTTTTCTGTTCGTCCAGGAACATTAGTAAGTTATTGCAAATCACTGCATGTAAACAGAAAATATGCAAATGCTTATGCAACAAGCATGAAAGGCAATTGGATATGTTTCCTTCCATGTACAGCAGTACCTGGAAGTGTATTAATTGTAACATTAGCCATTTAGAGTGACTGAGGTGTGTGCACATCGTGGTTTGATCGTGTGCTTAAGGCTGCGAGCTTGCCCTGGCAATACGACTGATGCACTCAGGGGGGACATTTTACATTTGTTTCCCATGGGCGTTTAATGCGCTGGTGATATAATACATATTTGCAATTCAGCATTCAGCCATCCATATACGACGGATGCTTCCCTCGGCAGATATTTGTCGCAGGGAATGTACACATTACCTCACGCCGCCGGAGGCAAGCATGCTTTAGAATACCTCTAGACATACTGTTTAAACAAATCCAAACCTTCAAACGAAAATAAATACTTAATTACAGCGTCGTGAAATCTTTCGGAGAAATATAAACAACGTGAATATGTTCCTAAAGTAATCAACATTTCGCACATGCAATCATTACGTGAAAATGCGACATTGAACACCCACATCACGATTTAATCAAATTCATTTTATCCAAGATCATCACCTGCATTACGTCAATGGCTTTAAATGTTATTGACAGGTGTTAACAGTTAAATTCGTGTGATCATGATCAGATCAAACAGTGGTTCAACGAAGAAAAATTACACAAGGTTTAAACTTGGTCGTCTTATCCAGTATCGGTCTACTATTGATAACTTCCCCTGACTGCGTCCTATGCTGATCGACAAATAAACTTGACTGACCGTTATTCAAAATCGAGGACGAAAACTCCACATTGTAAATTCAGATTTGGTAGAACATACCTATATAAATCTCATTTAAAGCAACGCGTGTTCGTCCATTCTGATATTATAGTTCGATTGTTCTTGATAAATGACGTCCTAGGTAAGTGTTGTATGGTAAATACCGTTTGTTGTTTGATAACCTGGTCTTACTACTATAAAAAATAAACACGACTAAAATACCAACAGCGCAGCAATGTAATATGGTGTTTAACAATAGACCGATTGTGTATAGTTGGGTATGGCTCTGTAGAGCTTTGTAGATCAGTGTAGAGCTGTATAGAGATGTGTAGTGTCGTACAGAGTTTCTGAAGAATCCAGAGGGACTGTAGTGTCTAGGGTAGCTTTTTAAATTATCGGAGTAATCGGGGTTAAGGTGTTGCAAGCTGTAAATCCAACCAAAGTAATTAACCGTAGCAGCCGTGAAGCTGAAAAAAGCGTGCTGATGACGGAGTTTATCATTGGATTGATTGTATGTTAACGGCACACCATCACTTTTAGGCAATTTAGCGCCAAATAATAGTTTATATATAAAAATGTTTATAAAAGGAAACGTGTTTTAGTATTGACCAGCGATATAAGACACCAAACTTTTGATGCTATAACTCTAAGATGGTAACGGTTAAATATAAAGCTAAAGGAATTTATCTCCTTGCACATAATATTGTAACCGTTGTCTAATTTTGGGGTTCGTAAAACCCATTATATCTTTCAGAAATGAACAAATGTTTCTTATCTGTCCCTTTTTGGTCGCATGACTTACTGTCTGAGTGGATTACTTTTACTACATAAATAACATTTCACATTGTTTACTTTACGGTGTAACGTATATCAATGGTTTCATTCTATAACACCATGAATCCAGAAATCCCACCCGGTTTTCTTGTTACAGCTATGTCATGTAGATCATTACGTAGTCGAGTTCCAGGACTCTTACTGGGACATAACAGAGAGTTTCGAGTGTTATTGATCATATCTGGAGCATACTCAGCGTAAAGTCTCACACACACATAGATGTGTCACACCTACGATATATTATCATGCAACGGGACCGCAACATTTTTGCTCGCGAAGAATTTGTAGTAGTTTCACGCGGGCAAGTAACTGCCTCACCGTAATATTGTCACGAGGTAAATTTCCAGCGCCTCAGGCGCAACTACGTTTAAGACATATTAGCACGATATTACTTAGTTGTGGTTTACAGCGCATTGGCGTAACAATGACCGGTACAATACTGCTGAGCATAAGCAAACATATCTGAGGTATGACCCTGGAAATGCAATTTATATATTTTGACGACGACTACTTTGATGATTTTAACGTGGAACTTTTTCTAAGAAGCCAAAATAATTCTTGTTGAATATTATCGAACTTGATATAACGCGAAATATTATTTAGACCGTTGTGTCGCCTCTGTTGATATAACTGTCCCCATGGTGGGTGCTCCGATACATTTTCTAAGCTTTGAACTAGTAGTAGTCCTGACCTCATTCACGTTTCAACTGTCCTAGCGGCTCATTCATCGCTCGGTAGTAATCGTAAATTTCTTCTTGTGATCGGCTTAATCGCGAAAACAGAGAATCTCTGGAGAATGGTGGAAGCTGTCCATGATAACCACACGCGATAACATGCACCGTTCTGTGCAACAACAACTCAAAATAAATCTGTAGAGTGTCTTATTGTTGAGCTGTAATGATCTAGTCTGAAAAAGTATTCACTGTAATATATACTTTGGACCCATGCGAGATTACGTCCATCTATCATATCCGTTCAACCTACCGATATCGTGAGATATTTGTGCGAGAACATCAGTTCGTTAAATGTCAAAGGTGAGCCGATGATTCAATGTCTACACTATTACGTCGTCGTCAAAACAGCATGCGTGCGAAATAGGGCCTTATGGTTTTTACCAGATACAGTTAGATAACATAGTTTACGAAGCACACAAAAATCCTGCACCGACGATGCATACATGATGACGTTAAATCGTTAATGGTGCTATGATGTCATAGCAATGCGACGAAGCTTCTGGGTCTTGACTCGCGTGGAAAAGTTCTCTTGTGCGTTGATGTAATTTCTGTTTTGCACGTTTGTTCTTATATACATTGCTATTACTTATTTCCCATTTAAAAATATCCAATTTGTTTATAGTGTGTCGACAGTACCGTTTTATTGAAATCATAGAACAATTGCCATCGCATTTGATCAGGACACGAAATTTAGTAAAATATGCCAATCGTAATAGATGGTACCCGCAGCTTGTGGTACAGCCTTAAACATGTTGAGGTCATACTCTAAATCGTGGTGAAGGGTAGTCTCGTTTGGCATAACCAGAATCTTCAATAAAAATCTCCATGTATGATGTAAGATCAAACAAATGACTGAGTTCCCTTCCGGGAGGAAATAAATGTAACATGAACAATTGAAGCATTGTGTATGGCAAATTCGATATGTGTTCAGACCTGGAAATGTCAAGAGTTTCAAATTCCCATGGATGTCGATATTGTATGACCCACAGTTACCCACACAGAGCGGTGAATATGTATAAACCCTGAGAATATCCATTGCTGAACATCGTAAGCATGATTATAATCAGTCATCATTAATGTGCTAGACTGGTGTATGCGAGAAAACCTAGCATATATGGTTTCATCAGGCAGTAACTGAGGATTTATTTGACAATTCCTAGAAAATTGTCGAATCTTGAATAGAAGAAAGGCCATATCTACACAAGATGCTTAGCTTAGATTTACCCATAATTGTTCAAGTCTTTATTAACGTGATTTACATTACACGTTATCATTCCTTTATGAACCTAAAAGCGCATTATTTACACATTTATATCTTTCCGAATATAAGCACAGAGACAGAGATAGATTTATGACGGTTTAGCAAGTGGTTGAGTTATTAAACGTCTAAGACTGTATTTGTATCCTTGTGTGGATCACTTAAAACATACACACACACTTATATACACACACACACACACACACACATACATATATATATATATATATATATATATATATATATATATATATATATATATATATGTGTGTGTGTGTTGTATGGTTGCTGACATGAAGCTAGATATGTTTCCTTTCATATTCATAGAGGTCAGTACAGTTACGGACTTTAAAAGTGAATAAAATGTTAAATAGCATGAATTCTTTAAAGATATATTTGGACTTTTACTTCGAATATAGTGTCAGTCGTGTACTGTTTAATCGGTTAGAAATGAAATTTTGTATTTTCTTTCAAATTCAAGGTAAACGAAAACAGTAACACAAACCTGCTACTGCATTGATTCCATCACTTGAAGAGGCTGAAACAGAAATAAATTCACATCAACTTGCATGTAATCCCAAGGTTACAGTAATGGTTAAATGAATCATGTGACTATTTGCGTAAATATATTTGAGAGTTCAGAGTTTCACTTTAATTTATTGTTTTAATGAATGTTTAGGAATTTTCATATTTATTTATTGCATTTGCGTTACTTATCTACAAGAAAACTAATGAATCTATCTTCAAACGTCTGAATCAATTTCGCTTCATAATATCTCTGTTAAATTCGTTGTTCATACTTTTCATTCCGTAAAACTCTGAAGGAAGCAACATTGTAGGTTTTGTAAAATCTAAGCCACGATGTCATATTGCTGTTGTGTGTGTGACACCGTACGCTTTGCACATATCATTGTAACATATAGTCATTTTAAGTGGATGCATGTGATTTTCCTGCGAGATAAATCCATGACATGTGTAAGGAAGCTAATATTGGAAAACGTATAGTGGGGATATTATTGATTATTAACGAGGTTCTGTTCGATATTGATATCAGGCGAAACTAGACGAGATGGTGAATGGGATTTCTGGTTAAAAAATAAAAGGTTTAAAAAGCGAAATAGAATTCGTACTTGCTAAAGTATTACCTTTGGAGTGATGTATATATTGATGCAACGAGGAAAAAACGTAAAATATTCACGACCTGATATGGGAGTGTGTTAATAATGGTGGTTAAATACACCTAAATTTCGATTGAATACTTTGACTGCCAGGGCTGTCTTTCTTAGGCAATTTCTATTTGTTTTTATAAATGTCTTACACCGCAAAACAAATCAAAGTTAAATGTATCGCAGAAGCTACCGTAAGGACGTTTCTGTCATGAGAGGAGTTAGAACGACCAAAATGTTATTTCCCATGATTAAAAGTTCATGCCTACGGGGATAGGAGTTAAGCCTCCTAAAACGTTTTCCAAGGGAAGTCTTTGTTAGACACATATATGTGAAAATGGAACTAGTCTCAAAGTAAGGTATTTACCATTATACTTTTTTTTTCTCTTTTATCTGAGACTAGGATAATCTTTTTACATTTTGTTCTTAAATGATATAAGAATCATATGTGCCAGGAATTCATTCTGTGGGATGCTCTATTTTTTGGCTTAGCAATAGCGAATCTAAAGTGACAATTATGTTTTTGAAGGATTTGTTAACTAAAATGTGAAATATTGTAACAAATTTAGAGAATGCGCATTTGTTTATCGCGCCCATCTTATGGAATGCTTAGATTTTTGTGTGAATTTGTCCAGTTGAAATATTTATTAACTCGGAACTATTAGCTAATTATTACGGGCAAACGTCTTTGAGTGACGTGTTAGTGAGTTTCAATGATGCCATGGTTTACTTTTGGTGAATGCAGGTCAGATCCGCATGTATGTCCATGTCGTTCTTAAGTCCCTTTTAAAATGTAGTGGTTTATATTGGTTGTGTGACTGCATGTGCATTGTGTTTATTGGAGACGGGTAAATTATATAATGGAAGAATCAAGAAGAGACGCAGCAGATACCGTTTATGTCGCCATGGTGGCATATGTGATGCAATTTTACAGGCTAAGTGTGGCTCGCAACCAATAATTGACTGGCCTAAGGTGACGTAGTAAAAATAGTTCCTTCTGTTAGGGGATAGTTGTATAGTTTTACGGAGTGAACTGCTGTCGTTGATGAAGATAATCCATGCAGATGTGAGGTTGACAGAGAATTGGAAAACTGTGGCATCTGTGTTCCTGCATTTATTAGAGTGAAATTGGCATAGAATGGACACGTTGGGGTTTCTAATTTACAACAGAAGTGGTATAGAAGTCTTTGGATTAAGGTAAACATTTGACATCAAGTGGAATCGCGGCAGGTGTAGACAACTCCGGGTGAAGCAAATATCCCTGGTTTATAACAATATTTTCGTCAATGAATCTACTATACTAATATTAGAGCAGCAATGTCGGCTATGTCGACAGTGTATAAGCATGAATCTACATTAGTCAAGATAATGCTTAATAGACACACTGCAGGGGCTTTAGCTTCACTATGCGAAAGCAAAAGATGATATGGATTGTCTTTTGGGTAAATATATTAGCTTGGCATGTACTATGTTAAATGTCTGTGAAAAGATATAAGCTAGAGTGTATAAGGCATTGAATATAACGTTATGACATGAGGCCAATTCATGTACAAATCAAGTGGGTTTGCATTTACTCATTTGAAATTATACACAAATTGTTCTTGTAAAGTTTAACACTAAGTTTATTTAACCAAATTGTAATCAATCCTGATCAATGAATGATATGCACCTTAAAGAAACAAAGAAACTTCCAGACGACAATAATCTATCCCTATGGACTTTTACAAGGGTTGTCATGTATTAAACCTGCGTACCGTTTATTGCGTCATCCCAATGTGCACCATTCTGTCTTGATTTTACTTGCTCACATCGTTAGGTTAATTTCTTCCCAAATTATCTAAGTACTTTAAACATTTATTTTGCCGTTTGTACCTTTCGGGATGTCTAAAAAATGGCATTCGAAAGTAATACAGATGTGTACGAATCCGAAAGAAGTGAATACATGCCACTTCAAAGAGTGTAAAATACAATTCTAAAACAATTACCCCCGTTCATGAAATAGTCGGTGTTTCATGGCTGCATGACCCGTGTCACTTGTGCTTTAGAAGTGAAATATCTGTTGTGAAACTTGATACGGTATATCGAGGTATGGAATGTTAGTCACTGATGGTTATTAAATAGTGCACGTCGGATAATTACGGTTCCCTGTTCGGATTTAATAGCCAACATTTCAATGAAGAGCGAAGAACAGATGGAAAAGAGATTTACTGTACAAATATATTCCAACTGACAAGCTACGTAGATTATGGAGAATATCCAGCAACCAGATCAGGTTATGTAAACATGACGGACAATTATTATTCGAAACTTCCACTCGAATATTGATGAAACTTGCATACCCGTATGGAACATGCAAGACACTTGTAAATCTGGGACGCATATAATATCAGTAGACACCTGCTTATTTGTTCAAAATATATATCCATCACATCCTAGCTTCACTTACGTATACCTACTTTTACATAACATTCATTCATAATATATGAATATTGTTTAGTTATAGACCTATCATCCTTGCTGAGAATAAAAGATAACGAAACGTTTGCTAAATTTAGACCAAAACAGAAAAAGACATGTAAAACCTATATGTTCTACATATATAAAATAAGCCAAATGTCATCTTGAGGGGTCAGAGTTCACTTAGCGAGAATGCTTTATTGCAAATTAATACAAGTAGTACATACGTATTTGGTAGAAGGCCCGCAAGCCATTAGGTCAAGGAGTAAATGGGACAGTCTGCAAGTAGCACTGATATAACCTGTGACGATACGTCAATTCCACCAATAATTGTAACATAAACATGGCAGGTACATGTCCGAACTATGGTTCTAAAAGCATCGTAGTAAAAATATTTAGATGCTGATATTTCCCCTAAATTTTAGGTCTAAAAAAATGCCGTTTGACTACATTCAATGTGATTAGGTATTTAACTTTCCTGATGTTATTTCTTATGTGTAGTCATGATAGTTTGTAGTTTGAAACAAATTAAAGGATAAAGTTTGAAAACCAAGGAACTTTTATTTCATAAAAATCATAATGAGACTTACAAAATGACATAAAAATAGACAATGTTTTTTGGTGTGAGACATACCCTTTGAAGTTTCTTCGATGACAGGAGTATCCGAATTATGACTGGGTCTCAAACCAGTTGTAGTTATAAAACTGATTGTTGGTTTCGAAGATGTAAATGATGTTGATGTTGCTGCAGTTGATGTTGCTGTAGTTGAGGTTGATGTTGATGTTACTGTAGTTGATGTTGATGTCGTAGTTCTTAATGTAGTAACTGAAAAACAAAACAATGTAAATTAGTGAGAGGTTTAGACGTCATATTAAATCATTTACATCATAAACTATAGACAAACAGAGTTCACGTGGTTTGATAGATTTATGTAACGAACGAGGAAGAAAAAATGGAGACTCTATATCCATGTTTACAGATATGTTAAACGTTAATTAACCTTCCATCACCGCTAATCCAGTTCACCCTCCGATGATGACATATATTTGTACAAGTCCCACAGCCAACCCTACTGTACATCGGTTTGATATCGCGATATCACTGCCTTTCAAACGATTATATGGCAAAAAATAAATTATAGGAACCATAATGAAATTTAGAAGAAGCATGCCAAATCGTATAGAAATTATATCTTACTTTTACTTACTTTATATACATTCATATATTTTAAAATGTTTACTTTCATTAATTAAGATGACACATTTATTCAAAATAACCTGGGGTTCACAAATGTCTTGTTTCAAAATATATAAACATACCTTGTAAATATAACACATTCTAGACTCTAAACGTCACGTTGCTCAATTTCATTTAGAACGAAAACAAAAAAGCCCCACAAAAACACCAAAACCAAATAACTCCCCACTCCCACCCCAAACCTCAACCAACACCTCCACAGTAAAACTATTCTGGTCATTCTTAAGGAGATTATTATCCCACTTTTAGAACATTAGTATACCATAACAATAACAATGCAGGTATCCTTGTGCAATAATAAGAAAGCAGTTTCCAAAATGAATTTACTCTATTTATAATTCTAGAATCTTAGATTCCATCTCCCAAAAGAAGACCGCATGTGTGACAAATGAAGTGTTATTTTTCTTGTGTTGAAAATATTGCCAATATAAATTGATTTTCATGATCATTCTAAAATTGATCCAAAAACATATCCCTGATGTGATAAAGAGATTTTATGGACAATAGTCAAATTTTAAACTATTTTATTTAGTTTAATTGACAAAAAACATAATTCGTTAATGTACTCAATATATAATTATTGTTCTAACTTTGGAGTTTCCGTGTAACAGCCGGTTAGATTCAATTGGGTTATAAACACAGCGTATTTCTAGACTAAAGCTAATTAATAATAATTCAATAAACTACATGGTTAGCAAATAAATTACATTTAGAGTTGACTAATTGCAGATGTTACTGTCTAACATCTAAATATTCAGCATCATTCTTTTCGGTAAGTATAGTCCTTGTTTGTTATCATGTATCTCTCTATTGCATATACAGACACCATTCGGCCCAATCAGGCCCCAGATCATATATGCTCGTTAAGGCAATCATGTATACATGAGACACTCAAATACACAAACAATACTGAAATGTGTGTTCCTCCAATCCATGTCATGTTCCTTGCAATCTTTACATGATATTATAGGATATTGCAACATTTGTATCATTGATATTAAGAATCATATATTAAAGTCCTGTATAACTTGTACACCTACATGATACAATGTTCTGGGTTTTTATGTTACTTGCTGCAGTTTCGGTTGTTTTTTTCTCTTAACAAATATTGCCCTAATTTGTCCGGCATGCATGAGAGAGTGAAGGGGAGGGGGATTTCGATCAAGCTATGAACCATGTTTATGTCATTTATAAAATGGGGAATGCATCAATGATTCAGATAGTATGGAATCAAAAGCATGCTGTGAAAACATTTTGTATTGATAACTATTGTCATTAGAGTATTGATATATCAAATTGCTGTATACAAATAAATTAAATCACGCACACATACACACACACACACACACAGATATATATATATATATATATATATATATATATATATATATATATATATATATATATATATATATATATATATATTACAGTCAGGCTTTTCCCTGTATATCCCAATCCAGTACGTTCCATGTATATCACATATGCAACTTCCTGTTGCACATGTAAAAAGATCTGAGGCTGTAATAAGTCTAGCACTTCTACTGTTGCACTGAGTCAGAGCGTCTTTCCAGGTCATCAAACTCGACTTATCTGATATGCACTTAGAAGCAAAATCTAAACAACAAGATAAACATATATTCAGCAATTCATCCACGACAGGCAGAATCATTTGTATAATATAAAGAAAAAGCAAAGTTGATTGATTGTTTTAAAATATAATTGTTAAGGGATTAAAGCATTGTATGTATATCGATCTGTTATCACAACAAACGCATGATTTTATAACTGGTTCAATTGCATAAGACACCCAAACACATGTTTGAAATCGAAGTAACATTTCGTCAAGAGAGAGAGAGAGAGAGAGAGAGAGAGAGAGAGAGAGAGAGAGAGAGAGAGGGAGGGAGGGAGGGAGAGAGAGAATATTGGAGTAGTACTCATTTTGAATAAGTGACAGTTTACTGTTCGTTTTCTCACACGAGACACGACAAACATGTTAAATGTAAATGAAATTTTAATGAAACATAATATATTAAAACGGCTCACTGTCACTAGACGTCACATCTAATCTTGTGTCAAATCGTGAGCAATTTCCAGCTACATAAACGATGAAAATCTAAAGATCGTGTGAATATCGGTTGAGTAAGGGATTTACAGAATTTCAATAGGTTAGGTAATATATCGTACTGTGTACCGAAGTTATGTTATGGATTGTGCACTTCAAAACTAACTAAAGATAATTTACTGCCATATAATATAAATAAATATTACAAACATTAGATTGTTTGATGCACCAGGAGTTACACAGGATAACAATATTCACATACATATAAACTCAAAGTATGTCCTCGGAAAAACGTATTAGTATTGTGTTCTGAAAATATGAGAGTATGGTAAAATTATTATGTGTTGCTAACAGTTGATTTGGCCGAGTATTTTGGGAAGCAAGTCAATAAACACTACCTTGATAACAAAGGTAGCCATGTTGCAAGCTCGTGTTGTTGTTTGATGCATAGATGACTTTGTCAGGTATGTCAACATAACCATAACCGTAACTGCCGTTGATGCCATCTAGCAAAGTTGTATCTGTTTAAATAAAATTGGTAATAAAGGTAGGTCACACAGTGTCAAGAATGGTTGGTTCCAAACATTCTACTGTTTTGTATTATCCAATTAAGTTCATGTTAATTCGTCAGGACTTGACAATTGTGTTCAGTCGTTACCTATTTCTCAAACGATGTTAATAAAATCCTTTATACGTATCCAATTATCTTCATTCAAACCTTACCACCATTTGACTTTTAATAAATACCTCTCAAACATATTTTATGTTGGCTTTATTGAGGTATGTTTATAATAACAGCCCCCTCCAGACTTTTACCAAAATAAAGTCATCGTTGATACAAATTATTCAAGGAGAGCTAGAGGCCAAATATGAATAATGACTTACTACTCATATCATTTGTATTTTCTCGTTGTTCCTTTTGACATACATATATACACGTTTGAATGCTTGAACACATACATACATACATACATACATACATACATACATACATACATACATACATACATACATACATACATACATACAAAAAATACATACATACATACATACATACATACATACATACATACATACATACATACATACATACATACATACATACATACATACATACATACATTGATTGATTCATTG
The DNA here is from genome assembly GCA_029339505.1 of Unio delphinus. NCBI lineage: Eukaryota > Metazoa > Mollusca > Bivalvia > Unionida > Unionidae > Unio > Unio delphinus. The sequence continues at coordinate 1,271,396 of JAQISU010000094.1, read as the reverse complement.
ATTCATTCATTTAATCATTCATTCATTCAGACCTATATACATGTGTATTTGTAGCATTTAACATGAGCAATTATGCAATAATTAATTTAAGAAACGAGTTGAATAATTTCCATGTTTAGCGTCAATTGTAGAAACTTGTTTCACGAGCTTGGTAATTTCAACATTTGATTTGAGCATTTGATGGCCATGTTATCTAATGCGTTTGCCTATATAGATCACTGCGATCTTACATACTCTTGGGTTAGAGTCTCGAAGAGAGAATATTGCGTAAATGAGAAAGCAATCTTATAGCTTCACATGGGTCTGTAGTTCCTCACCAATTATGATGGACACCATGTGCTGAGAAAACGGCATTAAACAGACAACAGCAATAATACATTCGATATTCAATATTTGCCAATTTAAAATTATGTTGTGTTACAGTTATTTATCTTTGTTTGAACGGGAATATCCTTCAATGAGATAAGAACAAAATCATGTTCAGCGTTTCATTAAATTCGTCCTTAGATGCTAGGCCTTAAAGATGTTTTGCCTGATACGCGAGGTCAAGCACTACTGCATATGTCTGCAAGTAACATCATTTAGAAGTATGTTCTTGTTTTTTTTTATAAAATAAAGCGATTTTCATACACAGTCTCACATATTAACAGAAGCATGTATTCCTACGCCAACAAAGACAAATAGTAGAAATATTATCATCTTTTAACCAATATATACGAAAGGATAGGTGTCTCAACCTTTGAGAATCCATCCCAGACACGGTTCGCTGTACGTTGCTATATATAACCTAATACACATGTGAAACATATTTCATCGCAAACTATACATTCCTTTACCTCCAAGACTGATGAAATCACGCGATCTTCTTGAAATCATTGCAGATTGTGGAATTGCTCTGGAACGATCTGTGTATGATATTCATGTCGATTTTTCACCTGTTGATTTGTGAATTGTGTGAACAAGAACGTTTTTAGTAAGCGACACCTACTTCCATAGACTTTAACCTCTAAAACGTGAATATATCAGACAGGTACGTTTCTGCATGATTATAGATGGGGGATTGTGTCGGGTAGGAACACATATTTGAATATCTACAAAAGCTGCATGAGATACGTGTTGATTAAACTGATTATCTGCCTCGATATTGCACATGTCATACCTCTTGTATAAACGGACATCAGCTCATTGTCACTATCTTCATGTCCGCAAAAAACCTCTGACTTTGCAGGGCAGCGCAAATTACAACGTGAGTTTATAAGTATACCACGGGACGGGTTCAGTGGGTTACATATACACGACCTATTCTGAATTTAAAAAGGATAAAATGCTGTTATACATTAAATAAACAATCCGTTTCTGGTTTCATTTATTTGTATTATTACTAGATCTTTTACAGTGTGACACTGTAATATATCAAATAAATATGATTCCGTATACAATTTTGTATTTCTTAATATATAACACTTTTAGGCTATTTAGTACCATACAATAGGTTATATGTTTACAAATAAGAAAGGCTTTATACAATTTTGGATTTCTTAATATATAACAAAAGTAATAATGAATTGATAATAGTTTTAGTTTCTAATTTCTTTCTTTTTTTGTACTTACCAATAACTATTATAAAAATGCAATGAAGATACGATTTGATATTCCTCATTTTCTTCATACGTATGTCAGGTTCAAAACAAAATACGATATCAAATTGTGCACAATTCGGCAACTTATTGCTAGAACTGAATGAATTTTAGACAAATTGTATGAAACAGTATTTAATCATATTTAAGGAAATGCAAAATTACCTTTAATGCGACGCTTTGAGAACTTGGGCAGTTTTCAAAACACAGTGTTGGCTCGTTGTTCTGAATATTGGTTGTTGCGTTATTAATGCTGTAGTTAAAACATCCTATAATTAAAACGAATATAAGTGTAGATTGTCATCGTCATTACTAGAAAATGAAAACATATTGGTATTTACGATACATTTTATTAAATGATATGTTGGAAAGTAACTATTGGATAAATTCATGTCGACATAGTGGAGATAACACATCTTGAACTGCTTTTTGTCATTTTGGAAATATATCCGACTACACACATAGGATGTAATACTATTGGTTTATGTCTCATCCACACACCGTGTATTTTACAGTCTACTATTGAAGCTAAATTTGTATGATAATCTTTCATCCGGGTTAAGTAGAGTAATATAGGCCTTACAAATCAGAATATAATCATAATCATGCTTGAATATCCCATGCTCTGAAAAAAATATCGGATTTAATGTCTCCGTTATATTTTTAAAGCACCAACTTCCCATCATTTTTTACTATTTTAACACGAGCATGAAATGTTCTGACGGGGAATAAAATACAACACATTTTTGTTTGGAAACAGTCATTATTTTGACACAACACAAGCATTGAAGTATTATTTGTAAATGATCAATTTGTAAACGTCACTAGCCTAAACGTTTTTGTAAAATTCCAAATTTATTTTAATCGATATAGAACTGCAGATTCGGTAGATATATTTTGCAGATATACGCAAACATTTAACACGCGAATTGTGGCAATACAATGTTAACTTCTTCACTCATAAACGAAAGCTACTAACCAATGTGCATATATATATATATATATATATATATATATATATATATATATATATATATATATATATATATATATATATATATATACATATATAAATATTGAACTGCAGAAGAGTCATACCAATATAACAATAACTGAATACAATGTCCATGGCTGCATTCTTTATGTTACTATTAGCTCAATCTTTATCTGAACTTTACCGTTCGTCAAACTGAACCTTTCGCTACTTTATTTCGTACAATAATGGAATGTGTATCAAAATTAAGCTCTATAGTAAACGTCATTACAATTGTGTCTTACGTTTAAAATAACTTTAGTTGTTCCAATGATGTTCGCATTTAAATGTGTAAGTAATATGTTACCACGAATGAAGACAGGAATACTATAAGTTTGAAATACATCAAGAATAATTATTTGATTATTTCATCAATGTGGACAACTTGAGATGCAAATACCCCTCTTAGTACGGCTACTCTTTATTGATTGAAGGGTTCTTATACTTTCATTTTTACCATGACACGAACTGCAAATGTTTCAATCATCCACACTGAAAAGTGTCTCGTGCTACAAGTTTAGGCTCTTAAAGAAGGCAAGAAGAAAAACGTGAAGACAATAAGCTTGTAAAACTTTATCTAATACTTTATTTCTCTAGAATAAAGAAGAATTAAAGAACGAATTAATGGTTTTAGGAATCAAATCCAAACTTATTCAAAGAATTAAGAAACAGAAATTCTCTTAATGAAAAAGTCCTCAACGAAACTGAACTCAAATCATGATGAAATCTGAAATGGAAGACGATACCGTATGCTGTAACCTGCGACGTTTTGCAGTGTCAACAGTCTCTTGTTGAATCATAGAAAATAATATTCCAATTTTGATTTCTGTATACTTTCAAATAACCGTCCTTGTCTGAGAATTTAATGCACTTGTATTTCTAGGGAAAAGATTCTGTTTTCTTTAAAATAATGTAAAGAAAATGAAATAATTAAAAGCAATTGGGCACGACATAAAAGACCTGGACGTCTTCAGTAGTAAGACGATAATAATGATTATGTCTTAAAACATCAGTAATAAGTCTAACTACAACTCAAAACATAATCCCATATGGATGCCAAGAGTCCGTCCTTCTGTGAAAACCAAAGGTTTGTAACAAGAAAGATATTTGTCCCGTATTGCAAGTATGGCCTTGTTGCCACTTTATGAATCTTACCCAGAGAAAGAAATTTGAAAAATAACAAATTAAAACAGCTGTTTACCAAACCCCTTTTGAATCAAGGTCAGGGAATAAATCAGTATTATATAAACGTTTATATTATTAGTTGTTTACTTTGGAGAAAACAATCAATCATAGCTGAACACTATCCAGTAATATTACATAAGAAAGGATACTACACATATCACGTTTGCACGATAGCGTTTTCGCCCTGGTCAGGCTTCATAACGTATGAACAAAATAAACGAAAGCAAACCCAGCAGCAATACAAATACTCATATTTGCATATAATTTATTTGTTTTATTTAATTTTTATTGTTTTTATTTCATTACATGCTGATATTATATAACATTGTATGTTGGACTTGACCTTGTCAATAATTAAGTTCAACTAAATTTACTTTTTTCAAAAATTTATTTTCAACAAGTAATGCATTCCTCAATTAATATCTGAGTATGGGTTTCAGATCAGTAGTATTATTAATAGAAGAAGCCATTCGATTTATTTGGGTCAAGGTTTTGGAGTTTCCCAAGTAAATTTTACAGTTATTATCTTGTATTGAGTACAAATATAGACCCTTCAAGAGAGTCATTTCCATTGGGTCAAGTAGAGATCTATATATAGTGTAACTGAGATGATTTTATTAGTCGTTTAACACCTTTGCATTGTATTATATGTTTTGTCCAGTATCTCGCCTGGCGATTTTATTCCTTCAAATTAAGGAATTTAAGTGAATATTTTCTTTGGAAATAGAAAAATGCACCCTCACATCATTATTGAATAGTCACAGTCACTGGTATGTATAGTGTATTCAAACCTGGAATACTATTTATGTTATTCAACAAACGGCACATCAACATACTAGTTCTTATAAAAGAACATCATCGCCGACAGTGGTTGGATTTATTCTGCACTTGTACTGAGTTAAATTTAGGACTTTAAATTATTAGAACTTGTGTCTGTAATTCTTTTATTTTGGGATTTAATTCGCAATGCCATAGGTTACTTGTCCTCATTTTTACTTCAGGGGAAATAAATTATTTGTTAAATTTCACATAGCTTGTCGTATTTCGCTCATTTCTGTTACGTATGTTAAGACCATAGACTATTAACGATACACATTCACAGACACTTATGCTGCCTTGTAGACATTACGTTAGAGGCTAGCATAGGAAACTGTGTCATGATCACAAAACATTACAGTAGCTGCATTATCATTAAATCATGATATTATTACATTAAAACATACTATGATACAAGCGAAGATCATGCAAACTCTCTCTCTCTCTCTCTCACACACACACACACACACACATACAAACAAAAACACACATACATTGACATTGCTTTAATTTAAGAAAGTAAGTGAAGCACTTACCACTGAGAGTTATCCATGGATGGGACTCTGTGTTTCCGTTTGCTGCAAGTAAATTAAGTGATTTTTTTCTTGATCATTTCGCTTGCATTCCGAAACATACATTTATTTGTAGACCTATCGATCAGATCTTTCGTTGAAAAGGACACGCACATAATAATATGCTTTACATTGGTAATCGATTGTTCACAACAATACAAATGAGACATTCATGGCCCCCCAAAATCATACTTGAATCGTTTTATAGTAACGTATTTATCGTTTATCCTTCCAAGTCGGACGAGTGAGAATGTCAAATACAGGCACATTTTCCTTTCACAACATAAACTGTCAAACTTGCAAATTACATGGTATGGTCTGTGCCTATGTACAACGGTTGTTAAGGAGCAGATAATAAATTTGGTGAGATGCAGATGTTTTATATGCATTCAAAAAATTCCTTCCGAGACCAACGTGCTTGATTTATGTTGCATGTGGAAATCAATACGAGCGTCAACCCACATCAGATATACCTTTGTGTTAGATCACTTGATTATACCATGTGAAATGTAGATGTCGCTCCTGTCACAACTAGAGTACATACATACATACATACATACATATACATATATATATATATATATATATATATATATATATATATATATATATATATATATATATATATATATATATATATATATGTATATATATATATATATATATATATATATATTATTCTTAAGAGTCATCAATTCGGAGATTAAACATGCCTAATCTAATATAATCTTGTTCTATTTTATGGGTACAATTTGACGATGAATAATAAAAACAGCCTAATTGAGAATGGGGTGTGGATTAGAGATAAATCCTTTATTTACACAGTATTGTCGCTATGGAAGTACCACTAAAAATATATATAGTTTGACAACAATATCTAACCATTCAAGCACTAGGGGTAAATACATTACGATGCGTTGAAAAGCGTTGTGCGGTTCAGGTTCTTATAAGAAATTGTCTTTCCATATATCATATCCTGTGTAAATATGGCTGTAGGCTGGGTATCTGAATAGCTTGCTACAAAAAGATTGAGATGAATATTGCTCTCAATAGTCTGCTTTTAGTTTTTAGTCAGATATTTTTGTCTTTCCTCTTGGGTCTTCACTTTGACATAGCTGCTGTTGTTTATGCTGCTCGTGACAAAATGTCTGCTTTTGATCCCTCTTCGGTAATTTTGGAACCAAGAATTTTTAACTGGTCTACTGTGTCCAGAGCATGTTCTCTGACTTTAATCTTGGGTTAGATATGTTTGGCATTATTTTTCATCAGCATTGTCTTCTCGTCGCATATCTCCGTGTTAAATCTGGAAGATGTTTCATCTTGGTTCTTCACTAAGGTTGCAAGCTGATCTTCACTGTATGTCAGCCCATCAATGTCGTCTGCAAAGCGTAGGTTGGTAATGCTAAGCCCTCCAATGCTGACTGACCCACAATGGGTTTCCATGGCTTCGCTCATGATGCGCTCTTAGCAGATGCTGAAACGCGTGAGTGACTGGAGACAGCCTGGACGTATTCCAACTGTTGTCTTGAACCTGTCCCCACAAAACCTTAAACTATTACTGCACTGGTAGCTTTGGCGTTCAGCTGCGTGATGATTTTTGTAAACGGTTGACCCATGTTGTACTTCTGCACTGTGGCGCACAATGCCTCATGCTGCACTCTGTCATAAGTCTTTTTAAAATACATGATATATGTCATGTTGATGTTGCGAGTACTTTCCACACAGAACCCTGATATTGAATATTTGTTCTGCTGTGCTTTGTCCACTCCGGCACCTTGCTTGTTTTCAGCGATTATTTTTTCTGCTTATGGTTTCAGTCTGTTTAAGATGATCTACATCATCACTTTACTAGCACGACTGATCAAAATGATATTTCTGTAATTTTGTCACAGCTGGAGATTGCCTTTTGTTTGGGGGGATTGGTATAATCAGCGACTTGGTCTACTGTGTTGGCCATTCACATGTCTGCCAGATCTTTATGTTAGTAGCTATATCACTGATCCCTATCCTCATTGTTGATAAGTTCAGATGGGATATCGATTAATCCACCTGCGATTTCATTCTTTAGTGCTCTTATTGCTAATTCCACCTCTTCTTTAAAACATAATTAATACTGTGTCTATTCTTTCACTTGGAGCTAAACTCTTTGAAATAATTTTATTTGGAGAGTGGGATAAAGCTGTTTTACATTCTAGTTTTTAATTTTGTTACATATAAATGTTAACATTTTTGATCTTTATATGAAACCCATTCATTCAGCACAAAAACAGCATCATGAATAGTACTGTCTAGGTAGACACACATAACTACATTACCGGAAAGGTATAAACTACGAAGAACAAATCCAAAACCTATCGAGATTATAACGAAGATAAACAAAGCTGCATTCAGCTATCCCTTGTATTATTTTTCTTGCAAGACTGAACAATTTTAATATCTGTCTACAAAGCAACTAATATATCATCATCAATCATATTCACTTATTGCATTTTGACAGTCTCCTTTTCACTGCTCATATGATTTCATAATATAGTAATAGCTTCTTGAATAAGTTGTGCACACTCAGAAAGTGATTGTTATTTTCCAGATTAAATTATCAGCCGCTGCGTAAGAAAAGCTTGTGTTTAAATCGAACATCTAGGAAACCTTAGTTTCAGACAAGACAGTAGTGTTATTACAATTTAAAAATAGGCCTCCATGAAAGGTTTCATGATGTTTTATCATTTACAAATAATAAATGATGATTTCTTTGTATATATGATAGACAGACAAAAATTATAATGAAGTAAAACTAAATGCACTAAATTTTTATGAATATAATCTTGACTCCTATTTCTTCAGCAATGCGCATTCGAGGTTCATACAATAATAATCCTTGCGCTTGTATTAAAACGTTTTAATATTAATTACTCTTTAAATTTTACAAAATAGATGAGACACTGACCCAGATTGTTTTTGCACATGACATTATATTTAATCATTATCATATATTGATTCGCTTTGAACGTTCGTTAACAACACAAGAAAGCATGTGCACAACGGAAAGGATAAGTCTAGTGAAAATCTTTCTTACCAGTTCCAGCTGTGTTCATCCAGAATATGATATTAACAGACAGTTGGATTAGCGTAATCCAGTTCATCATTTTTCCCTTTACGCGTATCACTGTGCTTATTTGCAGATTTCCTTTCTATGCTATGCGTTGGGTACGACTCATTCATAAAATCCTGTTTGAAAAATAAATTTAAAACAACAAAAAATGACATTTTGTTAAAACGTTTCTACATAATAATATGCATAGATATGTACAATTTAACACCAACATTTCTCTTAATTTCACGCTATGAACTGCTCATGATTCAGTAATGAACTATAGTTAATTATTCTCTATGGAACTACTTAAAATATGGTTTAAATTAATTATGCAGGTGTTCTGCATGTATGGCTAAGTTATGTAGTATTGCGTAATAAGAATAGGTATAGTCATAATCCATAAAGTGGGATACATGACATGTATATTTTTTTGAACAAGTTGATATAAGGGTCAATTGCAATAGACGCTCGTTATTTCAGTGATGCATAAACATTAGTCTTTCTCTATCTCTAAGCTAAACGACTTATTACTTTAAACCTTTTTCATATATTAATGGTGTCATAGAAACCGCAATAGTGACAAAACAGTATTTACGCTAATCTCTTAATGCTAAGGGCCAACTGATGACGGGATACGAATGCAGACCGAATATATGAGCAGCCTCAATATTTAAGTAATCTCCTAAAAAATACAAGATCTTCAGTGAACATGTAAAAAGAAAGAAGAATAGTCTCAATTGGTGGAGGAGGATGAAAGTTTATCGTTAAGTCAACTATAATTTTGTGAAAATATATTACAATAAAATCTGCGAATATAGAATCATTATTTTTTGTTTTTGAACCATGGGAGTCATTTTCTGCAGCAGTAAATATGACAAACGTGCTATATATGACATGCGCGTTTATAGTATTATATAGATCATTGTTTATTGTGCGTTTGCAATATAATGTCATTTGATACCTAATCACCATACATGATATCGAAACGCGCAAACGTTTTTAAATCACGACAAAGAATTGTGTAGAACAATATATATAACAAAAGTAAATTACATGAATGTATCATCGATTGTTTGTCAATTAAATCTTTGGAAAAGTTCAATATATTTAGATTTCAATAACAGAGACATAATCCATTATTGGTTGAACATTATAGCTGCAGTCATACGCAGAGCAAATATTTAAAATATTACGTTATATAGCTTGATTTATTAAAGCCGGAAGATGGTTAAACAGTTGATAAAAATGTTGAAGTTGTATCACACGATAATTTCCAATAGTCAGCATACTCAGAATGAATGTAACTTTGCACTTAGAAGCCACCTTCCATCTTCCATGTCTCTCTGTCTTACTCACCTTCCATCGATCTTAGCAGATACTTACTTCATCATTTACTTGACATGAACAGACAAATACTATAAGTGTTCTTCAAACCCAAAATACTGACAACCCCACTCATGTGTCGCTCCCACTACTATGCTACTTTATGATACCTCTACGCCGACGGCGCTTTTGTGTTGATGTTGTTATTCATACTTAATATGCGTTACGTGTCTGTTAGTTTTGGTCCTAAGTCAAGCTCTTTTCATACCGGAGCTTACTCAGTGATTTTTTAAAAGAAAGTTTAAAAAAAACTAATATATAGTTTAGTTGTCTCTAAAAGAATGCGTTAATTATTAGGATGATAAATTTTGCCTGAATCAAATACATTGCGTTATTTATTATAGGCTTGGTATCAGACTAAGTATACATACAATTTTATCTTATAAATATTTGGAACCTTCCAGAATGACATATTTCGTTAGGGAATAATTGCTGTTTTATATTAGAAAATGCTAATTATGACATGTCAAATAGAACACTATATATATATATATATATATATATATATATATATATATATATATATATATATATATTATTCCCTCGTACTTTAAAATCTTGAGTCGGAATTATTCTCGTGTCAAGTATATCATTTGTGCTGGAATTTTATTTTATTTTTCAGTATTTTTTATTCACTGGATATACACAGTGACCATTAAAAGTACTATTCTTGGAAACAGTGACTCTGATTTATAGTAAAACGTAAATAAGGCCATCTTCATAGATTATATTATTATGATTAAACAAGGCCGTTGGCATATCACTAAGCTCAAACTGGATAGTTTCGTATTGTGTCACCTGTAAGCATGAAACTAATTATCATTAGCTTAACATTTATAAATTCACACAGAAGTTAAATCTGAAATGTGATTTGGATTTATTTTGAGTTAGGCTTGAAAATTGGTTAGCTTGTTTGGTGATTGCCTGTCACAGTTAGACTAGCATTTGAGATCGAATACGTATCTTGGGCTGAAAATGAACAGCCCATTTCGCTTGCATATTTACCGTTGTTTGTTTGTTTGTTTGATTAGGATGTTTAATTTAGCTTTCAAAATATCTGCAGTGAGGCAATTTATCGTGATGTGCAGCACTGGAGCATCATGGCGCAGACATGTAGCATGATGTCTTACCCATTCACATTATCCTCACACCAGGCCGACCCCGTTTAACACTAACCTCTTAATGCTGAGAGCCAAAAGAGGCGGCAGCTGTTATGACCATGTTTTTAAGTCGTTGGTATGACTCAACAGGGAATCGAACTTACGACCTCACCGCTTCCGCGGCAGACGCTCTAACCACTAGGCCTCCGGAACGGTACATATTTACGTACATCTACTACAAAGATACATATCTGAAAATCGAGAACATTGAGGGGTGATGAAAAGGATGCTTATTTGTTATAGTACTAGTCACCTTTATTCATGCATTAGGCACATTCGGATTATTTTATCTGCCTTGACACAGGCACACACTTAAAATAGCTATTTGCTGTAAAACATAAATGTAAATAAGAGGGGTTGGTGGCAGTGTCGGTTCAGCATAAAAGCCAACATTTTTCGTAAGGAATTCATCCGATTGCCGTGTTACAGTGTTTTTATTTATAAAGTTATTCTCATTTTTCTGCAACTGGTCATTCTCGGATGAAAAGTCACCAGATAAACGGTACCGTGAGAACTAAGATAAAGGCTGCATCTGGTAAGTAAACACCTCCAACGTTGTTTCTTTTGTATATTACTATTAACGTGTCTTAAGAATTATTAATTATGATGACTTGTTTTGATCGTTCCGTGATTTTTTGAGATTTAGTTCGCAATACTGTAAGAAATTACATTTCCCACTATGTTTTGTTTTAATATTTTCAAGGTACGTCGTTTCTCACTCGTTGCCATTAGTTATTTTAATACCACATTTTAATATTACTATGACGTTCACATATTTATTCGCCATATCAATTGTCCGTTCAAAAGTAATGCGTGGTTTTAATTTGCGGTTTCAACGCATGTCAAATGGTAGAATAGCATTTGAGTCAAGATAGAAAAAAGATTAAATTCACAACCGGAAGAATAGTTTCATATAATTGTTATTAGCATTCGGCTAAGTCATATATAACTTGTATCTGAAGCACTATCACCAAAATCGTAACAAAATGTAGGTAAGTAGGCATTTCAATATAACATCATTAACAATAATTTCAAGGAATTTTACCTAGTCATATTTTCGTCTGATCTTTTGTGGATAACGAGTACATTTGATGCGCCCTGCTGCTTGTGAGGCTATTGAACGAGGCGTATGATTTGTCGAGGTGTGTGTTCAGTTATGCTATTCCAGTTGAGCATGTGTTCGACATTTTTATAACAGTGTGTTTATGTAAATTATTTGACAATGTATTATAGGTTTTGTCTTTGCTTTATATGAACATTGTCTTTCAGTATATGTTTATGTTGTATGCCATCCTTGGAATAGTACACATACATTAATACCTTTAACCACTATTGCCTGGCTGTTTCGTTGAACCTCGTGCATGCATGCATATACGCTGTACACATTGTTCTGGTTAAAAAAAACAACATGTCTAATGTAATACGCTGTACACATTTTTCTGGTTAAAACAAAAGATGTCTAATGATATACGCTGTATACATTTTTCTGGTTAAAACAATACATGTCTAATGATCTTTACATTTAGGTGTACGTGCTTAAATTGATAAGAAAGGACGGTATCATAGGTGTCCGGATTACGAGAATATCCATTTGCTATGTTATGCTATCTTGTTGCAGTCAAATCAAAAACCTATATTTTGCACACTCATGGTGTAGACTTTATGTCGTTATCGAGCTTAATTGCTATGTTATTTGCAACTAACAATTTATACCGCTATAGCAAAGAAATTAAATATAACATAATATAATAGCAATTTTATTATTTAATTATTCCTTATGAGTGTTGTTGAAAATGTTATATTGTTTAGTTTCTTGAGGGAACGGTGCATTAATTATAATATTTTTGCGTAATAAGAGCTCAGAAATACTTACATATAGAAGTAAACATCGCTAGTCCAAATTAAATCTTCATTATAGTTATCAGATAATGCAGTTGCATGTATTTGCTGGTAAACATAACTTGAAAAGTCAAAGCTGTGTGGATGATGTTCGATTAACATAAATCAATTTTGCTCCTTAAAAAGGACTACCCAGCTAAAGCAAATGGTACTAAGGTGAACAAATTGGTAAAAATATCAAATCGCCTTGAGCGAAAATTAGTAAATTACAAATGAAACAAATTAATATGTAACAAAAATGACAATTTCCCTATAATTCGTCAGGATATATTGTTGCGAATTTACAAACGATATGATATGAGATAGGATTAAAGCAAACAATATTAAAAAATACACAATATTATGGTTGCATTCTTTGTACAATTGCATTCTATCAATCATACGTCAATGTCAATGTATCATGATATAGCATTCTTTCACATAACGTATAATATTTTTACATACCTGTTTTACATTTATATCTCTTGTTTCTTCCTTACAGGAATGATATTATGTTTTTTATTCTTGCAAATACTTTGTTTACCGGTTGCTAGTTAATCGACTTAACGCGTTACGTTGGATAGCAACTATCGCAGTTTAAACAGTGTTACAAATGAGAAGAATGAACAGGAATTAGGCCTAGACAGTCTATACGTGCATGTAGCAATAAGTTATACACAGTGTACATGTTTACACTATCGATATTAATAAGAAACGAACTTAATGATACCAAAATTGAACCAAAATACTTTAAATAAATAAAGCTATAATTGTGCTAATATATTTAGGTCTCTACAAATCTAGGACGTAATTTATTTACAAAAGATGTAGTCTTCAAAAATCAATCAGCATTTGAACAAACAAACAGTATGTTCTTTTGTAAATATCCGGCAATTCATTACGAACCAAGCCCAATCTAAGTCTTCATCTATCGCTATAGTAACATTTAAAACTTAACTGACTGACTAAAGTATACCAACGTCTTTTCCCGAAAATCCTCCTTCGAAACAGTAATGGTTTTCTCTTCTACTATTCCGACTTTTACTTTCAGTAAATATCAATCATTTACTTGTATCAAATATAAAATAATATCTATCTGAATAAGCGTTAGTAAAACAAAAGCAAATAAGTACGTCTTTAAAGCAAATCACCGTTGTTACCCTAGGCATCCTTCAAAACTTTGCACACATCGCCAGTCTGAAATACAGTTCTCTAAAGAATAACGTATCAATAGTGGACTGTCATGAGTAAACCATTATACATGTGCATGGTTACAACTTTCCCTTAGCAAGATTTTAAAGTCAAAGAAATACATAGAAGAATCACTCCATCTGGATCAAAGGGTCTATAGTGTAAAAATCGATGTGATATCCAACTATATTTGAGAGGGTCAAAAGAGATAACGAGAGTTGAACAAAACAGTGGAAACATTGTCTGGTTATCTTATTTGAGGAAATAGTTTATATTCATTTATTTATGAGGCTAAATCACCTGTTTAAAGTATTTTTATTATTTCGAAAACCCGGAACGATCTTTATTTTCCAGGCTTTATGACATATGTCATAATTTATATTAGCGAAACAAAATCAATTAAATTCAAAGGTATCAAGCCAGCAAGACAATTAATTTAAATTCATTTGTAATACATTGTCTCTTCTAGTTAAATACATTTCCAAACCAAACTAATCAAATTACTAGCTAATGATTATCTGATTTTAGTTTTAAAACCTTGTGGTTTGAGTATGTTTTGAGCTGTTCCCCTATCAATGTATATGGAATTCACCCCAACACTTCTCCTTATCGGATCTGCTAGTTTAAATGCGCCAGCAGATCTCGGGTATAGAATCTTATGTTGTTCACGCGCAAAACACAAGGCCAAACGTTACTTTATGTAGCCTACATCATCACAAATATTTCTTCTTTTTCTGTCTCTCGAATTGTGTTATTGTGGAATTTCTCTTTTGTTCCATTCATTCCAGCAATGTTTTTGCCTAGTTCTAATGCAGTCTGAGAGAGAGAGGGAGAGAGGAGAGAGAGAGAGAGAGAGAGAAAGAGAGAGAGAGAGAGAGAGAGAGAGAGAGAGAGATCTGCATGACTTAGATTCTCCTGTTATACTGTGTTCTACGCTAGGAAATATCCCGCTTGTGTTTAAATTATGTAAATCTGTTTCCTTTTTTATTTAATGTTTCACATTGTTTGCTGAGCATGAATCCTTACCACTCATTACAAAGAACACCTTTACATATTCCATAAGAGAAGATTTGTACAAAATAGACTGTGTTTGTCATCATGTTAATTATAAGGTTTAGAAGTCCAGAACGATCAAATGAATGGTTATCCATGTGAAATACAAATGAGTTTAAATTGCTCAGCAAAACTCTCTTTACGTTTTTCAGGACCACGCAGAAACGATATTAATAATTTTAAAGGCATTTGTAACTCGATAAGTCTTTCAAATAGATGCTGATACGTTCAATTACATAAATCATCACTAAAACCTATTAAGCTAGTATAACTAATGTGCCCAAATAGTGTTCGTAATACTATAATCCATCTTAACACGATGCTTACATGTATAATTAGGCTAAGAGACTCGCAGAATAAAGAGCAAAGGTTACTTTGTGAACATTTCCACATGCATCATAGATAGGGATAAAGCCCAAAATCACATTTAAAAAAACACTGGAAACAAGATGATATCCGTATCTGAGTAAGCAAAATCGTGTGTAGCTAACACATGTAGTATAAGATTCAAATTATTATCGTACATAAAACTAAGACAGTAGTTTAAAAACGAGTTATCCACATGCAAATGATAATTACGAATACCTGAATTACGAATTGAATGGAAAGCCAAGAGAGGATGGTCGAATTAAACTACCAAACCAATAATATAGGCTGGCCCGGAATGTATTAAAGTGACTCTACGAGTACAAGTATAATTTCGCGGTACGATGACTAATAATAAGTTAACATTAGTTATTAATACTCAAACGCTGTATTTAGGTGCAAAAGCAATGTCAGTCTGAAAAATAGGAAATCCAGTTTAACGTTATGATGACTTGATGAAAAGAGTGTTATGTAAAATGCGCACTATACACAGAAGCCACACTGATATGATAAAACATATTATATTAGGAGTCTACACATGGACATTAAATGGAAGAAAAGGTTTAAATTTACACACACTATGGATACAATCATGCTAACATACTATGACGTATTCGAGTTAAAGTGCTTGCAAACATAAAGGAGTAGAATACTTGATTTCGGTTTTAACTTTGAAACATATATACAAGCATACAACACTGAATATTGGCAATGACTGAATAGCATGTATGTTTCTGAGGAAACTGCATGGCCACAAATAAGTTCGTTGGTGTCACCGCTGTAAGCATAAACCTTAACAATTCAAAACAATGTATTCCGGACAATAAGTACTCCAGAGCAACGATGCTTCATATCGCCATTAAAAGTTAAGTGGAATCTGCACCATACAAATAGTTATTTATAATTAGGGAAACTCCCATTCCATATATACTACCTAAACTTTCTTTGCACGTAGCATTCGAAACTATATGATCTCAATAAATCCGTAATCACATGGTCCGGATTATTCAAAACGTAAGATGATTTATATCAGCGTACATTGCTTACTTTGTATATTCTTTCCCGCTGGTACATTTTGTTAAGAGCGAATAATCTTTTAGGATTAGTCCATATTTACATTTGTCATGTGTAGTTTAAATATGTATCACAAATCTCGAGAAAAATGATAGCGACATATTAATTCGTGTACAACATAAATGTCCCTGGTCTAGTCGAACGTGAACACGATTTTGTATATTCTTTCCCGCTGGTACATTTTGTTAAGAGCGAATAATCTTTTAGGATTAGTCCATATTTACATTTGTCATGTGTAGTTTAAATATGTATCACAAATCTCGAGAAAAAAAAACAATTTTGACAAAATAAGAATCTCAATGTCATTATACATATGATAAATAGATAGATAGATAGATAGATAGATAGATAGATAGATAGATAGATAAATAGATAGATAGATAGATAGATAGATAGATAGATAGATAGATAGATAGATAGATCGATCAATCGATAGATAGATAGATAGATCGATCAATCGATAGATAGATAGATAGATAGATGGATAGATAGATAGATAGATAGATAGATAGATAGATAGATAGATAGATAGATAGATAGATAGATAGATAGATAGATAGATAGAACGACATACAGGCTGAAAGACATACAGACAGACAGACAGATAGATAGATAGATAGATAGATAGATAGATAGATAGATAGATAGATAGATAGATAGATAGGTAGATAGATAGATAGATAGATAGATAGATAGATAGATAGATAGATAGATAGATAGATAGATAGATAGATAGATAGATCAAATGATATGAATGAAACAGGATTGGCTCAGTGGTGTTAGTGCCATACTCGTGACCAGAATGGTGCGGATTTCATCTATTGGATCAACCCCGGTCGGCTGCCGTGTTATAGTACTGGGCATGAAAAACTATTATACTTTTTAATTGTTGAAATTTACGATATGACCTACGTCTATTATGGTACTTTACATCCCCCCTCCAACATGTAATCTATATCAAGATTTAAAACCCCATTACCGTTTGGTAAGAGTGATAGACATCAGACGGTCTTCAGATATGATATTTGGTTTACCGAGTGGCTAGCACTTGTAGTGGTCATGTGAACAGCTAATAACACAAGACACATCAATCGAGCGATTCGTTACTGAGACAAATAGTAACCCACTTAAGTTTTGTTGGACATTTTTGTCATAAAATATGCATACACCTCGCAGGTAATCATCGAGTTAAAACTAAAGAATGAGATATACTTGAATCAAAGTGTCCAGTGAAATTTGTTTTCTAGTATAAAGTACGAAGTAACTTAAATGCAACTGGATGAAATATAAGTCCATACACGAGTATTTATTTTGGCATTACATTTAAATATTGAGCTGAAATATAATATATTATTCGGACCATAGAACAGGATCTTACGATTTCATTTCTCATTTCTTGCAGTGAAGTACTCTGCTTTCTTTAATGAGATTGCTCTTTGGAACTATAATGATTAACACCACAGTGTGGAATCCGAGCTTAATGATGTCATGTTCAGACGCTGATAAAGTTTTGTCTGAAATCAAGAGCTATAATAAGGAAATATTACATAATTAAAAACGTACCGGATTTTTAAACTTAAAACTTCGAAAACATTTGTTCAACGGCGGGCAGAACCTATTGCATTATGGTAAATTAGTCCCACCACACGCACGCACACACACACACACATGCAAACACAAACACAAATGTGTATATATATATATATATATATATATATATATATATATATATATACACACATACATATATGTATTGATAGATATAAGTGATGTAAAGTGAATACCCTATTGAAACTGATATATTGAAATCTATTATGTATATTTCATGTGACCATTGGTGTTGTCCTTATTAAACGATTATGGTATATACATGTGTATAATACATTGTTCAAAATCGTGTTCACGTTCGACTAGACCAGGGACATTTATGTTGTACACGAATTAATATGTCGCTATCATTTTCTCAATGCGTGCTGATTAAATATTCCGATCATTATTAATGTTAAGAAGTTTATAGTCTTCAATCATACCCAGGGAACCTTAAGTAGGGTTGATTCAATTAAGTGACATTATTTTCATGACATTATATTCAGATAATGGCCAATGCGACTGACTTTAAAAAGATGGAATATTTTAGTTAAAAGCAAATTGCTCCATTTGGGCATTAACTCTTGCAGAATTATCTTTCGCAGTGTTGTTTGAAGGTTTTTCAAGCAATAATTTTGTATTGATGCGGATCATAAAATCTTATTTTCATGTTAGCAAATATGAAAAGCATATAATATTTCATTATTTATTTGCTTTGAAAAGCCAATTCTTGATGTGTTGTGTTTCGTTATATCTGGTATTAATCTTTAATATAGTGGGATCATCATTAAATAACCCAAAAGATTCCGTGTAAACAAACTGATTCAAGATTCAACCACTCCTCCCTATCAGCATATTCTCCTAACACGTGATACATTAGATACATATATAGATAGATAGATAGATAGATAGATAGATAGATAGATAGATAGATAGATAGGTATATATGTAGATCGATCGTGAGTGTTTGCATAGATAGATAGATAGATAGATAGATAGATAGATAGATAGATAGATAGATAGATAGATAGATAGTTAGATAGATAGATAGATAGATAGATAGATAGATAGATAGATAGATAGAAGATAGATAGATATACAATACAGACAGACAGACAGATAGATAGATAGATAGATAGATAGATAGATAGATAGATAGATAGATAGATAGATAGATAGATAGATAGACATACAATACAGACAGACAGACAGATAGATAGATAGATAGATAGATAGATAGATAGATAGATAGATAGATAGATAGATAAATAGATAGATAGATAGATAGGTATATATGTAGATCGATCGTGAGTGTTTAATTTGCTGTATGTATTGTACCACATCATGACATGATTTATTTTTCAATACATGTCTTATATCTGATAATGTAGATGAAACATCCTCAGGATCGTATAGACTTTCTAATATAAATGTATAGAATAATACGTGATGCCCTACTGCGTTACATCACTGACAATAAATTCAATGTATTTCCCACCATACCAAGAGAGACAAAGTTACCAGATTTCTAATCTTTCAGAGAAGAGAACAACACGTTTTTCTGGAATGGAAAGAGCGCGGACGAAGACAGACGTTTTGGTGTTGGATTAGTCGTTGAGAACTCTCTGATGTGGATGATAGAACCCTACCAAAAAGAAAACAGAAGACTGATATCCATCTGTGACACTGACCAATCGCTGCTTTGCTGCTAAATGAAGTTTCAGTCAAATAATATATACCGCTCTAGGAATGAAGGTAAACCACATATAGACATATGCAAGACATATTCAGACTAGGCAGATGAATTATGCTCAATATGAATACAAACCATCCCCCTGGCAGAGGGCTCTACATACATATAGGTCTATCAGAAGCAACGTGCAAAGGTAGCACGATAATGGGCCAATACAAATTGGTGTCAGCTTTGCCAATCATCCAGTCAGCAGCAGATATCGGAAACATTAGAGGCATGTACGATGGCATAAAGAAAGAAATTGATCCCACAAAAAAGGTAATAGCATCACTGATGTCTGCCGCAGGCAACTCAATACTAAAACAACAACGTCGACTCAGACTATTAAAATTAACTCTTTGGAATTAGTCATGAATATGTGTGTGGCTCCTATACTTTTAAATGCATCACGTAAGTGACAAGTACCTGTCTTTGCCTTTCTTTTCTTACTTATGCCGGTAAGTAGTCTATCAGTTCTTTTTATCTCTCTTTCTCTCTCTCTCTCTCTCTCTCTCTCTCTCTCTCTCTCTCTCTCTCTCTCTCTCTCTCTCTCAGCAGTATTGCTGGGTAACCTGTGACATGAACAAGTCAGTTAAATTTTAATTATTTTTCTGTGAAACAATAAAAAAATTTAAAAAATGATGTACTTGTTTCATAATTTTAATATTCTTTTTGTAATATTCTTACCTCGTTTTTCAGATATTTCATTATTAAAATCTATCCAAACTGTTTATGATAGTGTTTTAGAATGAAATTAAAAATCATAACTGCCGTTTTCACTAACTGAAAATTGTTCTTTCACTTTTTATCTTCTAAGATGATAAAATGGTTGCTGAAGCCGCCTAAACATAGTCCATGTGGTACCTATGAACACACATTTTTTACACTGTTCATAAATAAAAGAGAGAATCAGTACATACAAAATAAAAGGTACTTTCTAATCTAAAGATCCACTCAACCATTAATCCTATACAAAATGCGACACAAGATCAAATCGTAATATTCACCAAAGCAACTGGCATCAAATGACGCAATGTACTTCATTTTATCTAAGATAAAAACAAATCAAGGCCCTTGAGGTTTCAAAACTTGTGCTATGTGGTCCGTTTTACCAAGATACCGTTAATATACAATCTATATGAAACACGCACAAACATAAAAGGTTGAGACTTGGAAAATAAACTGCAATTATTTAAGATTATTTTCAAGATCTCATCAAGCACGAATTTTCTTTAATTTTTCGACCGAGATCCGCAGAAACAATCACATGCACATACATATCTTTTGTTGCCTGAGTGTCTAGTTTTGTTGCTATGCTCTTCCATGAACTGTTGACAATCGATTAATTTAAGCTATCTAGCTGACAGGGTGATGAATGGGTGAAATGTGGACTAGTCTCGTGCTATCGCCCGAGCAATCGCTAGAATTCTAAAGCCACGCTCTACATCAAAAAGAAGAAAAATAAGTATAACGCAAACAACAGAACTGTGTTATATGGGTAGGCAGGGTTGATGTTTAACAATTTATTCAAATGATTAGCTCATTGAATAGTCGTTATACTATAGCTATTAAATTGGGTAAAGAAGTGGTTCTCTTGTCGTTGCAGGACGCATTAAAGAATTATTTGTCATGTATGGTAACCTAACTCTAACGTTTTCATTATTTTACTGAATATAGCTTACCTTCATTGTTTTTAAACAGTCAGATTAAATCATTGTATGCAAAATGCTCTATTGATTAATACTATATTTAGAATGAGCGCCTGAGCTGGTATTTATTTTGTGTGTGCATGTATATGTGTTAATATCAGTTATCGTGAGTCGGATAAATTACCAGTTTCGTGGAAAAATTTACATTATTGTTATCGGAAAGAATATTTAAATTCTCAGATATACACACGGCAAATATTTGTGAAATTTGCTGCATCGTTTGAGACTAACTATCCGCCATCCCGCTGAATCAGTTTTCAAATTTGGTAAATAGTAGGGAATATTCCTTGAACATTTTAAAGCTAAATACTACATTCCATGAATCTCAGTGAATTAAGTCATACATGTAAACCTATTTCAGAGATAGTTCCTATAAAGAGAATTATTGGAGATTAATGATTTTGCTATGATGACTTAGAGAGTTAGGGTCTTATGATTAATAATTAAGGAAACATTTTCATAGATTGAAGATGGAGGGTAACTAAGGAAGATATATATATATATATATATATATATATATATATATATATATATATATTACAACCTTATGGTATTAAACTAGATAAAATAAAAACATGATCACCAACATGTTTATTAAAATTGAAATGTAATTTGTTTCCCAGGAATGCAATGTGAAAAGTTTGAAAGAACTTACAGCATTATTAACTGAATCCGAAACCGCCCTAAATAATCTATCACAAATAAAAAAGTATACATTATTCCTAATGATCTCCAATGATGTTCGGAATGAATTCCAATCCCAAATGTGCTGATATATCAATAGTTTGGATTATAGTCAAACGTGGTTACTATCCAGTAATACTGACTTTAAAATATAGTCTAAAATAATAATATGTTGTTGATAACCTAACATGAACCCAATTATCTTTGACCATCACATATTTGTATAGCCTACGCTGTATTTAATAACGACTTGAATATTTGATCTGTTCTGATTCAACTTGTAAAGTTCGCCAAGCCATTACGATGTCACTGTTACGGAACGTTAAATACATTGACGTTTTACATCTTACCAATGTGTTCCTCTTCACGTGGAGGCTTGTAGGAAAATTGCATTAAAATTTCCCTTAACTGGATCACATATAACTGCCACATTCTGCAGATTAGACACATATTATCTAGCCTGTTTGGTTGTTGATGAAAAGTGTGCCTTGACTAATTTACGTGAATCTAAATAGGACAGTTTAACTTCTTACAACTGGCCCCATTTTAGAACCCTTCGTCCTACAGCAGACTCCTCACTTATTTTCCAGAATCCACTGTGATAGACTTGACACCCTCTTGAATGCCATAGTAGGCGACTACTAAAGATACAAACGTATAGAATGTAGTCAAACATCAATATACTGGCCAATACGTACCAAACCACTTTTTGAGCACTGCTGAAATATTCCACTAAAGACTCGGCATGTTTAATTGTCCCAACACACCATCCTGAATGTATGTCGCAACACGAGACCAATGGAATCACCCGTTAAGGTCCAATACGTGCCACGTAATGATATTCCATGTTCTTGGAATGGTTAAGATTGAGCGTTTATATACATAATACGACATTGTCTTTTATTCTTTATAATTAGTTTGCATCGATGTTTTGGTATACACGCACTCACTTTGATACAAAAAACCATTATATTATAGATGCGCAGTAAAACCTTTATACTTTCATGCTGACGTAATTGTCACATATTTGTATCAGGGAAGATCGTTTCTAATGCTATTCAATCTCTGCACTAGTACAAAAACCAGAAATGTTCATTCTATTCATGTTCGGTAAAAGAGAATTTGCATATGCTATTCTATGTTTCTTATTTGCAGCCGAGTTGAAAACATATAATTTTAAAATAGCTGTTTAATATTTTTATAACACTTTAATACTGTTACTGTATGCGATTTTCAATTTCTGCAATGACCTAACTTTGTACCTTTAGTTGATTTAGACAGCACTTGTAACATAGTGGTTATATTATGTTGATGACATAGAAGATAAGAGCGGTTCTCATGTCTACACGTCTATGAAAGATGGCAGCTTAATAGTAAGTATGAACAATATAAATTAGCATCAACATTACTCAGATCCATATAAAATCAGACATTCATACAACATTAAATACAATTCATTTGTCAATTCGAAAAATCTTTCCATTACTATACGTTTAAAAAACATAATCTCTTTTGCTTTGTCAATCGTTTTCCAAACTGCACCATGCTAGAAACGCAGTTTACTAATATGTTTTTATTATAGACTATTATGAAGAAAAAAAAATAGTTTATTATGCTCAAAATAATGCATAGTGTTGAATATCATGACTATTGGAAAATTATATTATTTAAGATACAACTGAAATAGATCAACATGTTTATACGTTAGCAATTAAACAACATTGTTATCTTGGAAACAAAACGTCGCTTTTGAACATATGCTGATATTGTCAATTACAGTAAAATGTTGCAATTATCATCTCACTCCCTAATACGTATGAGGGCGTATATTTCCATGAAGAACATGCATTCAGCTGACTGGGTATTTCTTATGACCTTACGTGTCTTCAAAATATTATCGTGGCTCAAGGCTATACTTGAGTCATTTGAGTCATAAAACCTACAACTCCATTATATTTGATATCTGCATAGCTTTGTCATTTTGGTCTGCTGTAATATTGGTTGGTTAGTTATAAAGAGCATCATCAGTTGCAGGAACAAGTGGAATAACATTAATGTTTAAACCTCTAGCAATGCCTCATTCATTTTATGAGCAATATTTCAAACGAAGAACTTTTTTGCTCTATCAAATTATTGCCAAATAAAAGTAACGTTATCAAGTAAGTTAAACGTATTCATCCTAGGTTACTAGTTTTTATTTCGAATCATCATTCAACAAAGTAAACGCCGAGACATTGTTCATTTGTTTCAGTGAACATTCATACCAATATATATTCCTTTTAAATTGAATGAATAGTATATGGACAGACAGTGTCAATCTGAAACACACTGAATTCTTACAATTTAGACCCTCTTCTTTTATATTGTCGTAACACGTGCTTTTCATGCAAACCAGCACGAACACAAATGCATCTATAAATTAAGACGAGCTACGTCATGCTTATAACATGCACCATACACTCTATAAACCAAATTGGAGAATGGGCAGAAACAATTCATAGTAATATAGACCTTTTGGTAAGATTAGACGAATATCACTGACCTTGATGGTTTTGTAAAGGAGTGGATGAGAAGGTTACTCTGGTCTTGATCACGATCCACACATATATATTTTGGTAATCTCTGCCTAACCTTAATAACATATTGTTTAACAATGTTATTTACTACGTGCTCATTAATGTAAGCTATTGTCTTGATGTAGTGTTGTTAAGGTTATGACACTGCAAACCTTAAAATTGAGGTTCAGATATTGAAAAGTTGCGATAATTATGGATTTGTATAAAGGCCTTCACATAACGCCTCCAATTATTTATTCCTGTCTCTACATTGCTCTCTTTTTCTCTTTCTAAACTCGTGGAAGGTTAGTTGGTAGACCTTTGCTTCTGTTGACTGCATTTAGCGGTTCAAGTCATACAATGCGTTGCCATGAAAGGCTGGGTCAGTTGACTTTCCTCTTTATTTCCTTGATATCATGTAACGCCAATACAATAGCAAACGTGATGCTTTAAAGGAATTCTACGTCGATAGTATATTTTATTCCTGTCTCTACGTCGCTCTCTTTTTCTCTTTCTAAACTCGTGGAAGGTTAGTTGGTAGACCTTTCCTTCTGTTGACTGCATTTAGCGGTTCAAGTCATACAATGCGTTGCCATGAAAGGCTGGGTCAGTTGACTTTCCTCTTTATTTCCTTGATATGATATAACGCCAATACAATAGCAAACGTGATGCTTTAAAGGAATTCTACGTCGATAGTATATTTTATTTCCGGTCCGTTATCATTGCCAACACTTTACGTCTTTATCAGCTGCTGATTATATGCAAGACAATCGATCGAATCATAGTATTATATATTAATTACGTAATTACATTTTGTTTAGTTTCAAACACAACAGTTGCAGATTTGTTATAATGTTGCGCCATTACACCACACACACACACACACACAAACACACACACACACACACACACACACACACACACACACACACACACACACACACATATATATATATATATATATATATATATATATATATATATATATATATATATATATATATATATATATATATATATATATATATATATATATATATAAAGTAAATCTCAGGTCATGTAAGCTCATCTGCACATTAAATATAAATTGTTGTACAAGTGTATTGCTAATTTAAGCAAATTACATGAAATCCTGATTATTGAATGCACCCCACCGTATTATCCGTCAAGAATCGTCTTGAGAAATTGTATTGATTGCGTTCGATTTTACAATGGGGGGAAGGTACTGACCTTGGTCAGGAAAAGAGTTCGTGAAATCTAATCGACACAAAATAGTTCAGCATGATTTTTTTTTATCAACATGTATAGGTTTCGTTCGACATGCCAGCGCAGGGTAATCAAACACACCTTTAAAATCAACTTCTAAACAAAATGACACCCAATACTGAAATCACTAGTGTTAAATGTCTACAATAACTTTATGACGTTTTGATACATACGATAACATATTGGCCTCCACATATATATGATTTAGTGCTATTTAAAAGTACAATTATATATGCAGTCCTTGTATCGGCTAGAAATCGTGATATCACCGGTGTCGGGTTTAATGACGTTTCCATGTGTATGCAATGTATTTGCATCTGAAACGAGAAGTTTACAAAGTGCATACTTGCATATATATTGATATTTTCAACTTTGTAACATTGCTTTTAAATTGACGGACTGGCCTAAGTATGTGTTTGCAGTTGGTCGAGGTGTGGTTGGGGTTGGGGTTTGGGTCTTGTCTCTTAATCTGAACCAGATAATACGAATGTAATGTTACAAACAATGTTGTTAGTTGGATTGTTACAACAGCACATTTGATACATTAATGGACATATAATGCCGTGTAAATGGCACCTAGGTGTATTTTCCAAGAACATTCCAATGACGTCAATCCGGGCTGGTCTTGTAAGTAGCAACGACTCCTCAGTTATGAAATGCAACATACTGTCAACAGAAGACAGGTCAATGAAAAGTGAATACACATAAACATAACTGGGTTTTCATGGAACAATTCATTAAATCTCCCATACGTTTTCCTGTTAGAACACCGTGCACTCTTAAGCATTTTGTTTATATTAATAGTTTTTACCAAATTTACCACATTTTAACGAATGTCTCTGGTTTTGAATTGAGTTTATTATGTAATATTTCCATATACATTTGCCACAATATTGGTTTACTATACGCTACATGCTAATTAGCAGATCTGGAAGTAATTGTATTCATCTCTGTATCTCCCAGTAGCATATTTCTCTATCTCTCGCTGTTGTTGGGTGTGTTGTTAGGTTGGGGTTAGGGTCTTGTGTCTTAATCTAAGCCAGATACTACGAATGTAATGTTACAAACAATTTTGTTAGTTGGATTGTTTCAACAGCACGTTTGATACACTAATGTTCGTATAATGCCGAGTGAATTTTCTAAGACCATCCCAGCAAAGTTGATCCGGGTTGGTCTTAGCAGGTAATCTATAACATTTAGTGAAAAAAGTAGGGATAAGACTTTATTTATTTACAAAAAATACTGGTAATACCACACCCCAACCATGGTCCACGAGAAACCTATACACTAACCGTTGTGCCTAGACACAAAGCCAAATCCCTCTATGATCTATCCACCTTATACACTATTTTGATGCAAGGTATGATTAGAGATCACATTCGGAAATACCCACATATGTATCTACTATATAAGAAATGTTCTATCTATTTAATTTATCGCTGTAAGACTTTTCTGAAAATAAAGAAAACATGAAAATGTTAGAATAACAACTTGCTGGTCTACATAGGGTCCATATTAGTTACATGGTCATCTTATTTAATGTACGCTCAAGCTTTAACAAATGCGCACGATCCAAGATGTATGTTATCTGTGTTTCAATCTCCCTTTAACACTGCCCGAATCTTAGATATGTTTCATTTCATAAGATTCAAATTATAATTCTCCAGCTGTATATCTGCTATTGAACTACAGATAAGCATTTATATCACTACAAAATGTATAGCTATGGAGAAGACTCACATTTCTTTTCAAAATCAGGGCAGGGTGACATAATCGCTTGCTCTGACAACTCAATGGTGAATAATTATGGGACGGGGTCATATGCACATATTCATGGGTTGTTGGGGGTGAACACCGCCCCCCTCTCCCTGCGCGATCGCAAGGTGCAAATCTACCTGATTATACTGTAATTTAGGGTTTCTATGCCATATATCTAAGATTGTAATAATAAAAAAAACTTTATATATCAAGTATTCGTGTAGTTTCGCTCCAACCTACTTTTGATCCAAAAGGTAATGTTGTCGCATTCCCCAACAAATGCCCGCTTCATGAGGACTTTAAAGATAATGTACCGACTCCGAAGACCGCCTCCCATATAAATAAATCGGATCCGCCCAGGAATCTCCCCACTCGCCGATTTCATACAATATTTTGTATCTAATGATACATAAATTATTACATCGTCGCATTACATTACTTATTTGCTTCCAAAGGATGAGCATATTATTTATATTCAATCGTTGCTTCCTAAATTCCACTGATCTGCTTACATCATTGTTTATTGAATGCGGTATGCTTGTGTACACTGAAACGCACGTCGTGATTATATAACTTTAATTATGGTGTGTGCATCCAATGCAACTAGACTCTTATGGCCATTGTTATTGTTATTTAAGAGCGCAAACAACTTGGGTCTAAACCAGATTTTATTAGCTTCGTTTGTTTGTACTTTATGTTTTGTTTCGGAAACAACTTGCATATGTTTCATAAACTTTGTCAAACTCTCAAAATCGGAAGATGTATAGTGTATCATATCGGAGGTCATCAATCACAAACATTGATGCAACTTAATATAGTTTGCTCAGAAACACTCTACAAATCCAACTTAATATCACAATGATTAAGGCTTAGGTTTGTAATGTACATGTGTGACGTGGTGTTCAAAGATAAATCATTGAATTTGAACGAACAACAAATACCACTCCAAAGACAAATCAACTGCACACCAAAGACCGCAAAATCATTTTTACAACGGATGTCTGATCATGTAAAGGTGTCATGCCCGTCCTAATCGTGCATACAAAAAGGATACCTTTGTTTACCTATTATATTCTAAACACAACACCAACTGAGACGTGTTTGATGTACAAAGAAGTTACTAGAGAAACAACCAGATCAATTAATAATACCAACGATAGGGAGCGGACATAATAAGCCAGTAAACATCTATAAGCATTACATAATTATTTGCATAATACAGGTACGTATATTAACTGGAGCTTTGCAATGAAATAGCAATTTGTTTGAAGAACTAAGTGTAATATCCCGAAAGGCTCATTTCAATTGTATGGACACAGACATCATTAAAGTGGGAATCTAACAACACCCTTGAACTTGTCTGAGGTAGAATACAGGTTGATTACTAAACATACGAGGCATAAAAACATTGATAAAACAATCATCAAGCGTGTTATGTTTCGGTTATATATCTCAGAATCACGATGACACAGATAAATGGATACCAGGTGTAAACATATGTTGCGTAGTATATAAATGTACACATCTTACAAAGGGTTATAAGAGCACATTTCGTAACCAATTAAAATCAATGTATAAAACAGAGAAACTTTAAGTTATTAAATCAATAGTACGTCGAGGATATTGACCAAAGGATTGTCCATTCACGGAATGAAAATTTGTGTGGCGATCGTCGAGGATATAATTGATATCTGAAATGTGCCGAAGATATATTATATTTTAACCAACACTGAAACTGGTTTGTAAGTATTGAAAAAACCGCATATCAAAAACGGTGAAACCAAAAAATCAAACAAGCAGGGGCAAATTAGTTCTGCTGTCTCCATTAATCCAACGTGTTTCAATATATTCACTACGTAGTGTACGTATACTACGTTACTACTTAGTTTGCTGTGAACCTCACCGACCTATGAACATGTTCGAATCTACAACGCGAAAGTATACATTATGTATATTGTGATGATGTTTACAGACATTTATCTCATTAGTTGCTATGTTTATTGAGATAAGTTATTAATTCAAGAGACATTAATCAAACTGGTTCGTACCTGCAGACCAGAAAGTATCGACCATACAATGTATCTAATGTTCTAAATCGACTTTCCAAGTAGGTTATCGCTTGAATGTTTTGAATGCCAAATATGCCATTTTCGCATTTTAGAATAGATTTTAAAACAATTAAGTGAATCCAAAAAAATCCTTGTAAAGTTGTTTGATACTCTTACCTTGACAAGGTCTTTATACGTTTCAAAACCTGAAAAGTATTGGTCCTCGATGAACCATGACATTGTGAAGATGACTTTGAATTCATATAATTTATAACAATCATGAATAATATAATCCAAATAATGAGCAACTTCTGATTATACTACCAGATCACACACTGTTTGCGTCATCTCCAATATGTGATGGTATTGTTTTCTGCCTTTGTTTTATAATTAGTTGGGGTTTTGTTTGATGCGATTTCTTTGAATTCATATATGTGATAACAATTCCTGAATAATATTATAATCCAACAAATGAGCACCTTCTGTTTAAACTAACAGATCACATACTGTTTGCGTAATCTCGAATGTGTGACTGTATTATTTTGTGCCTTTGTTTTATGTTTAGTTGTTTTCTTTTTCCACTTTGATGCGATTTCTTGATTTTATTTAGCTTATAATTGTTTAGGAAATATAAAGAAGAACATTGCTTTACATAAACTTATTTGAAAAAGAAAACATGTTCTATTCAATTTATTTCGCGATCCATACTTTGCTTAGTTATGTTTTCCTTATTCATAATTTGTTGGGTATGGCACAATACATAACATGAGCTGTGTTTCTCTTTACCCACAATTGCGCTTCAGAGACCCCCAAATTTCTAATTTGACCCCAAGTTTTGATACCAAAAGTTGTTTTTGACTCAGTATGACTCCCATTTTTAAAACCAAGTAGAGTTTTGACCCTCAGTCTTGTTCCCCTACGGGATACACTGCATGAGTCATTTATAATATAAACAATGCGGCAACGCCGTACGAAATAGAAAATCGTACACTAGGATTATGGGCAATCAGCTTTGGGTAGTAGTCTTAGTTATCATTTGGTATGGCACATTATTATTCTTAACTCATCATCATTTGACTTACATATGGTAAGTTTCCGAATACAGCCTTTCCCCATTATATAAATGTCGCGATTCAAAGAAAGCCACTACTTAGAGATAAATATGTTTGTCAATTGCTCTGCCGATGTATGCGGTGCAGGTAAGACAAGATAAATTGAGTCAGCTCCTCTTTATTGAGCAAAGTATTGGCTCATCAACAGATTAACGGATTATGATAAATTTTTATTATAAAAACGTATGTTGTACAAACAAAATAGTGAGATCTGCGTGAAAACATCTGAATTACAGTTGCACCCGTTTCCAAATTTCAGCCAATATTTAATTTCCAGATTTTAAGTAGTAATCAATTGAAAACAGAGATAAACATTGACGATCATAGACTAGTATTTATTTTTATAGTATTCATTATTACAAAGTGATACTATGTGTGTTTTCACAACATGCATGTTGAGCGTTTTCTCCACTAACAACGTTATCGATATGCTCATTGATTTTCTATCGGTAGTCTTTGACTTATGTACAAAGCATTTTTAGTATAATGATGAGAAATGAAATGTCATTTAATATTCGAGGTGAAACAACACAACCCGCCATTATAAGGTTAAAACAGTCTCATCTTTAATGTTTAATGTCCGCTGAAAAACCATAATATATAAGACATTAAAATAAGGTTCATCTCTGAAACAATAATTACTTTTTCATTATAACCTCATGTCTAACGTTTGTGTTCTCATGTCTCATTTACATAATACTGTTTGGAAGTTTAATTTCTTTGATAACGTGAACAGGATTGCTGACTGTCGTTTCCTCGTATATTGAGCATGCATTTCCTAAGGAAATGGAAATTTTAAAATAATGAAAAACAGGATATACAAATTGAAAAAAGAGAAAATTTATACTGAAAAAAACGCGTTTCAAACAGATTGCATTTTACCAGGCAGACTCTATTAGGAACCAAATATAATATTTTCAAAGACACATGCATTATATAACACAAGATATTATATTTTATCAGAGACGGTACTCTGTATTTTCTATGCGTTTTAATAATTCCCTCTACGTAAACAATTTTATCGAGAGAAGGTTAATAGCACATTAGTAACATGCATATTTAGAAACACGTATAAAGAAAAGATTAATACACATTTCCTGGGCAGAAACAAATTAACACACACCCCGATGCCCTCCCCAAACAAATACACATATATAATTGTGTTGATCAAAATACATGGTTCGTTATTGATACGGCTCTTCAATGTATTATGGCAAGTGCAATTTTAGTCATTTAAATTACACTGCACACTAAACGTTACATGATATAGCATAACAAATTTTCGATTATTATTAAATTCAGCTTTGAGTAAATATGACATGCTGCTTTACATGGACCTATTAATATCAACCATTCTTAGATTTGTACAGTGCAAACCTCGGACACGTTGAATACATACCCGATGGAATATACATCCTGCAAGAACACACATTCTCTCTCTCTCTCTTCATTCATGCATCCATCCATCCATCCATCTAGGTACCTACCTACCTAATTACGTATCTACCTACCTACCTACCTGTCTATCTATCTATCGTTCTATCTATCTATCTATCTATCTATCTATCTATCTATCTATCTATCTATCTATCTATCTGTCTCTCTACGGTGAGGTGTACAGGTACATCCTAATCTCTTCTGAGATAGCTTTATTCTCATTCCGTATTACTTAGGTCTATTCTGCCCTTCGGTTTAATTAGTTCCGCTTAAGGTGAATGTCACAAGAGTGTATCAAGAGCTATCACAAGGACGGGTACGCTGTCATCTCCCTTGGGTGTACCATTAGAAGCATCGCGACACGAAACATGTTAATAGTTTCCCAGGTATTTAGCAGTAAATCCCAATATACCGACCTGAAGATGACAGGTTAAACAAAACTTTGGCCTGTTGTTCCTCATGCACACAAAAGAAAACCTTTATATACCAATTATATTCAAAACACAACAGACCTGTTAGATGTACAAAGAAGTTATTAGAGAAACAACCAGATCAATTAATAATACCACCGATAGGGACAGGACATAATAAGCCAGTAAACATCTATAAGGATGTACATAATTATTTGCATAATACAGGTAGGTATATTAACTGGAGGTTTGCATTGAAATAGTAATTTGTTTGAAGATCCAAGTAAAATATACCGAAAGGTGTATTTCAATTGTATGGATATATACATCATTAAAGTGAGAATCTAACAACACTCTTGAACTTGTCTGAGGTAAAACACAGGTTGATTACCAAACCTACGAGGGATAATAACATTGATAACATAATCATCAAGAGTGTAGTGAGTTATCCGACTAACATGTTTCGTGTAGATATCTCAGAATCAAGATGATACAGATAAATGGATACCAGGTGTGAACATATGTTGCGTAGTATCTAAATGTACACATCTTACAATGGGCAATAAGAGCAACTGAGGATTTATTCTTGTTTGACTGTTGACACATTTCGTAACCAATTAAGATAAATGGATACAACAGAGAAACTTTAAGTTATTAATTCAATAATGCGTCGAGAATATTGACCAAAGGAGACAACATTCACGGAATGGAAATTTGTGTGGCGATCCTCGGGGATATAATTGATCTCTGAAATGTGCCGAAGATATATTATATTTTAATCAACACTGAAACTGGTTTGCAAGTATTGAAAAAACTGCATATCAAAAACGATGAACCCGAAAAATCAAACAAGCAGGGGCAAATTAGTTCTGCTGTCTCCATCCATCCAAGATGTTTCAATATATTCACTACTTAGTGTACGTATACCACGTTACTACTTAGTTCGCTGTGAACCTCACCGACCTATGAACATGTTCGAATCTACAACGCGAAATAATACATTGTGTATATTGTGATGATGTTTATAGACATGTATCTCCTTAGTTGCTATGTTTATTGAGATAAGTTATTAATTCAAGAGACATTAATCACACTGGTTCGTACCTGAAGACCAGAAAGTATCGAACATACAATATATCTGACGTTCGAAATTGACTTTCCAAGTAGGTTATCACTTGAATGTTTTGAATGCCAAATATGCCATTTTCGCATTTTAGAATAGGTTTTAAAAAATTAAGTGAATCCAAACCAGTCCTTGTAAAGGTGTGTGAAACTCTTACCTTGACAAGGTCTTTATACGTTTCAAAACCTGAAAAGTATTGGTCCTCGATGAACCATGACATTGTGAAGATGACTTTGAATTCATATAATTTATAACAATCATGAATAATATTATAATCCAAATAATGAGCAACTTCTGATTATACTACCAGATCACACACTGTTTGCGTCATCTCCAATATGTGATGGTATTGTTTTCTGCCTTTGTTTTATAATTAGTTGGGGTTTTGTTTGATGCGATTTCTTTATTTTATTCAGGTTATAATTGTGGAGGAAATATGAAGAAGAACATTGCTTTACATAAACTTGTTTGAAAAAAGAAAACACATGTTCTATTCAATTTATTTGGTGATCCATACTTTGTTTAGTTATGTTTTCCTTATTCATGATTTTTAGGGTATGGCAAAATATATAACATGAGTAGTACTTCCCTCTACCAACATTTGCGCTTCAGAGATCCCAAAATTTCTCATTTGACCCCCAGTTTTGAAACCAAAGGTTGTTTTTTACTCAGTATGACTCCCACGTTTGAAACCAATTAGAGTTTTGACCCTCAGTCTTGTTCCCCTAAGATATACACTGCATGAGGCATTTATAATATAAACAATGCGGCAACGCTGTACAAAATAGAATATCGTACACTAGGATTATGGGCAATAAGCTTTGGGTAGTAGTCTTAGTTATCATTTGGCATGCCACATTATTATTCTTAACTCATCATTATTTGACTCACATATGGTACGTTTCCGAATATAGCCTTTCCCCATTATATAAATGTCGCGATTCATAGAAAGCCACTACTTATAGGTAAATATGTTTGTTAATTGCTCTTCCGATGTATGCGGTGAAGGTAACACAAGATAAATCGAGTCAGCTCCTCTTTATTGAGCAAAGTATTGGCCCATTAACAGATCAACGGATTATGATAAATCTTTCTTATAACAAAGTATGTCGGACAAATAAAATAGTGAGATCTGCCTGAAAACATCTGTATTACAGTTTCACACGTGTCAAAATTTCAGCTCATATTTAATTTCCAGATTTTAAGTAGTAAGCAATTGAAAACAAAGATAAACATTGACGAATATAGACTAGTATATATTTCTATAGTATTCATTATTATAAATTGATTCTATATATGTGGTCACAACGTGCATGTTGAACGTTTTCTCCACTAACAACGTTATCGATATGCACATTGATTTTCTATCGGTAGTCTTTGACTTATGTACGAAGCATTTGATATTATAATGATGTTTACTTAAACAATTGTATCGAGAGACGGTTAATAACACATTAGTAACATGCATATCTAGAAACAGGTATAAAAAGAGATTAATATATTCAATGTTTGTACATGTAGCAGACACACTTCCTGAGCAGAAACAAATTAACACACACCCCGATCCCCTCCCCACACACATACACACATATATACTTGTGTTAATCAAAATACATGGTTCCTTATTGATACGGCTCTTCAATATATTATGCCAATTACAATTTTAGTAATTTAAATTACACTGCACACTAAACGTTACATGATATGGCATAACTAATTTTCGATTATTAGTAAATTCAGCGTTGAGTAACGATGACATGTTGCTTTACATGGACCTATTAATATCAATCATTTTTAGATTTGTACAGTGCAAACCTCGGACACTTTGAATACATACCCGATGGAATATACATCATGCAAGAACACACACACCTCTTTATCCATTCACTCATTCATCCATCCATCCAACCATCCATCCATCCATCCATCCATCCACCCACCCACCCATCCATCCATCCATCCATCCATCCATCCATCCATCCATCTATCTATCTATCTATCTATCTATCTATCTATCTATCTATCTATCTATCTATCCATATATATATCTATCTATATACGGTGAGGTGTACAGGTATATCCTCATCTGTTCTAAGTTAGTTTTATTCTCATTCCGGATTACTTAGCTCTATTCTGCCCTTCAGTGTATTTAGTTCACGCCAAGGTGAATACCACAAGAGTTATCTCAAGAGCTATCAGAACGATGGGTACGCTGTCATCTCGCTTGGGGGTACCGTAAGAAGCATCGCGACACGAAACATGTTAATAGTTCCCCAGGTATTTAGCAGTAAATTCCAATAAACCGACATGGAGCTGACAGGTTAAACAAAACTTTGTCCTGTTGTTCCTCTCAATAAATACTAGATACATGTTTTATCGAGAGTTATATCGTGGGGGTATTGTATAATTAATTCAAATAGATGGACATACACAACAATTAATTTTACTATATGTTCTCTACATATATTTCTCGTGCTGACCTTTCAACTGTGTGACAATCAATACAAATCATATGTTAATCTAAAATACATCCAAAGATGACTTTACGGTGAAGTTCTTGTTAGGGGTTCACCGACATTTGTTTGAGCGGCTGCAATGTAAACAGAACAGCATGTACACAGACCACAGATTTCACTTCCGGATCATCACCAAGGCCTTATTACTCCATGTGCACTGTCGCCAAATTACACACTGACAATCACTCTCTCAGCTCATATTCTCAAGAATAAACAATTACCTTTAAATCCCTACCAAAAAAAGGCATCAATATAACTCTTCTATTACCACCAGAATGAGAGACGAAAAAATGTTCTAAAAATAGACTACAACTACATTCGTGGGAACTAAACTGGAAATAATAATTGTGATGTGATTCCAGATGCACAAGGTTAACGCAATGAACTTGTATTAGCTGCGTTGGGCGCTCAACTAAGTCAAATGTGATATTATAACACCATACAGTAGGTGACTAAGATAAATTAAGTACTTAAGAACAGAATATAAAATCGATTTACCTTAATATGCTAGGTTGGTTCACTTTGGCATTTTTTTACCAGGGAAAATGCAGAATATTGCATGGACATAATGCCTTGTGAATGTGACATATATTTATTTTATTGGACATGTATCATAACACATGTATATAGGTTTTCCTGTTTGTCATGAATTGAGTTTAGTTTGCGTTAATTGATGCTAGTTTATCATTCGGATACTTAGTTTTCTGATTACTTCTTTTCATTGATGCGTGTTGTGGTGGGGAGTTAGTGTGATTAGGTAAACATAAATACATTGGACCGCAAATACTACATTTATAAGTCTGACCGATAATTATTATATTAAAACAAGCGTTTTCAAACAGTGCTTTTCAGCAATAATTTTGGATGTTTATTGCATATTTTTGAAAGCAGCAACTCCGCCTCCCAATTCCATAAAGATCAGGGTGGATTCTCAGCACATTTTGCAAATATGTCAGGACTATATTGATATACCTCTTTAGCACATAACTACCATGTAGACGTAAAAAACAAAGTAACTATTACATTTTCATTTATTTTTATTTAGTGAATGACAGTTAAAATCAGAATGATGAAAACACGAATTGGTATTATAGAGATAGAAGATAGTTGTTTAATAATAACAAAAATAATACTAATAATAATACTTATAATACATAATGAATACACTTGTAGTTACAGTGGAACGCCAGTGCATCAGTTGTCCATATCGTACACTTAATATTTATTAAATTTGTCATTGTTACAGCAGCGAAAATATGGTGGACAAATTCAAAGAAATGTTCGGATATTGTTATCTTAATTGATCCGTTCTAGAGTTTATAACACTTTTTTTGCGTTCCATTTATTTGGCCGATAATTCCAAAGATGTTGTCAGAAGAAAATGTTCTTAATGTTCTTTTAACTGGAAAGGTAAGTGAATTTTAAACACCGTGAGGAAAGTTCATTTTGTAAGCTTTATTATCAACCGTTTATATTGGTTAATGTCTGTGCGCCTGGATCTGAGGCATACCAGCATTAGATTCTTCCATTTTTAGGAGAGTGCATCAGCCACTGAAAATGACCTTAAACATTAGTACGTCCAGAAAATAGCAACACTCTTATCACTGACTTTCTGCCGTTCATATTCACGATGATGGTATTTCCTATATTGTTTGTTTCTGTTCGTATATTTCCGTGTTATGTTGCGCAGCTATCATTGATATATTAGTAAGATATGTTTCTTGATGATGATGTGATTTTCTCTTTTTCGTTACTTTACACGTATTTCTGGTCGCATTCAGCAGCAGTGCCTAACAAATAAGTAACATATCTTTGTTCACGATTATGTTTTTGTTTTCGTGTCCCTTTCGAGGATATCAGGATAATGTACCGTTGGCTCTGATTGTCAATCCTGGGAGGTTTTCCTACATTAGCTCGTGTCTCTCCAAGCTGTGGTTATCCCTTCTGCTTCCAGTACGCATCTCCAAGAAAAGATAAATTCCGCCAAATCAGGTTCAATAATTAATAGAATGTAGACAAATAGTTTCGATACGAGATATATGGAAAATTAAATCATATATTTCTTCTGCACCTCTAATCACAGTTAGCCTCAAGCCTTTTTGTATTCGTTTACATTATTATTGGATCTTGTCTGAACCTATCTGAGTATTAGGAACACACGGATTTTATCGTTTACGTTTGACACTTTGAAATAAATTAATAAAGTCAAGAAATATCGATTTATATCATGCCATGAATTGAAGAGGTAGTGAAGCAAGTAACACGTTCCTCTCAGAAAATATTAAGGCACATATTTACATAGCAGAGACAAATGTATATCAAATACACCGCTTGTGGTTCACACGACTGGCGAAGACAAGCAGTAAAGCAGCCAGTTAAGATCTTCTTGACTGGATGGTACAACACATCGATATGTAAAACACTTGTTTGTCTCCATAGCATTCAAAACAAGAGCCTAGGTTCTTCTCCAAATACTAAGAAAGATTTACCAAGAAATTGGAAGATAAGTGATTATTTATTCTACTGACACTTTTTTTGTACTTGCCAAAATCCAAATTAAATAACCACACAGATCTCAGATTAGAGTGGCGTGTACCATAAAACTACAGTGCATAACTAGGCGGTACAATGATGGAATAAGTTTGATAATTATTTACCTGAGATTGTATACATTATTTAAGAGTCCAGACAATGTCCGATATGGTGAAATTAATACAAACCATCGGTTTCTTTAATTTTTCGTAATAACATATCGCTAACTTCCTGTCACATACTCATATCCCACAACATTCACAATCCACTTATGTGTTCTGGTACCCAAATAGGGACCAGGGTTGTGGGAGGGGGGGGGGGGGAATATCGGTGTATGAAAATATTCATTCTAATAAAGCCACATTTGTACATTTATAAGATTGGTTATCACTAATTGACTAACATTTTAAAAAAAATTGATTTGCTTTTAAGAAATAGTCTTTGCACGCAAATTGTCAAATTGCACCAACGCTATTTATAAGTCTCTTAAGTTCTGAATAATATATATATATATATATATATATATATATATATATACTCAAAATTCCATACATTCTGAAATATAATGGAAGCATGACTATTGAACAATTTCTTTAGCACTATAACAAATATATAGCAATAACGTCCCCAATAGAGTCCACATTTTCTTCAATATGCATGCTTTATGCATCCATGAACTAATCTGTATAAATTCAGTTATATCATAAGATATCATTAAACGTATAAAACAATGTGTCCATTTTAATTTATACTCCTGTGTATATTCACGTGACCGGTCTTATAATGCCGGCGGTTGAATGAGAATTCTTCTAACAGCAACACTAAGTCACACACTAGCCAACATCTAACGATTCTCTCGCAATTTCATAATTTTTCCCTGTTTAAATCTTTACCATATAATAACAATCTATCCCCATTGATTCTTGTTGATTAGGTGTGTTAGAATGCATAACGTACTTTGTTTTCTATTCTAAAATTCATCGACTATTGTATATATATTATTTAGAAAATTGTGCTTATAAAATACTTACAGTGAATGACAACACTTCGCCGTTGAATTGTATCCGTAATTTAAAGTAAGAAAAGAGAATAGGTTAACTCTTGACTTCATACTAAAGGCTGCAAGTTATGTTTAAAATCCAATGCTAGATTTGTTCCATCGGAAATACAACGTGCCTTCAACTTAAAAACTTTGTCAAAATAACTGTTTGTATCGGGTCTATATGTACCGTAAATAAACCACATGGACTAGCAGCATAATTTAAAATACAATTTGCCGCGATCACTTCTATGTCGTGTTGATTACGTAGTTACTAATATCAACTGTTATTAAAATACACGTCTTTCTAATCGCAGACGGCATCCATTTTAAAAAGTAGCGTGTTGATTTAGTTATAGGACACTAGTGCGTTGTTTATATTTCGTTCAGACATGAGAAATACTAACCTTTGATATTATAACAAAAATGATTATTTTCCCGTGGCGCTAGAGATTATCTGTGTATAAGAGACGCCCACTGTGTCTGCCCACTTGAAGTATTATAGCTTGATTGACGTAATTTAAGATTTAGCTCTTGAATGACTAATTCACATGAAATGTCCAACATATTGCTAGTACATAGTGTATGTGTATACATTAAGATGATAAACTAAAGAGACCATATGTTTATAATTCTATTATTACTATGCTCCGATCATTTTATTTTGTAACCAGGAAGTAAGACAATCATTGTTACGGGTTTTACTGGATTTCTTGACACCAGTCTTGGTTAACTCTGTCCATTGTGATCGATTGAATCTTTCATGAACGCTTGTGACTGTGGTTTAAAAGCCCTTTGTAAAACGTATGAAATATGCGCGAATATATAGAGACCATGTTGTTCTATGCTAATAAATCAAATATTATAGAATAATAATTCCTCAAAGCCTAACAAAGTGGAGCATACAGATTTACTGACGATTGTTTTAAAGAAATCAGACCAAAGTATGTGCAGATTTGAGGACGCATCTGACATATGTTACTGTCTACGTAATACGCCAGGTGAAGGTAAAGCACACACCTTATTGATTACCTGTTAAGAATGTTAATATCATATAGGGAGAATAATACCTGAACATACTGGTAAATGTTTACTTTGACGAGACAAACTCTGAGATAATCTTCAGACTTAGCTAGTATTGAAGGGAGTGCCCCATGAAACAAATTTACAATGCTTACGGTATTACTAGCCATACAACAATGTCTCAACATCAATAAGACGTATACACACTATACAGAGACAATATTAGGAAGCCCAGTAAATATTGGTCACTTGTATACTCTGATATATTACTAGCCATACAACAATGCCTCTACATCATTAAGAGTTATAAACACTATCTAGATACACTATTAAGAAGCCCAGTAAATATTAATTATTTGTATACTCTGATGTTCGCGAAATGTAATAATCCACATGTTCATTTGTATATATATATATATATCCATC